>VZTI01002657.1:1876695-1962235 GCA_013397865.1 Struthidea cinerea
AAAAAACAAACCCACCCCCAAACAAAATTACCCTCAACTACCAAGGACACCCACAAAACCACTACTGGACTGGTAAAAACCAAAGAAGTGCCTCCACCTCCCCAGTGAAATGTTTCCACCTCAATCTTCGAAGTTGTGACCACCTCAGTACGGGAGCCGCTGCATTCCAAAGGTGGAAAAGCATCTTTGTTTCTTCGCTTTGGTGCTATTACTGAACTACCTGACTTCCCCAAATAAACATTTTATAGTTCAGTTTTCAGGGGAGAACTGTAGCACTTGATAATCATCATCATCATCCGTGTTTATCCTAATTCAGAAAATGGTGAGTAGTGGAGAGATTGATGCAGACTAACTCAAGTCTCAACTGCTACTATGCATGACAAATTTCATTAACTGACTTCCAGTTGCATAGCACCAACTTGCTCATGTTTATTTATGACCAACTGTTTCAGAAACTTCCTAGAACAGTATAAATATTCACAACACATACTTCCCATTGTTGAAATATTGAGACCATATCCTTAATTATCTTTTCCTGATACTGTCAAATGCACAGACATAATTGGCAACACTATATTGAACTACATGAACTTTACCTATCCACTGATTTTCAATTATTTTTTTTTTTAATCTAGGTATCCCCTTAATGTAAAAATGTTCTTTAAATATATGGGCAGAGCCAGCTGTCCTAAGGAGAAAAAAAACCGAAACAAAAAGGAGGGGGAGGGAGAATAAGCATCTGTAAGAAATTTAACAGCTGTACAAAGACATGTTAGGAGAAAAGTTGGTAATGCAAAATGGTGCCAAATAGTATAATTTAAGAGCACATTTCAGGTATTTTTTCCAAATCACCACTACACTACAGTTTAGCCTAATTTAACTAATGCTTCCTATGTGCAAAGCAGCATCCCCCTGCAAACAGCAGGTTTTAGTTGCTTTGACTGCTAAGAATAGAACAGCTGAATTTTTAAAATATGCAAATATCAAAACTCAAAAATATCCTAGAACAGGCAGAAAGAGAAACCTCTTCTGACTACACTTGTCTTCTTTATTCTCTCTTTAATTTCCAGTCTAGACACAAGATAATGGATGGGGCTGGCCTTAGAGCAGAGCAGTATCAGTATCACCTATATAATGTACAAACCCCACGCTGCTGGCAGGAAATGCCCAGGAAGTCACAGCCAGCAGCAGGGACTGTGACAACTCAGCCACATTTCTGTTCTTGCCACTTCTACCCTTTTCATGCTGTTGTCTGTCAACTCCATCTGCATTAGGATGCTTAACAGGGCTAGTGAGATAAGTATGACAGGCAGCATGACCTTTCCAGTTCCAAAATAACCAAACAGAAGAATCTGTGCACAACAGCATTTAGGCATGCTGAGAACATTCAGTATTAGAATGGATTTTGGGGGAAGAAGCAGCTTTACAATATTAAGTCTTAGAATTAAATCCTGCAAACAAATCTCAAGGAATTAGCAAGGCACACATTGAAAGCATTTAGACTCTCAACAAGGATATATAGTATTCCAGCAGCACTTCTAGAAAAAGTATATTCATTTTGCCTGGTAGCTTTGTTTCCAGAGCCCCCAGAATGTCCCCAGGACCTTCATAACAGCATCTTGTTCTGAAAGAGCACTTTTCACTTCCACCTTCTTCTACCCAACCATAAGTTCTCACAGTATGCAAACCAGAGGCAAATCTGCACATCACTGCTTGCAACCACTGTCCCTCTCATGTACTGCTCTTGCATGCTTCTAAAAACTCATCCTAAGGGTTTCTTATTTAAACAAAGCACATCTTTCATCCCATCACTGAATCAAAACTCGAGATTCAATCTGACAGACAAATGGACTTGGTAGCCAAAATCTACTAAATGGGAATCCAAAACCCAGTTGAGGATTTTGGCCCCATTACAAATACCTTATGTGCTAAGAAGTGTGAAGAAGTAATGATAACACATTCAGAAAACTACTTATTTCTGATATATTAATCCTAGAAGTAATAATATATCTCTTTTTGAGATTAGCTATTCTGTTAAAGTTGTTTATCCTTGGAGTTTTAACCAGCTCTTGTTAGATATTTGAGCGGGAATTTTGTCAAATTTTAATTGGTGACCTACCAAGCCCACAACCAAGTTTGTGACTTTTTAATTTCAGCAGTGCATCCTTTCAAGGGGCTAACTGGGCAACACACTGAAGGGAATGACCCCAGGTCCCATGGTATAACATTAAACAAAAGGCTATGGTTTTTTTCCAATATATGCACAGTTAAAGGCCAAAAACAAATGACCCTACTTCACTCTTGAGCCAAATGAAGTTTTAAATAGCATTTCTTTGAAACTCATGTGTATCTGGGACAGAAGCACAAGTGACAGTGGGCCCCCTTACCTGGTCGTGGCACAGGCTGTGCTGCCGGAGTTTGTGTTTTTCGAGCAGATGCACCTTCCTTTGAAAAGACAGAAGAGGCGACATTATCAGCTGACCTTCGTGTCAGGTACTCGAGTTTCTCAAATGAACACAGAGCTACAGAAGGTATCATGATAATGAGAGCAGTATGTTTCCACTAAAGAGATGGAAGAAAATAGAGAAAATATTCCAAACTCTTTATAGATCCTGTTTTAGATTTGAGGAGGACAGACAACCTCAAACTTTTACAGTCTTACATTTTAACCAATCAGAAACTTGTTTTAATGTACACTCAAAGAAACCTTCCCTATTTATAGTATTGTTGCATTTTACCTATCACTTTCACCAAAGGTTAGTCATGTAAATGTAAGCAATTGGCTGTCGAAATTTTCAAACGAGATCTGCTTATGCTCTGGATGGAAAACCAGGACCAAGAAATTGCAATGCATTCCTGCCTTGATGAGTTTTAGTGCTCAGAAATAGCACTCTCATGATAATTAGTTCTGCTCATGCCTTATCCAATTACCAAAATGTAACACACAAAAGACCTGCACTACAGTTTATTCTTGTTAACTCCCCAGAGTCAACACAGCACCAAAGAAAACAGTGAGGTCACACGTCTGCTTCCAAAGCAACACTGAATTCCTGCAAGAACAAATTCTGCTCTCGGTTACTGCTGTGACACCTCACTGAACATAACACATAGCACCAACATGCTAAGAAGCTGCAGTATATTCCAGCCACTTCTATTTGCAGAGCTGACAGGAAAAAGCCTTTTTACATGAAACCATGGATTTCATCTGAAAATTACTTAAACACTATGTGAAGTATCCTACAAGCATGAGACACTCAGAAAGGTCAGAGATCCCACTCAGAGAAAAACCTGTCGGAAAGGATTCTGATATGGCATTATCAGACTCCTATGTCCACGCGTAAGTAACACCGTGTTTTGTAATTCAAAATAAAAGAAAGCTAACGAGAGGGCTCACGTTCCATGACTTAAATACCACTTAGAGGAACTGCTTTTAAGTTTCCTTCATGAAAGTTAGAACTCTTTATCTCAAGATCTCTGAAGTACAAATAGAAGGTCCCACACAAGCCCACAGAAAACACAAATTTACTCAAAGCCTCTCTTCCCTGAGCTTTAGTGAAGCCACCCATGATTAGTTACACTAAGCTGGAGCTGACATTTGGTGCAGTGTGCACCTTTTGTAACTTTTACAGGCACCAACCTCCCATTAATCTTTAGTATACAGATTTAACCCTGCACTGCAACTAGTGGGTCGATCCCAAATTTTGCTGTACTCTTTTCTGATTATTAAAATACCAACATTTATGTAGGGCAGTTGAGTCAGTACCTGTTATTTTAAGACTTACTTTTATAGCAGCAGAGGAAAGGTATTTTTGCCAATGTCCTTTCACAATAATTACTCAGCAAATGATAAAAATGAAAGTATCACCACACTCTAGAAGAAGAGCAGCAGGAAAGGCTGACTACCTTTGAGACAAGCCTTGCAAATGAGAAACAGCATCTTTCTTTTCACTTCCACTTTCCAAGAAAGCAAAAATAAAACATTTTGCACCTCTTCCTGTAGAAAGATACCATGTTCTGTGTCAAAAGAATGATTCTGTGCTGCACTAGTTACTCAGTTTGAAGAAACCAGAAGTTCCCCCATAACACTTCCTTAAATTCACAGTGCTTGATGAAATAAATGTAAAGAACATTATCAAGCTAGAGAAACATCAACTCCTGCAATGCTAAGTTTCCAGTTTCTAAATCCAGTTCAGACGCATAACCATTACTGTGTGCTGTCCCACACCTCCATTCCTCCTGCCACCCCTACGGAATCAACAGTGCAGCTTTGCTGCCTCCTCTGCCACTCATCCAGTGCCTCCCATGTCTGAAACATCCTGCAGTGAACGGAGGCAACCAGGAGCTGCTGCAGAGAAACTCTTGTAAAGAATTATAACCAAATCAGAACCAAAGCCAAACCAGTGGATTGAGCCTAATGAAGTTACTGGCAAATTATCTGTTTGGGAGTTCTTCACACTGTCCTCTGAATTGCCTGCTCAGCAGCGATTCATGGGAGACTTAGTGCAGGAGCCTAAAACAAGAAGCAAAGGCCTTGAGAACATGGCAACTGAAAGAAACAAAATACACCACCCCCAAACCAACAATGATGTACAGAAAAAAAACCACTTAAAAATATCTGATTAACAGTAGGATATAAATTCATTTAAATGAGTAAACACTTCCATGCCTACGACCATTCTATTTGTAAGACCAAATTCTGCAAATCAATAAATTATGGAGGTCACAGCTTTCAGTTGCATAAATTGGTAACTTAGACTATGATAATCTCAGGAATGAACCTCCCTCAGCCCACAACTCCTGACACTGAGGTATCCCCAAAGCTCAGCTGTCACCTGCTGAAGGTGTACTATCAATCCTTTGGAGGTGATTTACACCCTTCTCTTTTTACAATTTTCAGTGATCTAACCACCACCTCCTAGTCTGTAAAAGCTGCAGCCAATGTAGCAAAGGGAGCTGATCAATATTTCACCCCCACATTTCCCAGAAGATTTGTACGGAGAAATGTATACTATTAAGGTGAGGAAAAGAACAGAAGTACAGAGCTGTGATGGTTGACAAGACCTGCAGCTGGAGAGGAAAACCTGGTGTCAGTAAGGGAGTCATTGTCAGGATAATTTCGTTATTGTTTTCCTTTGTCCTGCTAAGTTTGAATTTAAAATTAATGCTTTTCACAAGCATTCAGATAGAGATATAAGCTCTTCCTATGATGACACACTGATTTAAGACAAGCTCTGTTCACAAGGCAGGTATAACCAAAGAGAACTCCATGCCAGGATTTCTCCCAAAGAAAAAGAGTATTAATCTGACAGAGTAACCTCTGTAGCTGCTTCATCCAACTACACAAAGGAGGTGCTGCTGGTGATTTGTGGCCTCTCAGCTACTCAGAGGCAACTCCTTGTTTGCACGCTCTCACTCCCTGTAAAGGCAGGAGTTACTCCTTACTGAACACACAGGAAGATATTTCAAATCTTCTCATGTGAAGTTTTTAATCTAAAAGTTACTCTTAAGTAACCAGCACACTGCAAATTCAAACTCCAGCTAGGGGAGCTTTTGTTCATGCAGCTGTACCCTAAGCATCACAAGCAGCAGAAATCACTGTTTAGCTATTTAAAGAACATTCATTTCCTCAAAATTTCTGAATACTTAAACAGTTTTGCTGGAAAATGACATACCTAATTCTCATGCATAAGCTGTTTGACACTGTTAGGGAGTGTATTATGAATATTCATAAGTTGAAACTAATTTAGTAACAAAACCATGTAATTTGAAAAATACAAATCTTCTTTAAGACGACCACTTAACGTTGTATTTTAATCAAAAACATATTACTTGGTTTACTTGTGCTAATTTACCACAGAAGGTTATATATATATATTTATATAGTTGACTTATGATTTACATTTAATATAGGAGATATAACCATTCAGAAGCAACAACCTGACACAGGATGTAATCAGCTCCAGACTTTCCTGAGCCTCACTGCCTCATTTCCTTATAGTGCTGGATCTGTTTCTCCATGGAACTCATTTTAGTGCTCCTGCTTCCCATCATTTTAGACATTTAAAATATCTCTGCTCAACAATGTTTCTGTGCTTAGTGTATTCTTTATGCTATTTAGCACTGTCCTACCTCAACACCTAAAAATACTGGGTTCACAAACCAATGCATGAGTGGGAAACAGCTCGGTACATGTGGTTAGCACATGGAGTTAGTACAGCTATGCTTGCATTTAACTTACTTAAGAGTGGGTGTTGGGGTTTTGTTTGTTTCCTTCCTCTTAGACACCTTTTAAAACCTTTTGGAGTGTTTTCTGACCTTTCTAAAAATAACAGTTTTTAAAAACAGCAATTATTTGCATTAATTAACAAAAATTACCCATTACCAATATTCACCTGACAGATTCATCAGGACCCAACTATTATTTTCCTATATTTTAGAAAAAAAGTCTGTATTTTAGATACTTAGCACTTTTCTTAGGTCTAAATGAGCATTAAGATCCACAGTTAGGTTACTGTCACTTCCCAACTGGAATGACAAATTGCCTGAACAATAAATCCTGCTACACTGTAGAAAATAAACCCTAAATTATTAAAGGTATCTTATGGCAGCTTCACAGGTTCAAATGGTGGAAGGAAAAACTATTTCATTGCATACTCCCTTTCCCAACTGGTTTCTATGTCGAGATCCAAAGAATCTGTAGTATTTTGACCTGTAAAAAGCCATTAGGAGCAAAGGACAGAGTTGACAATTTGATGCCATCTTGTGGCTTTAATTTGGTAAATTTAATCACTATCTTGTTCCTTAATAATATTTAAATAAGTCCCAGAATTTCACCCAAAAAAATGAAAATTATTGGGTAGCTTGCATGCTGCTGCCCAGAAGCAGTAGAAGCAAAAAGTAACATTTGATTCTGCAAGAAGTGTTAGCAACTGCTTGCATGTAAAACACAGAGCAGCTTCTAGCTTCTCCAGCCATGACAGAATTCACCCAAAGCCAGCTCTGTTTGTGAAGAGGAATGTAGTAAAACTTGGACTCAAAAGAGGAAGAAAATAACTACATGTGGATGGCAAGCTTGTAAAATTATCTTTAAGAACAGACTTCAATGCATCTATTCAATTTAGGGTACAAGAGACTGTGAAAACTCATTTCAATTACCAGCAACTCTATTATCATTTCCTGAGTGACTTAAAGTATTGAACCTTTGAAAATTCTAGTAAAGCCAGCCTAAAGAACTATGAGAAAAATTAAAACAACTGCATAGTTCAAAAGAATACAACTTTTCTATAAATTAAATATTGTATATATCAATGTATGACAAACAGCCAAAACAAAGGGTTGACTACAAAGCAGGTATCTAAAAACTGGTCCAGATGCCCTACTTGAAGCCTGATAGAAACATCTATTTCATATAAATTGGATTCTGAAAACACAGAGCTTTGTTCTAAAAATTTAAAGCCCCTAAAAGCCTTGGAAAAAAATCCAAGCCTTCCAAAGAGTCATGCAAAATAATCCAACTGAGTGGCTCTGCCTCTGCAGCCTTCCCAATAATTCTCTGACTTCTGTTTGCATGAAGAAAATGTTAATAACATTTTAACTGGTGTTTCACATCATCGTTTTATTTATACATCAAACTGGTATGGTTTATTTTCATACTTCTATGCACACACAAATCCGCATGCAGCCCCCCAAGACATACTTAAATAATAAATTGCAAGCTTTTAACTGCCTTCCTAATAACTAGAATTTGATAACAGATCTAACTATTGTGCAAATACTTCTAATATTATAGTCACTTTCACTTCCATTGCCTGCAATATTAATAAAAAGGTCATTTCTACTGTTTATATTGTTTCACCTTCCTTATTTCCTGGAAGGGAGAGTGGGAATTCAAGCAGAATTAAAGATATTTTCACAGAACAAATTTTAACAGAAGGAAAGTTTACCAGTATTTATCGAAGGATTCCTATACCAACTGCCCTAAGTAAATAACAACACAGATTCACTTTTTCCTACATGGACAAGTAAAAAAAACTGATGTGACAAGACAAAAGGGGCTGATAAAAAATATATAGAACATGTTTATTTCAAAATTCAAAACTCATCATAGAATCATTAAATTTGGAAAAGACCTTCAAGCTCGAGTCCAACCTTTAGTGTATCATACTAGAAGACATTATACTGAAGGTCATGTCTTATCCAGCATAGAAGTAAAAGGCTTCCAATCCTGAAATTCAGTTTCATGCCCGAAAATTCGAAGCCAATCTTACAAAGGTAAGAGAAGCCTCATTATAGTTTTCCAAATACTGCAGTACATATAACACATTTCACAAGAGTAAGGAAAGCAGAACGAGCACAGCACTGCAGGGAGGGAGGAGAGGGGGAAAGGAGAGCCAGGGGAGGGTGGCACAAATGAAACTGCTGGTGGCACCAAGAGACTACCCAAACTTAAACACTAACACCTGTTGTACCACAGCATGCAAATTAAACTTCCACTTACAAATCTGGTCCTTTATTAAGCCATTACAGAATTAAAACTGACAAGATTATTCAAATTCAGAAACCCTGACACTGTTAGACATAATAAACACAGAACTGATGGGTGTTTATCATAGCACGTTGGACCTGGCAATGAGTGTCATTGAATGAAAAATATTCACTGCCATTTCTTGTTCATTACCAGGTTAAAAGAAATTCAGTTTAAACATGGAAAAATCTGACTGACTTAACTGAACTGCTTATTGATATCTTAGGAAATATTCTGGTTCTGCAAAACAAACCAAATCACAACTAAATCTAGAAGAAAACTGTAGTGACTAGTGAGCAACTAGGGACAAAAGCATATAAATATGCTGAAATAATAACAATAATAGAAATTACTAGAGAAGCTTTTAAAAATAATTAATCAAAGCCACAGCTACTGAGATGACTTAAAACCATTACCCTCAAAAGTGAAGCTATCAAACCTCTCTGAACAGCCTCACAAAAGTGTGCTAGAGTTCCTCCCACCTTTATCCTTGCACAGAATATCTGTAAAAGTAAGATCTTCACCTTGAATTTATATCAGTCACATAAATTCAAACTGTTGCTACTGAAATAGCAATTTTTGAGCTGAAGAGGAATGTTGGTGACGAAGATTAAATATGCAAAGCACTTCCATTTTCCGGGGGATAAGCTGTGTTCATCAAAAACAACAACTCTTAATCCTGAGAACTCCAGAGGGCTGGTCTGTTTGTTTGTTTGAAAAATACAGGCTTGTCTATACCTACCTATATTCATTTAAACAACTCATTTCCCTGAACTGAGTGAAAAGACAAAGGCAGTTATCACTAAAACATTATTTTTGCCTAGAACTTTTTCCCTTTGGGTTAATTATCTGAGCCGGCCTCACTCATATTACTTGGCAGCCAGGGAGGGTTTTCAGAAGCACAGTTTGAGTATTAAGGGATTGCTTCATCTTTTGCAAAAGCCAGGTGTAAAGGTTTCTACACTACTGGTTTTCTGCATGCCACAGTCAGCCCAGGACACATCAATTCAACAGAACTGGAATTTGTATCTAATTGTGAATTTACTGCAATTGGCTCATGTTTGAGTCTCTGACAACTTCACACATTCATAACTATCTAATTCCAGTACTGCCTCTAAGGACAAAGGTCAGTCACTCACAGGAAGTGGTTTTATCAGAAGTATCACAGAATATGGGGCTCGAGCAATCCATTTGCACAACAGCACAACTGACATGCAAATTCCACACATACAGAGAAGCACCATTGGTTTCGCGTTCAGATTTGGCTTTGGAAGTGGGATTCAAGGGAACAGCCACATTTACATTACAGAAAATGCTGCTCAGTACAGAGCAGTGGGAAGACCCCACTTACACCAGCATTCAGTGAGCAATACATAAGTAGAGGTCTAAGTGACCTCAGAAAGGTTCCTTTGCCACTTCTGGAAAGATTTGTGAAATGCTTTGTGTGAGAAGAATACTTTTAAAAGCTCTGCAGGTGCCTAAATAGATACAGATGGACCCTTAGCTTCTGTATGAAAATTTCTCAAAAAGAAAACCCCAAACTGAACCAAGACCCAGGCAACTGAGTAACTTTGTGTGATGCTGTCCAACATCTCAATGCAACAGAAATTGCTGAGGCTCTTTCCAGCCTTCCCCTGCTCATTCTGACTCCCACTGCCACAACAGGGGATGCTGGATTAGAATTCTAATACACAGGCAGCTATTAAAGACCTTGGGTTATTTCATGATTGCTTGTTCAACAAATTATCCAGCACCTCCTGTTCCCAGTTGTATTTCATCCTGATGTGATCTTCTCCTTTCTATTCAACTGAAAAGTAGTTTTGATATTATTCTTCTGTACCTCGCCAGCTTCAGCAATCCCAGCACTATGGCTATATATTACATTATGTTACAAGAAAACACAATTATCATGGGTGGTCATGGGCAGAGAGATGAAAGCAATTTTCCAAGTAATCACCTTGGAAGACTTAAAATATCTGGAGAAAATCCTGAAACTGAATTCCTTGAGGAGCCAACGCGCGAAGCTGAACAGGAGAGCAATGAACTCTAAGTCGTTTGTGTTGCCTAGAAAAAGAACTGCCGAGTTCAAAAATGTGTTTTTCAGGATCAAAAGCTTTAGCTGCAGCTATAACAAACTGTAACAAACAAGCCAAGAGATGAGGGCTTGAGTGATGACAGCGATGGTTGTGAGCAGACAAGGGACTGTAACCACTTGGATATGGAAACGGCTATTTTGAACTGCCACAGACAAGGGAAAGGGCTAGAAAATGTTCAAATTGCAGAGTAGTGCCTTGTACTCCAGGCTTCCTTCCTTGATGAACAACAGCTCATCAGCTATGCAAAACCAGCTCCAGAAGCAAAGATACTTTTTATTAAACCCCAGAAGGTGGTGATCCTGAGATCTGCTGTAACTGCAACAAGATGCTGGTAACTAAACCACACAGGTGTGCAGTCAGATGAGTAGTACTGGTCATGAAACTTGTGCTATCTCAAATTTTCTTCTCAACTCTTCTTGTATTTTTTTTACTTTGTGACTTTTACACAAGCACACCCCATGAGATTCTTGTGGGATGCCCACTGCTTCAATGGCTACAGCAAAGTTAAGTGATAGAACTGCAGGTATAGGGGAAAAAGGAAAAAAATAAGTGTATTTATACAAATTATCTATGCCATTTGCAAACAGAGCAGTGAACCTCCAGCATGACATTGGTTAAAGCCCTCGGATCAACAAACTGTCTGTTCAGACAGCAGAGATTCACTGTCTTGGGTGCTGGTGATAAAAGTATTGACAAGATACTGAGACACAAGGGAGATCAGTACAACATGAGACAAGCAAGTTAGAAACAGAGCAGTAATTCTCTGCAAAAATTTCTGAGTTTTAGTCCAGCACAAGAGTGTTAAGATTTCTGGACTTGAACATTCTGCAGTTATCCACACCCTGTAATTCCCCCAGACGGGAAAACTGGATATTCTAATCTGCTTACAAGATAACCAGAATTCTGTCTGTGAACATTTGTCCTGCCCCAGCTGCCTCAGTTCACAAGTCCAGTTTTAGTTGTCATATGGGGGGAAAAAAGTTAAAATTAACCAAAGGAACACCACAATTCACAGATCCCGGTGATCCTGTCCTGCTCTTACTCTACAGATTTTATTGCTTTAAATAATTAAAAAAAAAAAACCAGATTGAAAGGAAGTAAATGTGTTGCCTACCATGAAGACATAAAGTGAATCAAATCAGGATGCAAGTAGAGTTTTTTTTGGAGGACAGGGGTGAGAGGACAATAGGTGAACAGACTTTTGTTATTTTATAACACTGTAGCTAAGTACCCCTGATCATAGTGGCAGCACAAGGTATCACTGCTCCTTGGCAAGAACAGTTTGGTCATTTCCCCTTTTCTCAGATGCTGAACTTGAACTTTGCATTTACGGCTGGTACAAGTGGAACAGCCCCTGTGAAATGTCTGCCAAGCACTGCACATACACACAGCATATGCAAGGTTAAAATGCAGGGGAACAGCGACAAAAGCTTCAAACAAAGCTTTCTGCACCAAACCCACCTCCATCACTGCCAGCCCAGATCTCCTTTCCTCATGTGCAGCCCCAGAACAGTCCTTGTTAACAGGCTGATAATGTGTTCAGCTCAGATTTTATCACAAGAAGCTGAAAAATCTGCCCCCAAACACGAAGTTACTGATTATGCTGCGAATGAACTTCTATTTCACGAAGACTACTAACTCAGAGAAACCAGGTGTTGTGAACATAATACTTTACATTTCCAAGGTCCAGGTTTGCTATATGAACAAGCCTTATTTTCAGAACTATTATGACCAGAGCTGACATTTGATTGCAATGTTTCTTTCTGCCCCATGACTTCATACATTTGCATCGAGTAAAACAAAAGATGTCAACACAAAGAAAACACATCTGTTGTTGGATTGAAATGTTTATATTCAGATTTCAACGATATAAACACACACCTAGAAACATTTACCCACATTTTAAGACACTTCAAACCTACGAAGTTCCTAAGCAGTGCATGAATAGTACCTCAATTGTAATATTACACTGTAGGAGTTACTTACCTGCAGCTTCCCATGCTTAGATATTTAACACAATAAAACATCACTGAAAAAAAACTTGTGCTCTTCAGTAACCTCAAATGGCTACTCCCACCTAGAGTCAACATCATTAACCTATTTTTCTCAGCACGACATTCTCAAGTCAGCATTTCCCAAATTTGCAGTAATAGCATTCCTCTCACACCAGTCACAGCAGCTCTGACAAAAACTGCCTTCTAGACTACCTAGGCTTTTCCTTGGCTGCAGGATATAGACGTTCACATGCAGCATCATAATCAAACACCCCGAATAAAAACGCAAAGGGTTTGGTATTAGGTGCCATTTACAACCCTGTCCTCCAGTTCTCTCTGCCTCCAGCTTTCCCTGTGAGATCCATTCCAACACATAACTTTTCATTGCAGAACTCTCATTCCAGAAGTCTGTTTTAATTAAAATATTCTTTTATTTACAATTAGGAAGGAGCACTCAAATTAGACCAAAACATTTATTATTCCCCCTTCTTCAAGAAATTTCCTCTGAGTGCAACAGGGTAACTACAAAAGGCCTGAAGTTTCCCTCCCTGCACAGAGACATAAACAGATGAAAACACTGAAGTATTTTGCAGGTATCACTACTATGGAGCACAAAATCATACTACTGTACCTGTCAGCAGAAAGAGCCAGGCAGTCACCTGAACCCAAAATTCTGTGTTTCCTAAATTAAGCCTTTATACTTATCCTATAGATTCCAAAATGAAAGAAAACAAAACCCAACCTAATAATCCCCCAAACACAACGAATTTAAACCTTCTGGTTTGTACCCAGAGAACAAATAGACAACATGCATTAAAGTTTCAGTTGTCTCCATTTCAGCATGGTCTAAAAGCCTGGCTCCTTGCCAAAAGTAATACAACCTTTGGACAGGGCTGATTTCCTTCAAAAAAAAAAAAATCACATGGGGGCAACAGAATCCCAGTATTAAATCATCACCTAACAAAGTCACCTGGGACACAAGAGCATTCCAGGCACAGATCAGATTCATATACTGAGGACAGACAATAGAGGGATATATAACATAGCAGCATCACAGCAACAAAGCTTTCTACTTGTGTGCTTCTTGAGAAACAGAGATGTCTAAGGAAGTGCCTTCGAGGTTTTTAGTGCTCGCATGGCTTCGACAGAATCTGTGTATTATTGCTACAATACCATCCACCAAAGAGACTGTGCAAACTGCTCTTGCTATTGGTATCCTGAAGAAACATATCATTCATACCACCCTGCTGGAGCATATAAAAGCTGATGATGTTACTTGCCCATATCAAAAACTAACTGTAGTGGCAATAAATCATGCATTAAGTTAAAATACAGGAAGGCTTCTGGCTGCATCACACAAGAGGAATTTTTCCATTTGGCCTTCTGCCTCCTTTGGCATTATATCTAAATTCCCCATTATTCTTCTCTCTTTAGTAGAGAAGATTAAATTAAGCCCTTCTCAAAGCACTAAGATGACAGCATTCAACTTTTATTTTTTCATTTTCCACACAATCCATACACTAGATAGACTATCTCCAAGCTTCTAGAGTTGCATTAGGAGACCTGCTTTATCACACCACTGTTCTCATCTGTATTTTTGGTACTGCAGAAATGCATCCTCTTAAATAAAGGGCAACTGACAAGGTCTCACATAGTCTGGGACCATCCTATTCAAAGATGAGGACAGGATAAGGGCTCTACAAAACCAACAAATTTTAGGAACTTCCTGTTACGCTGTGACTTCTATACAGGCTTCATCCATCGCTACAAAAAATATCCCCTGACTAAAGGAGCAGACTCAAAAGTGCATCGCAAAACAGGTTCTGAATGCTATCAAAAGTCTGTCCCCTCCCACTCTTTACACACACACAAAAATTCACCTTTAAAAACCTCCCACTGTGAATAACCATCGAAGATGACAGACTCTGCCAGTCAGCACATTCACAGGTGAGGTTCACTACAACCATTATTTCTGCTCCTCACGTGTTAGCAACCATCAGTCATCCATAATGATCCCGGGGCTTTCACAGTTTATCTGAAGGAAATGTGCCATAAGCAGCAAGACCTCCTCAGCTCTCCTTCAGCCCTCACATCTGTCCTGGTACTTCAAATAGCTGTTTCACCTTTGAGAAGTCTAATGTCAGTGATAAAAAATAAATAGGGTCTTTTTTTTCTACAGCAATGTGTTGCAAAGTAAAATCCCCTCACTGAAAAACTGAACACTTAAGTGGCAGGAAATAAAAATGAGTAAACCACTAAGAGCAGACAATGTTTTGGAATAGAGTTAGGCTTTCAATGCCAAGATTTCAAGGAGAGAAAAAAATCCCAACACAAAGTGTAACAAGATTCCTCTGTTATGATACCCTGGAACTTTCTGTACGTGCTTAGGATGGCTTTACCAGTCACAAACAGATTCAATTTCATAGGTGCTCATCCAATAACTTCCTTGTCTTAGTTGGGTCGTGCTCTACTTTTACAAGAAAAACACCAAAACAAAATAGCAGCATCACCCTTTGAGCAAGGGCAGCAGAGTAATTTTATGTGTAGCTCAATGGGCGGATAATAAGTACACAGACCAGAGACCTCACACTTTTTCCATCTATTCCGGTGCTTCCAAAAAGACATTTTAACAATGTAAGAAAAAACAACTATTCAAGAGTTAATGCCAGACTACGCATTTCTTCCTTATTTCACAGCTTCTGCATTGGCATATTCTTGGGGGAATGAATATGTGCCTATTCCGAAGGAAGAGCAAAAATCCTTATCTCCTCCAACAGACATTTCTGTCACTGACTAGTGCCTAGTTTGAACAGACACATCTGAAGGCACTACCACTATGAAAGCTGTTCTAAAAAAAAACCCCAACTCATTATTGCCCTCAGATCTCAATCAGCTGGGATCAGATCTTTCCAGGTAGCACATTTTCCATTCGGGATGATGGAGATGCCTCAGATTTCACGACTTCCTTAGCTCAGGGCAGCTTCTCAGAAGCACCGCTCGCTTCCTGCCCAGGCCAGCGGGCCTTCAGCCACAGCACTGCACCCAGCATGGAGCTGCTATTTATAACTCCTGCAGGCATCTCAGGGATGCCTCAGCATTGTTCCAAGAATGAGCACGCAATTCTGCACAGAGTCATCAGAGCACACGAGCTCCAGCCACGCGGGACCCGAGGGCTGCACCGGCCTGTTCTGAGCAGGCTGGTGCATCTATTCCCACACGGCCGACACTCCACAAGGCTCAGGAGATTGTGTGCATTATCCTGTGCAAACACACATCCACTTTTACGCTGGCACAATCCCACCCAACCTGCCAGGGAGAGGAGAACAGAGATTCCAGAGACCTGCTCTGACCTTTCCTGCTGCACCCAGCGTTTCCCACTTTACTGACAGATCTCCTTGCTCACTCCCTTCCCCTC
The DNA here is from genome assembly GCA_013397865.1 of Struthidea cinerea. Lineage (NCBI taxonomy): Eukaryota > Metazoa > Chordata > Aves > Passeriformes > Corcoracidae > Struthidea > Struthidea cinerea. The sequence continues at coordinate 1,892,725 of VZTI01002657.1, forward strand.
TGTGCACCTCAGGTAAGTGACATTTAATTACACGGAATAAAAAACCTCTTCCCCTCTTGTCATTAGGCAAACAGCATAAGAGTACAGATACTGGCACATCATGAGAAAAAATAGACAAAGAAAAAAGAAAAACAAAGAAAATGGCAAATGTAAATTTTTCACAGTAGGGAAACCCTTTCCTTATGAGGTGACCTAGATTCTCAAACAAAGGGATTCCCTTTCTGTACTGAATCCAGGCCTAATTAAATGAAGAAGGAATTTTTATTCTATTTATTACTTTGCTTGTTTACCTAGAAATGCAATAGAAGGGCTTTTTATATTTGGCAAAATAAAGAACACCAAAGCAAAGACTAACATGGAGATCCAAAGGAGTGAAGGAAAGGAAAAGAAAAACAGAAAAAAAGTGGGTCAGACTTAGTCTCACCAACAGTTCAATCTCTTCATCTGCAATGTAAACCCTAATACTTGCACATGGATAAAACACAAGCATGCATTAACCAAAACTTACAGAAAAAGCATTTGTAGAAGTCTGAATGTTTCATTACACAAATCCTCAAGAGGAAAAGACTTCAAAGAATCTACAATACACAACCCATCATCCAAGGTCATGAGATTTTGTGGGGTTTTAAGAGAATGACAGGTTTTTATACGTTTTTAAGAAGTGGGGTGGTTTTTTTAAGATGACAGATGCTCCCTATAAATTTACTTTAGCGAGACAGATCAGCGATAGAACTCTTTGCAGATGCTGATTATGAACTGCAAGATTATATACCTAACAGAAAAATATCATCTTGAATTTTAGGCCAAATTTTATGGACTCAGCATTATAATATTAAATACAACCAGTATTTTTTCTGTTACAGACACACCTCCCTACAGAACACATTAATGATTCTTAATATTATGTTTTGAGGTGGACAAGATGCAAGAGAGTTGTCTCTGATTTCTTCTTCTGTTAGAAGCCACTAAATTACAGAAAATAAACCACCTGGAATTCCAGTTTGAAATATAGTTTAAGATAGCAGAAAATAATAAAAATTCTCTAGTTCTCAATCAATATTATCTGTCATGTTACATAATACAAACCAGACTCTGAGGATTTCCTCTAAATCATGTATTTGAGGACTAGGAGTCCTGGTTACTGACTCTACATGAGTAATTTATGTGAAAAAATCCTCAGGCTCATGAAATTAATCTAGAGTCTTACACAGATTACAGAAGGAATTATGAACACAGTTATTCAGTCAAAATCCATTATTTCCACAGCAGAGCTTCCTTTTCCTTGGAAGCCACTCAAGGAATGGTATCATTTAAGTTTAATGGGAATTTTACAAGTGGAAAGTCTGCAGCTTAATCTGCACTGACTGGGAACTACAGCAAATTGAGGGAAACACAAAGGTGGAACACCATTGGGTAAAACCAGGGACACATCCCCAGCTGGCCAGGCTGAGGCAGTTCAGTCAGACTGGGTGGTGTGCAGAATGTTTGGAGGAATTTCAGCTCCTTCAACATGTCAAAAAAAGGGCAGTAGGGAATTGCTCTTAAAAGGGGATTTATTCTCCATTTTACGATCCAGGTTTTCTGTTGGCTATGAACAAATATTGCTGAAATTTATTACAGGAATAGGACCTCTTGAGTCACTGGAGGAAGGATTTTTTTCCACAGATTTTGCTGGTTTTCCTAGCTTAAGCATCTGTGCTTGAAGGAAAGGATTCAGGCGTTTAAGGCACTTGCTAAATCTTTGTTATTTCTGCTGTAAACCCTTCATGTCCCCCAGAATCAGCTGTAAATGAGGATACCTACAGGATGGAGCTGTAGGAATTAACAAACTAAAGCTACTGAGGAAATGTGACAGATGGAAAGCATCAGTACAAGTCTCAACCCCAAGTCACAGGAAATTCTGACAGCTCTGAAAGTCCGGTTCTTCAATTTCACATTATTTAACATTCACTAAACAAGTGCATCACTTATTTCAGTGCTAAGAATTTCTGAGGCTGACAAAATGTCTCCATATTCCTGTACAAACCATATACATGGGGGAAAAATAACTTAAGGACCAGATGAACAGCTGGAGTTGCTAATCTCTTAACTGGTCCCACACAAAAGAAAAAAAAATAATCTATGTAGCTCCTCCAGCAAGGAAGAGTGCTGGGCAGGATGTCTGCATCCTTTGGTGAACCTGATGGGCACAGAATGCCAAGTGTGAAAAAGAAAAAAAAAAAGGTGAAACAAGAAAAAATCCCATGAAATTTCTTACCTGGGACTGCCTGGTAAGACTGACCTGGACACATCATTTGACAGCACAGCCCCCAACAACCAAACTCCACAGTTTCCACCTCAGCTCAACAAAGCTCTCGGAGCACAGAGTTACAGGGAAGATCCAATGTTATCATTCTCAACATCTACAGTAAACCCATTCCATAAATCTTAAGAATTCATCAGGATGGGACTCTTTAAGTTACTGGGAGAGAACTGTGGGATGCCTCAAGAGCCAGAGGACAGCCTGAGGGAAAAGCGGCGGAAAAGGAAGGTATCAGGCACAGAAAAGGCCTGGACAGGTGGCAGCAGCTGGAACAAGACATTTTCCTTCCTTGGCATAAGAGCTGGTGCCTGTTATCTCCAACAGGATGCCATCTTCCTGCTTTGAGATTGGGTATTTAGTACCAGTTCTTCCCCAAGAGCCTCACTTTCTGTAAGAATTGGAGTTTTTATTTCTAATTCTCACGCTAGGGATGTGAGGGTGGATGTCAGGGGTACCTTAATCACAGAGTGCAGGCAGGTGGACGAAACAAGAATGAGGTAAGGGGGAAAACACCAGCCCACTTCCCACTGTCGTCCTTTAAACTGCCTGTGAATGCTTGGTACTTCAGCTGCTTGGCCTCCTCTCCCCTGCTGTGCTGAATCAAAGCTTCATAAAGTCCCTGCTCTTCTCAGAATGCAAAAGCAACGCTTGTGACAGGCAGAAAATATTACTGCTGGCACTGGTTTGCCAGTTCATCAAGGGAGAACCACACAACCAAGAATCCTGCACAATACAAATGAAATTATGTTGTCCATCCCCTGGAAGAATAAAATCTGCATTTAGCACTTGAGATCAGCAATAATTGCATGCAAAGCCTGGGGGAAGACATGAAAATCAGAATATAGCAGAAAGAAAAGATATGATAAAGCAAACAACACAGTATTGAAGAAAGAAACATGTCTGGACAGCAGTCCAACATACGTTTGCATAACACACAAAACCAGAACAGAACCAAAGCAGACCAAAACCAGTTTGTATTTTGGCTTTTTGAGAGAATTTTGAAACACTCCAAACCAGTGTTCCTCTAAGGAAGCTGTGATAGGAGAGTGCACTGAATTTTAGCTGGATACCTAGAACATCAGTTTACTTGAAAAAATACAAGCTTTAAAATTATAGAACATCTCCTTGAAATGTTTCCCCAGAAGCACCCTCCTGACTGGAAAACATCACTTGGACTTTCTCCCTCTCTCACAACTTTGTGAAGTTGGGGATGTGCCTACATTCCTTATAGAATGATATGTAACAATAATCAACTACATAAAACCCCGTGCATGTTTCACAACAACTGAGAACTTTTTTAGTTATATAGATTGATCTGTATTGCTGCATTCAAGTTCTAAAGTTATGACACTCAATAATTAATGAAATCACCAAGTTTATGGCTTGGGTGTTATTTAGAACAGAGTGCAAAATCTTGACCATTTATAAAACAATGCACCGAGTGTAAAGGCTGGGTTTCACTACCAGCTAAGCAATGGTGAAAATCTGCTAAGCAAAATAAGGCAGGCAATACTGACACTTGTGGTCATTTCTAGATTGCTATTCTTCATTCACTTACAAACGTATCTGGGATAGCTAAGAAACATGTTGGGATCTCAAAGTAGCCAAGCAGATTCCAACTATTTGCCAACCCTGTCTCCACTCTAGCAGAACTTACTGCAGAAGTATTCTTTCTGAAGGAAAGAGGAGAATGGCCACTGGCCATATACATAATAATTCTTAACATGGAAAATTAAAACTAAGCATTTATGACACTCTGTATTAACACATTTCCAGAAGGTAAAAATAAAGCTTAAAACCAAGAATAACCAACCTCGAAAATGTTGCCATTAATCATTCTGAACTGTCACTTTTTCAACACATTACAGTTGATATAATACTGCATTTTACTATGATAAAGTGGAATGAAGTTTGCAAAGTATTCATGGAGTTTCCAGAAAGCACGGTCCATATGGGAATAGTGATATGTCAGCTATGACTTAAGTATTTAAACTCTCCTGGGGCTTGTGCCACCAGGCAGAAGTTACCAAGCAGTACGTGCCTGACTGCTGCAATTACTCCAAATTAGTTTGAGGAATTTCTGCTAATGTTGTCAAGGCAGAACTTTACTGAATGGCTCAACCTAAGAGTTTATTATAAAACCAGTTAGACAAGACTCTGCTGACACCCTCATTTTAAAAATAACACAGAGAGAGTTTCCTAAGTTTTCTGAGGAAAATATTCCAAACCTCCCCAAGTTTGCTTTGCATTGGTACATTATGCTCAGTTCCCAGCTGTCACGTGCACAGGGTGTTGTGAGCAGCCCTCTCCTCTCCCTCCCTGTCTCTTTGCAGGACTCGCTGAGCACTCCTGCTCCTGGCCACGGTAACTCTGCCTGTTCCTCGCAGGCTGTACATCTTCACTTACTCCTTGGAGCCTTAAGAGGTGGCAGCCTCTCAAACACTAACACTGCAGCTGCTAATTTCGGATGTAACCATAGTAACATTACAGAACACATTACTCCCTGCATCGAGAACAAGCAGTCCACTGACCCTTCGCACTGAGACTGGGCTGAAGTAAAGCTCATTCCAACCTCCAGCCCAGCAAGATTACCAAAACCTGCAGCTCCTATTTCCAGTCCAAAGCAAGACCTGCCCTCCTGAAATACCCACAAGCAGATACAATAGTATCATAGGAAAGCAGCAAAGAACAAAGTGCTATACAAGAAAAGGAAATTCTTCCCCGAACTTTGTCTCTGAAGCTACATCAGTCACTCCCAGGCAGAAAGCAGTATAAAAATCAAAGTTTTTTCTTACTTTTCTGTAAGATGAGCAAAGAATGCTCATACTTATGTGAAAAAAAAAAAAAAAAAGAATGAACAAAAGAAATTGGTCATTAATATTTAAGAATTCAATACTCAATTTGTTCACAAGGCAGGATGACAATTTTTACACATATCAACAGACAAGAGCTCTGCCTGAACTTTACAGGCTACACACAAGGGATATGGCCATTTAATTAAAAGCCGAAGCTGATGTCTGTTCCCTTCCAAATTTACTTTAAAAAGGGATTCTATTTAGAAAAACAGCCCTTGGGGTTTTTGTACCTTTAATATTTACTAATGAGCATTTACAGAAAAATAAAGACAGCTCTGCCCCTTCCAATATAATACATAAACACCCTACCTATAGTTCCCCAGCAGCTACACCAGGTACAGTGAAGCAGCAGCAAATAAATTAAGTTGAAACAGCAGAGATTTTAATAACCATTCTGTCGAGATTTGAACTTGTTTCCCAAATACAAGGTTACACATCTTGTCTGAAAATTCAAAACTCAGGCAGATTTACATGTGTGTGTTTGACAAAAGCATTACCTCCTTCTGCCTAAGTCCCCATGGGAGCACTGACCACATGAATAACCCAGTTGGTTTCCTACTCACAGCCCAGAGTGCAGCAAACTGGGAGCGCTCCTGGCCACACTCTCACATATTTGTGTGCATCAGCAACAGACAGCCCAAAATTCTGAGTATTATACAGGGCAGCCATAAGAAAGCCTTGTGTGTTTACGTGGGAAATTGAGTAGTCTGGGCACATATTGAACCTCTCAGTGCACTGATTCTCAATTATTCATAAAGGTCCCAGATCAGTAAGTGGTGCTGGACACAGGCCCTCTTTTGATGCTCCACCCCCACACTGACCCCTCCCCTCCATTTTTTAAACACTGATTTGTTTAGACTGGAGGAGATACAAAGTCTTTACTGATATGCACTTTATATTTATAATTACTATTTAGGAAATATGCTCATGATCCTAAAATGTCCTCAGATAGGATCAAAGGATTTGTGGAAATCGTTATTATGTTAGGAAATGCATGCATTACAAACAAGGCTAAATTAATAGAGAAAGTTAGTGTACATAGATGATTTAGTTAGGAGGATCTAAATCTGATTACGTTTCTAGTAAATTATCATAATATGCATCTAGCATAATAAAACACACTGACTGCCTGGGGAAGCCTTATTTCCCAGTAAGGGACATGCCTACCCCCAATCCTACAAATCAGACACACCAGATAAATTACAGTTTCTTTACCCTTTGGCTGAAAAAAAAGCCAAAAGAGCTAGTCATTAGCCTTTCAAAACAGAGTGGGCAAACACAGTGACTAATAAATACCTGGGTAGGTAAGCTGCTAGCTCTCTATTTTCTCAACTACCTATTGTGGTATTTTATTTATATAGTAAATATAATAAGATGTTTCAGCATAGAAGGGTCAGTCATTGAAAGGAGAGAAATGAAAGGAACACAAGTTTCCTTAGGACTAAAAAGACAAATTCTGTGATATAGGTATGCATGTAACAGACAAAAGACATTTTAGGTTCATCAATAAGTGAAATTAAGTGCCCCTGACTCTGCAACGCCAGACTTCAGGCTGTACCACAGCAGAAAGCCATTAACAGCAGAGAGGCAGCTTAACAGCATGTGCTTATACATCAGTGTTGCTCAGCCTAATTGAATAACCTCAGATAACAAAAAGCAGCTTTTAAAGAGTAAGCATGTGTAAAGGAAATATGAGCAAAGAAAGACATTTTTATCTTTCCTTTGGCATGACGGCACAAACCATTTGTACTCCAAGAGAGCCAAATGGGTTAAAGCAAGCTTCAGCATTTAAATGCTTATAATTCCCTTGCACTGCAGAACAGCTTTTGGAATATGGGAATAGAACGTCTAGCATTAAAAATCCCCTAGAGAATCCTAAGTTACAGTGTCAAGGAAAAGTGAAAACAATCTGTAAAAACCCTCAATTTTTCACTTAATGATCATACAATTTTTATACTATTCACCTACCACTGTGCATGAACTGAGAATGTATCATTTATCAAATAAGAGCAAGAGCCTGTAAAGCTTCCTGTCTGCCTTTGGATTTAGTCAAAATGAATGCAAACAATCACGTGGGATTCAGCCAAGCAGTGACGTTAAATTCTGCTCTGTCAGAAGACAGCATCTGTCAAAGCCCACATTTAAACTGCTGCCTGCCTGTGCAGCAGCTGAAGAACTACGGGATGGATTTTATACACCACAATTCTGGGTTAAAACAGCTCCAAACCATTTCTATTACTGCCTAGCAACAATGAAGGAAGGAACAGAGGGAGATCCTATTACTGAAGACAGCTGAGGCACTACGCGCTAGCACTCCCTGCTAACATTTCCACCAGAAATATGGATCCTGAGGAGAGCAGAACACAGCCCTGCATTGTCCAAGCCGGGAGACACCAGATGTGAGAGCCCCAATGCAGCGGCTGTGAGCGCCAGCCAGCCCCGCGCCAGCAGCAGCCACAACTCCGGTCCCTTTGTCTGCAGCATGAACAAAAAGCCCCGAGACAAGGACGCCACTTCCACGCAAGGAAGGTAACACGGCAACGGGCAGGCAGATGGACAGAGTGGATCCCGAGCAGAGCGGTCGCAGGAAGCAGGGCTGGTGGGGGATGTGCGCATGGTCGAGAGCATCTTTTTTGCTGAAGTGATGGCGTGCCCAAACTATTTTCTGTGGGTATAATCCTGCACCATAAATGGCCTGACCAAGGAAGGTATGTCAAACCCTTGTGTGTGATATTCATTCGCTTGTCTGTTACCTTTTCAGCCATTACAGATAATGATCGTTCCTAATTTGCGGCGCCCTGAGATAACACTGTCTCTGAGCAGGGAGAAAGAATTCTAGCAGGTTTTGCTCTCCCCCAGCACAATGTCACTCCCTTACACTGACTAAATGCACTGCTCACCGTCTGCCAAGGCTGGTGTGGCTGGAGACGAAGGATTAAAGGGATAATGGAGCTCCTGCAATGATTGCTTTTAACTGAGAAATTAAAAACTCAAACCCCTCCAATACAGAAAAACCAGCTAGAAATCCTCTCAAACTAGGTCAGAATTAATCCTTATCTGAAGTAATCTTAAAGCATGGTAATATGGCCATAATGTGACATACCGAGAGCACTGAACCACAAAAGAGACCACGCAGTCAAAAGACATCCAAAAAGTCCCCTAAAAGGCCCTTTTTACACTTGCTTTTCTGCCCCCCAAACACAAGCAAAATGTCACCAGGGCACTACCGGCCAAGCATAAACTGCGAGCATGCAAAAGACTGGGCATGATTTAAACCATCAGCAGTGCAATCAGGCACCACGATTTACAAGTAACATCAGGCTCCCTGACATCCCAAAAGGAAACCTTCAAACACTACACACTCAAAATGGTAAGCACGTAACTTATCTCCTGCCATCACTGCAATTTCTGTTTAACATGAAAACACTGACTGTTTAACTTGGATTGTAAAATGACATTCCATCTAATTGCCATTCATTCCTATTTCTTGTTGAAATTTAAATACTTCGTCGCTAGTGGCAAAAAAAAAGATGAATAATTGCAATACAAATTTAAGACCTAAATCTATAGCAATTCAATACACCACAGAAAGAAAGTGCTTATCTGCAGAATCTACCAATTAGCTAGAATAAATCATTAAATGTCAATATAAATGTGCTTTCTTTGCCCAAGGCAATGCCAACATGAAATAAAACAACTGCAACTGGAAAGAGTTCACAAACCAAGGGACACAGCATACAACAGACACCAGTTTCAAATGAGTTTTGAGACATTTAGAATATAAAGTCACTTTACAGAACTTTTAAAACAACAACAAAAAAAAGTACCTTCAGGCAACAATCCAGGAGAAGCACACCTGGCTAATGTAAGACACTAATACGAGACATTTAAAAACCTGCACATCAAACCTTATCCCAAATAGTTTTGTGCAAAAGATTAATGGAGTTTGTAAGGGAAGGCAGGCACATTAAATGAGGCCCAATATGCAACTGCTGTTCATCAGAATACAGACTCAGGCTGCCTTTTGAACTCTTCCCTCTAATTTAAGAGTTTGCCCACACAGCTAATCAAAATATGAAAATCCAAGACGTGTGAATAGGAAGTCGAATGCTTCAATTTGCAAAGCTGTAATTATAGAGCAGAACTGCAAGTACCAGGAACCAAAACACCAGCAGAGCACAGACCACAAATAAAAATTCAAGAGGCATTCACAGTTTATGTATTTGGCATTTGATAATGCATCAGTGACTGCACTGTCAAGTGCCAAAAATGAAGCAGCATTATCATAAATAATATCTCCAAAATGCAGTTACATGCAACAGCACACTCTCAGAGGACAAGGTAAGTGTTCTAGAGACCCTCTGCTGTACTTAGGTTTTCTTATCTACTGTCAGTAGTTGGTGCCTGTTCATAACCTTTCTGTGAAATGGAATTTTAAGTACTTGGGCAAAAAAAGTAATGCTCTAACCCTAATTAACTGAGAGAAAATAATACTTTTATTATACTATTCGATGGTGGGCTTAATATCTATTGACAGTTTTTTACATTATTTTTAAACAATGCACCCTAGCACGTACTGGTTTTTTTAAAGGTGCAATTGTTGTTGCTGTATTTTCAATGCTTAATACCCCACTGTATATTTTGAAATGTTGTATACACAAACTGCAAAGAAAATGAGCCCAAGTTATTTGGGGTTTTTCAGTCAATAGCTTTATGAAGCTGAAAAATAGATGTGGGTGCTTCCCCTATTCATAAAATGCCTTTTTAAAGGGCAGAGACAGATTTTCTAAGACACTCCTACCTTGAAAAATCAAGGAAATATGTAAAAAATCAAGGAAATATGACTCCCTTAAAATGTCTTCTGATTCTAGTTCTGCCCCTCACTGTAAAACTTATGTGCACTATGTGAGCATACAGCCTAATAAAAAAAGGCTTCGGCCATTGTAACCGCCTTTGCTGGGACACTTCCTCAGTGCATCAGGGAAACACAGCACCTGCAAACAGCTTTCAGTTTACAGAAATATTTACGTAACTTAAGAGTCTCATTTTTGCCTATTGCCTTGTCGAAGTAGCTGCTCAACACTACCTCACTTAAAAATTAAAAAGAGATTAGTAGTGCAGTGCACTTTTCCTGAAGTATTTCCATCTAATGACTGTAGTTTTATAAGTGGAACTATTCAGTGTGACAACATTATTCTGAGTTCTAGCTGCTACTCCACATTCGTGAAATTCTGGCTTTGATCTTCTTCCTAAACTGTGGACGCATGCAATGGAACGATAATTAATCAAACATTCCTACTGCTGCCCTCCAATCTGCCACCAAACAATTAACTTCCCCGAGATCTGGGCTATCCTTTCAAGTGACATTTATGTTTGCTTATGCAGAGATATTCCCGAATAGCTGAGTGCTCATTTACAGCTCACTGCACACTGCAGACAAACTAAGAATTACGAGTTTTGAGGGGAGGATTCTGTTTTTCCAGCAGGCAAAAGCAGGTGCGAGTGGCCAGCTAAACACGAGTCTTGCACATTTGGGGCATATCGTCTCTTACATATGGACGACACTCGAGTTAAAGCAGCGCAAGTGCGGAGTGTCAGGTTAATTCCGGAACTACAGTTAAGACACCAGCGTTTATGATTTTTACAGAGGCAGCTGAGTCTCCGGGAAGTGGCATCAGCCCCGAACAGTTAAATAACAAAATCAGAGATACTTTCAGCAAGCTTTAAAACCAAACGCATGAAAGCAGCTGAAGTGCACTGGGCCGGACAGGAGGCGCCGCTCGCTTGTTCCCGGGCCGGGCTCGGGTGTTCCCGGGCCGGGCTCGGGTGTTCCCGGGCCGGGCTCGGGTGTTCCCGGGCCGGGCTCGGGTGTTCCCGAAGGATCGCGGCGCGCGCGCCCTTCTCGCGTCACAATCGGCGCGCAGCGTCGCCCCCTGGCGGGGGCCGCTGAGGCGGCGGCCCGGCCGCGAGGCAGCTCCCGCTCGCTCCAGAGGCTGTTGTAAAGATAAGTAAGTAAAATAAACATCAGTTATACCCCTCTCCCCGCCCTTCCGAAATACAAATATTCCCTTTCGTGAATAGGGCAGACTGGATGTTGCATCACACACATACAACTTAATATTCTATTATTCAATTGACATCTCAAATTACTTCCTTACAACGTTAAACTCTGTAATTTCCCATGTAACGTATCACTTAGTTTTTAAATGCACAAATTAATCCAAATATTGGTTTAAGAAGATAGCAAAGCAATTAATAAATTACATATTTCTATTAGAAACAGCATTTTCTATGGACTCTTGTTCATCTGTCATCCTTTTTCCTATACAAAACCCTAGGGCCCAGGAATAAATTAGAGCAAATTGAAAATCGCAAACGAATTGCTTCTATGCAGTGAAAGGTTCATTTACGAGATGATGTGATCAGCTTTTAATATGCAGCATCATGAAGCTGCCATATTGACTCTGCTCCTGAATATGAACAAAAATTTAAGAGAAAATGAAGCACAGACTACTTTGGCACTTTTTCCTACAGCTACAGCTGCTGGTCCGAATACTTAAAATTTCTGACTGCTATGAGAAGGGCAGTAGTTACATATACTTTTATAGAGGAAAAAAAACCCAAACCAGAATCATGATCATCAAGATAGCTGGCCAGAAACTTAGTTCTGAGCAATTTTATTTCCAGTTAACATGATCACTACCCAAGATCTCTGCCCACTAAAAATCAAGAGCTAAATTGTAATTCAGCTGCCTCTGAGCCTGGCACCACAGCCCAGTGTTCCATTCAATGTTTTCCTCCAATGTGGAGTACAAGGTGAAAGGTGCCTGAAAGGTGACCGGGAATGTTATCCTGCACTAGCATCTAAGGGCTGTGCAGTGAGCTTACTGGACCCTGAAAATTAATTTTGACAGGTGCAGCTTCTCATTGACTGCACAGTGGGGGCCGGTGGAGACGCACCGGGCAGTGTCCTGTGACTAACACAGCTCTGCCATCACCAGCCCTGCGCCGTCTGTCCCACCACCAGGCATGGCCATTTGCAAAAAGGGCTTTAAACTGTGAGCCATCCTAGCCTCTGCATGTCAAATCAATTTTAATTAATGCCAATAAACCTTCCATCTGCCAGCAAGGCTTTTTCATTCAGTCCTTCTAAAACACTCAACAAGGATTTCACAGCCATGGATATGAAGCTATTTATGTCTGCTTCACGCTTTTTCCTGCTGATCCATTTTTTTCCCCTCCTTTTTCTTTGGTATTCGGGATGTTTTTCAAAACTTTTACCATGAAGAAAAGCATTTTTAAAATCTAACAAATCAAGTTAAATCATAAAACAAGGTTGGCTTTTAGCATAAATCAAATCTTGTTTCCATTGACATGGGCTGTTTTTTGAAAAAAGTAAATTTAACTGAATTTTGTGTTCATATCTAGTTTCTATTTGTAACCTTTTATATTATGAGTGTGTAAAATGAAAGATTTCTGATTTTTTTTTTTTTACTCTTTGCAGAGTGAGCCATTTGCAGACAACTGCTCAACATGAACAAAGGAAAATGAATACCAAAGAATAGCAGTGGATTCTAAACCAATTGGAAAAGCCTTGTGCTTGAGCATTGTCTCATATCCCATCACTGGATCCTTACAAACATGCTTCAGTGGAGAAGACGACACTGCTGCTTGGCAAAGATGACCTGGAATACCAAAAGGTCTCTGTTTCGCACCCATCTCATTGGCCTGGTCTCTCTGGTGTTTCTTTTTGCCATGTTTCTGTTCTTTAACCATCACGACTGGCTGCCAGGCAAGGCTGGATTCAGAGAAAACCCCATGGCTTACACCATACGAGGATTTAGATCTACCAAAAGCGAGACCAACCACAGCTCTCTAAGGAACATGTGGAGAGATGCTGTGCCTCAGACGCTCAGGCCTCAGACAGTCACCAACCCCAACAACACGGATCTGTCCCCACAGGGAGTAACTGGTTTGGAAAACACCCTCAGTGCCAATGGAAGTATTTACAACGAGAAAGGCACTGGGCATCCAACTTCCTATCATTTCAAATACATCATCAACGAGCCTGACAAGTGCCAGGAGAAGACCCCTTTTCTAATACTGCTCATAGCTGCAGAGCCAGGCCAGGTGGAGGCCAGACAAGCAATCCGACAGACCTGGGGCAACGAGAGCCTGACACCTGGCATCCAAATTGTGCGGATTTTTTTGTTGGGCTTAAGCACCAAGGTAAATGGATACCTCCAGCGAACCATCCTTGAGGAAAGCAGACAGTATCACGACATCATTCAACAAGAATACTTAGACACCTACTATAATTTAACTATTAAAACTCTGATGGGAATGAACTGGGTTGCAACCTACTGTCCACATGTCCCATATGTTATGAAAACTGATAGTGATATGTTTGTCAATACTGAATATTTAATACACAAGCTTCTGAAACCAGAACTTCCTCCGAGGCACAAGTATTTTACAGGTTATTTAATGAGAGGTTATGCACCTAATAGGAACAAGGATAGCAAGTGGTATATGCCACCTGATCTGTATCCAAGTGAACGTTATCCTGTATTCTGCTCTGGAACTGGTTATGTTTTTTCTGGAGACTTAGCGGAAAAAATCTTTAAGGTCTCTTTAAGCATCAGACGTTTACATTTAGAGGATGTGTACGTGGGGATCTGTCTCGCCAAGCTGCGGATTGACCCCATGCCCCCACCCAACGAGTTTGTCTTCAATCACTGGCGAGTTTCTTACTCCAGCTGTAAATACAGCCACCTAATTACCTCCCATCAGTTCCAACCTAGCGAACTGATCAAATACTGGAACCACTTGCAGCAGAACAAGCACAACGCCTGCGCCAACGCGGCCAAGGACAAGGCTGGCAGGTACCGCCACCGCAGACTGCACTGAGGGCGGGCGCCGCCGCCCGGCCCCGCTGCCACCTGTAAATAAACAGCGCTGAACGCATGGACAGTGACCATGGAGCAGCCCGGGCACAGCCCGGACCGAGCCCAGCAGGCGGGAAATTATTTTTTTAAGTTGAATAAAAAGTATAGCTCTTGAATATCATGGAATTATAACCAAAAGGTTTTCCCAGTGAATTTGAGATTAAAAGAAAAAAAAATAGATGGTATATAAGGATTTCTGTGTTAATGTGCAATAATAAGCATGCACACTTTGGTGGTACAATTGCTGATTTATGTGCCAATAAAATATAATTGAGCATATTTTCCACACTAAAATTTTATTTTAAGAAGTGCAGTCATAGCTCTAGTTCTCTTCCATGTAATGATTTCTTGTTATCTAGAAATGCTATAAAATGAAAAATTAAAAACTAAGGAAATGCACAAAGGGCAGATCAGTTCTACCTTCAAATGCCACATGACAATTATTATACACTTTAATGTACAACACATTTAGCAATGTCACAATTTAGTAAGACATTACCAATAAATTCTAAAGCACTAAGAAAGTACTCCCTTGAAGTAGGTCCAGTTTTGGGAAGTTTGCTTATTTGGTTTGGAAGGAGAGATAAATGAAATCAAAGTTGCTAAGACTTGCTTTGTGTATCAGCTTCAGAAATGCAAGTGGTGTTCTGGATGCAACTAGATTGTCCACAAAGAGCTGACTGAAAGCTACTTCATTCTCTAGAAGTCACAGGGCAAGCTCCTACGATCTGGGGCCAAGTAACATTCATTCTCCTTGGCACCTTCATGCAAATTCATTGGATCTGCTGTTAATTTCCCTACATAACTTCAAGGTAACTCAAAGGCTGATGAGAAATGTAAAACTGAAGTTCCTTAAATAGTTTGGCACTGACACAGTTTCATTTTGTGCAAAGTGGGAGAAAACTAATCAAACGTGTTGATTTTGTTCTCTCCTGTCTGATAAAACCAAGGATCAGCCAAGTGAAAACATCTGCTGGAGAAAATGAAGCCCCACACCTGAGTTCATAGGTGGGAAAGACTAGGTCACAATAAGATTGAGAGTTCCGGCCAGCAATATGGGCAGGAACAAAATCTAAGCAATTTAAAGTCATAACACGTACCACTGAAAATAAATTGTGAGAAGTGGGTTAAATGTATTTACAGGTTTCCAGTTTTCTAACAAACAGAACTTTTAAAGCTTATTTTCCAGCTGTTACAGCAGAGTTGTATCAAATTCAGGTTATTACTGCTTGTCACAGTGCCAGGGTAAGTGATACCCACCTCTGATTTAGCAGCAAATGATCGAACTACAATTAGTTTTCTGTTTGACTGGGACTTTTTAATTGGATAAAATACAAATATTTGATGTACTTTTATTATTTAATAAAATTGATTATATTTATGGTCTTAAGATTTCACTTTTTCTGGGAAAGCTGCTCAGGAAGAAAGAAATTTCTAGCTTTAGCGTTACTTGGTTTTTCTAGCGTTCCCTAGTCCTTAAAGCCTGGTTTTCATGCACAGTACAGAGATCACAGCAGGGTTTTCTCCTCTATAATGAGAAGACAAATCATATTACTGCGCATTCTCAGCAGCTCTAGGGCTGGCTGTCTGCAGGAACTCTCACATGTGAACAGACTGCAAGGCACTGGGTGCACCTCTGAAGCAATTCCAGCAGCTCTTATGGAAGGCGGGCATGGGAATTTGCTCAACACCATTTTTTTTGGTGATCCTCCACTATATGTTTTCCTCTGCTGTGTTTGAGGTGTGCTAATTGTACATTTCTACATTTCCAACACACCAAAAATCATATAATGTCCGGTTTTGGGGAAAGCAAATACCTGTAAAAGTAATAACTCTCTTCTGCAGAGATTTCTCCAACTAAATTAAAAGTTCATACACTTGGTTTACGTGATGCCTGTTGGCATTCATGTGAGAGAGCTGCCCTGGACAGATGTTCGGGAGTGTGCTTTGAGCACCCATTGCAGTTTTCCCCACTCAGTGTGCTGCTTGCTCCCAGCTGCTGCAGGCCGCAGCTGACAGGCACCTGGCTGAAGGTCACTGCTGGCAGGCTCTACACCACAGTGCCAGCTCTAGACCCCCAGAGCAAGTGTGGGAAGCCAGCTACTACTGCAGGGGACTGAATTTTGGAAGATGTCCAGTGCCATAAGTGGCCTCTTCCCAGGCAGTGCTGGCCAAGGACGCAGTCCAGCCTCCTGGAGAGGACTTCAGTGCTGGTTCCGGCCCTTGGCGCTTTCCAGCTCCACTGCGATGTACTCGATTTTACCAACTCTGGCTAGTCCTAAATGCTGCTCCTGGCTCCTGGGTGTAGTCCAAGAGGTTAATACTAAACCTTAAATAGTTTGGCACTGGAACCATCAAGTTTGGCAGCCAAAATACCTCTCGGGTGCTCGGCTTTGGAGCTCCTGCATGATGCCGATCTGCCCGAGCTTGGCAGAACCACAGCACGATGCCCACGAGTTCAGCATACCAAACCTCCTGCTACTTACAGGACTAGTAAGGAGCACCAGATGCTAAATAAAAAGCCATTCTGAATGCCCTCTGAAGGGCCCAAAATGACTTTTAAAATTTGTATTGTTTGGGTATAAGTTGAAACTACCCTATAAACATATTTGAATTCTTATCAAAATGGTCAAAGGCAACTGAAAACATTTGCATCCAAGTACTGTTTTCTTGCACAGTTTGTTGCAAAGCTTTCAGAAACAAAAGGGAATCATTTTGCATGATGAAATATGCAATTACAGAATGAAAGCTCTACATTTCTTTCTCTGAATGTTTTACTGTTTTCTAGCTTCTGTTTAAGCTATTTGCTCACTCTACTAGAATATAAAAACAGTTCATGTTAACAATAGTGCAATAATTATTTATATCATTAAAAGCTTGGACAAGTTCTCTCACTTCCATACAGCAAGAAAAAAATGCATTTTTGATTAGCAATAAGATACAACCTTATAGCTAAAACTCTAACATGTCTGCAATGCAGTAAAAAAAAGGGATAAAAGATATAACTGTTGGTTGAATATAGAAGTATAAGAGTTTGTATAATATTTGCTTTAAATATTTTTACTTCTTTGTATGTCTGCTTCAGGTTGGAAACAAATATAAAAAATCACAATGGCTCAAAACTTACGATGGGAGAAAAAAATTGTGACATCATCAGTACCCTTATTATGGCAAAGAAAAATCTTAGGAAACCTGGCCTGGTACCAAAATCAGAAATTGGAATTCCATCATTTCCCCATATTTATTTAACTTTCAACTAAATAAAGATTTACACATTGATACTACACGACCAAAATTAAGTCCCACCAAAAAAGTTGTTATTCAACAATAGAACTGTTCCTTTCACGACTCCAATTACATCAGTGGTATGAGTTATTTGCACATCCCACACCAATAGAATGAAGAATGGAAAATGCACAACTACAGCTTTTGCTGTAGTAGAACTGATCCCATCCCCTGTCACTGAGAGATCTTCCATGGGTAAAGTTCACAATCTGTTCTTAAATTTAAAAAATTACATGTCAAGGTACTTCCAAGCCTCAGTGGTTGTTCTGAGAGAAAATTCAGTGCCCACTAAGATCTTCACTTAAATTTATAAACTTAAATTATGGGATGGCAGTGATCTAGAAGAGATGAGACAGACTGCCTTTCAGGTTAACCTTACTAGAACAGCAATTTAGAACCTGCTTTTCTTTGCAGTGCAGTAATATAAAACGTGTCAGTCCTCATTTACAAAGTATTTTCAGAATATATCAACATGTTAAGACATGCATTAACTATCTCCAAGCCCAGGCTATATCAGGCACTGGAGGGGAGGGAAGCACCTAGAGGCCATTACTTTAGACTGCCTCCCCCTTCCCACTAATTTTCCTGATATGTTAACACAGTCCCCAATCACACTTCAATCTAAAATACCTACATAATCCCACAGGGCAAGAAAATCTTTTCTCTTGAATGAATGCTCATTGCAATGCGTGGAAACGTCCTAGGAGGAGATGAAAGGGCGAGGGAAGATGCTAATATCAGAGCTACTACTTCTTCCATTTGTGCTTTTGGGAAGAACAGGCTTGTAAGTGATTTGCAGAAACATCACTTGTTGCTGCCCTATTTTCCCAATTTTAAATGCCATTTCTCAATCCCTCTTACACTGTCGAATAGCACAAATAAATAAATATTGGACAATCACTCAGTCACACTGTGAGAACCGCACGTCTCAATGAAGAGCGTTACTGTCCTTTTCATGTCAGATTGTCCTTCCAAAGCAGGATGTGACTCGGGGCACAGTCTCACCCCCCTTGCTGAACACACCACTGGACATGGCACTGGCTGTTATTCCCACAGATCCCATCTCCAGCCCATCCAGCACTGCTTCCCAAGCCCAGGCACTCCGTGGGCACCCAGGGGAAGGAGGGAGGCAGGGAAGCTGCACGGCCAGCTCTGAAACGCTGCACTGTGCAAATGTAGGTCAGCAAGGACAGAACGTGGGCTCTGCTTTGTACCAAGAGTGAATCAAAGGCTTTCCGGGGCAGGAGGCTGGGGGAGGGCTCTGGAAAACAACTTCTTGCAGCAAGTCAGTGAAAAAGGAGCTTGAATGTCAGAAAACGGAAGAGCAAAACTAAAAATGCAGCAGCTGATCAACACCACACAGGTTGGAAATACAGGGCAGGCTCAGTGGCAAGGAAAAGCATTACAAAAGTGAGGCCAAATTAGAAAGCAAGGTCTGGAATTCCAGTCTTAAGTGTTCACACTTCTGCACTTACAGAAAATAGGGACCTATGAGGTAAATCCCTTCTTCTAACAAAATTTTTAGTGCATGTGTTTTATTAAGGCCTGAACCAAACTCCAAGTCAGGACACGATGGCATAAACAGCAGATCAGTAACTCCACAGAGAATACTTTACACACAGTACCCAGGCAAACCAAGAGCAAAGCAAATTAGATCACTTGTGCCTAGGATTTGTATTTAATCTTCCCACAAAGAGTTAATTTCAGCCTTCATTTGTTCCAGGTTAGCTCAAAAGAAAGAGAGCCTGGTACAATATGGTACCTTCCTTTCACAGCTAGAAGACTGTAAAGGAATTTAGCTGAACATGGGATATGGATGAAAACTACCACATTGCTGTTCTGATATCGCCATGGCAACAGTTACAAGAGCTCTCTTAAGCGTTTAAATCTGACAGTTTTCCTGATAACACTAACTGAATGATAGTAATGATGCATTTTGGTTCATGAGCTAACTGCTCTATAACCACAGGGTACGAACCGTTCCCTACGCTTTTCTCAAGTCTGTGCTTTTGGTCAAAATGTTCTGACCGAGACAGTAACCTTGAATTACCACTCAAAAAAGGAAAAAAAAAAAGGAAAAAAAAAGTCCCTCCAGCTCAGAGAGTACTCATGGCTTAAAGCTTTATGTACTCTCTAAGGTTTCCATTTGAATGCTTAAGTTGTGCACAGTCGGTGTGCAGGGTGGAGAAGTCAAGACTGCTGAAATCTTTGATGGGATTTTTCTCAAAGGGTTTTCATTCGGCTGGGAAGGCTGGAGGAGAAAAAACCACCTTCTGAAGGGTGGATTGAGTTGTTGCTGACATTCAAGATGTCATTTGCTCAAGAAAAGAGAATGAGGAAGAAACCGGTGTTTCTATACAATCTTTATCAGTTTGTAACCAATATACACTTTTTTAAATAACAAAACCCTGCAAGCTGCTCTACCTCAATAGAGGTCAAAGTGCACTGAGGAATACACGGTGTGCTCTGAGGACAAGGGCATCACAGCAACACCTCCACCTCCTATTAGCCCATTTAGCTTTAGCTAATATTAAGTGGCATTTTTCAACTGTTTAATATGAATATTCTGTGAACCACTCGCTCTGATCTCCCAGATGCTCAGTGTGGGCATAATGGAGAAGTCTCTTTTTCTTTACCTCATTAAAAAGTGAAGTGTGTGAAACACGTTTGTCATCCTAACATTTTAAGGATACCAGCTTTGATAATGTCTTGCAACATATTCAACTAAAAAAGATTAAGATACTGAAAAGAGTGTGAAATCTTTAAAAATTTCCCAGGATGACAAAAATTCAGATTTCAGAGGAAACAGTCATGCTTGCAAGGATCTAAGTGAGGAATCTTTTCAACACAAAAAAGTCTTCAGAAGGTAAAGTATTCCCAGTTCTTTTGCTGTTAACACTTTTTAAAGTTTTATATTAAATTAAAAATTAAAAACATCCATGCCATCCTAAAACCACCAAATCCCTCCACACTCTTGAAAAACCACAACCTCACCACATCTTTTCCTGTGGAAAGGCCAAGTGTTCCCACATCTCCGTAAGGCTCAAAGTTTAAATCGAGGAAAACCAACTGCCACAAGAAATCCTTTGTTAATGAAATACCAGACAAGACACCAAAGGAAACTAAAACCTTATTCCCTGCCTTTCCTAAGTATTTAACACACCCTGCATTTAAACAAACTGAGGCCTAAGAACTATTTTGAGAATAAGAATAACCTACAATCTTGCAGGTTTCATTCAGGATTTGTGTGTCACTGTCATCATCACTTTCAAAAGAAGCATCAATTTACGTCACATTTTAAACCTATCCTGCCCTAACACAGGTTGATACAAGATGATAAAACAAAAAATGAAACACTGGAAAGCACCATCTGTGACTCAGTCAAAAATTTAGTGCTGCTACTTAATGCAAATGTCGGTCTTTTTATAGGCATTCTTCCACAGTCCACCTAGACATTGATTTTTGCAGCCATAAAAATTCAGCTCAATTATCCAGCCTTCTGAATGAAGAGAACCAATTTCCCATTGTATCATCGTTAAATAATTTAAAATATTGTATTTTATTGACTGGTTTTTAGTGCTGAAAAGGGTAACATAATTTTATGTCCCAAAAATGTAAAGAAATGACACAACAATTCAGAGGTACTCTTAATGTTACTTGAGACTCTAAAATAAAGGTAAAGATCTCATCTATACCTGAGGGAACAACTAATACCTCTATTGCTCAAAAAGCAAATTACAAAGCTTATGCTGTGCCCACAGTGAGGTATACCAAAGGGAAAAAAGAAAAACCAACCAAAATGCAACAAACCCACAGAAATCACATTGTTCATATATAGATGTATCTTCAACAGAAAAGTATTTTCAATAATACCTCATTTATATGACAAAATTCTGTCTTCCAAATCTGAAATGATTTTTAAGAGCTGATGCAGCAGTTTACTTCAATTATTTGATGAAATTTGACATGTTTTAACAATTCTGGAAGTTATCCACATTAATTAAACAACCTAATCTTTTCCCTGAACTCTCAAAATGGCAAAAAAAAAAAAAAATTAGGGCAACCATGATAGATCATCACAATTCTTTTACTTTACATAAATTGAAATTTATTCAGAGTTAAAAGCTGTAGTCACTACTTCCTACTATCCAGCTGTGAACTATCCCCTTTTTAAAAAGCAGGCAAATTTGTTTGCTACATCCATCAAAGGTATGCTTTTCTTTTTAACCAGAATTCAGTTGAGAAATGGATGCTGCAAACAACTTCAGATATCCAGCTTTCATTAATGTTAATAAAGGAATGACAGCCTTGTGACAATAATCTGGAGGCTCTAAGCTGGAATGAAATATAATGCTGTCCTAGTCATTAAGAAGTGCACTGCCTGGATCCCTCAACCATTTTCATTTTTTTTTCCCTTCCACCATTTCCATATTTTCTACTAGTAGAAGTTAAGCAGTTTGAATGATTTATTGTCCAAATTTCATGCTAGCAGAGCAGAATGGAAAAACTAGAATAAAGTACACAATTACATTTCTTCCCTGCCCATCCTCCTATTCATTAAAAAACTTTACACCCATGAACACACTTTTAAGTAGCATCTTCTGCACACATTCCATAAATTGAGAGTTTTAAGAAACACTACTTTGTTTTTGCCTGTAAGACTCCTCATGACCAGTCAAGTATTAATGTATTACCTCTTCCAATTCTGTAAGAAAAAAACACCTATGAACCTTGTATTAATTTTTTTTTCATTGTAAAATATTTTACATGGAATAAAGAGTGTTCTTTGCCCCCATTTCTTATCACAATATTCTCTTGGACTTATGAGCATTAGCACCTGAAGCACGAACATAGTACTTGAATTCATCAGACCCTGATTTACTCATAGAACAGATAAATCCTAGGATGTTCCTGACAAACAGATGAGTGTTAAGTGTTGTTTCTTTTTTCTCACAACAGTGGAATTGCAGCAAGCAGTCTATGCTGCCATATCCTGGCTAGACATAGCAAAGTTCTTCTGCGCCAGTTCCAAGTGCAGCCATTTCAGCACATACAAGTATGATCCAGCTTAAAAATTTAAGATAAACTGCACTTGGACAATGCTCACACTCTGAGAGGATGGACACTTCTTCCACAGGTTCTCTGAGCAACCTGTCCCAGTGCCCCACCACCCTCACAGGAAAGAATTTCTTCCTGACATTTAATTTCAATCTAAATCTCCCCTCTTAGTTTGAACTGTTCTCTCTTGTCCTATCACTAGGTGCCCTTGTCCAAAGCCATTCTCCCTCTTTTCTATAAGCCCTCTTTGAGTACTGCAAGGCTGCAATGGGGTCTCCCCAGAGCCTTCTCTTCTGCAGGATGAGCAGCCCCAGCTCTCTCAGCCTGGAGAGAGGAGCAGAGGAGCTCCAGCCCCCCGAGCACCTTTGTGGCCTCCTCTGGACCTGCTCTAACAGGCCCGTGTCTGTCTTGTGCTGAGGATTCCAGAGCTGGATGCAGCACTGCAGGTGGGGTCTCATGAGAGAACAATCCCCTCCCTCGACCCCTGGCCACCCCTCTTTTGACGCACCCAGGGTTCAGTTGGCCTTCTGGGCTGTGAGTGCGTACTGTGGGCTCATGTCTGGCTTTTCATCCACCAGAACCCCCAAGTCTTTCCATGCAGTCCTTCTCCCAGTCTGTGCTCATCCCAGTCTGGGACTGCCCCAACCCAGGGGCTGCACCTTTTGCGCCGGGCCTAGTTGAACATCATCAGGTTCACCTGGGCCTTCACACCGCTGATCATACTCAGTTGTGTAACCCAAGGTGCTGGACAGTTTCCATTTTTTTTTATGACACTTTAAGACTTGGGCAAAAATAGCTTTACATATTTGCTGAACATATTTCACACGGGCTTTGTCAGTTACTTGAAGTGAAAAATGATGACAATGAGAGATGTGTTGCCATAGAAAAAAAAAGGCTGCCTCCCACCACAGCCAACTAAAACATTTGGCATTTCATTTGTTTCAGTGGCCAAGACAGACAAGAATGTGTTTGTCCCTGGATTTTTGGAAGTAAAAAAAAAAAAGGAATTCTTTTTCCAGCTGTCAATAAAGCTTCCTTTACCTGTTGTCCTATTTCCCTTTTACAACTACCTCTTCATGGATAGAGGTTTTCTCAAGTTATCAGAGATACGCTGTGACCCCCTAAAAGCGAGTCTTTGCAAGACGCAATATGAAAAACTAAGCATTTTCTAAACAAACCAACAAGCCTCATAACAATCTCCCTCCTCATCCAGACACCTCAAGAACACATTAAATATTCACTCTCAGAGAAGTTTCTAACTAGTCCTTTTAAACAAGTGAACACTAACTCCCTAAAACCCACTTTTTTAAGACTCCCAGAGATGGCACAAACCTGTCTGCTTCTAATAAATACCAAACTACAGTGCATGAATTTTCTATGCAACATTTTCAAAGCTTACGAACAAGTTTTAGTCCTTTAGAGAATTGGTCATATATTTCAGACCAACTCTTTGCTTAACAGCGGCATCAGATGATATTAGAGCAAATCAAAATGATTTGTTTCAAAAAAACCAGTAAGTATAGATAAATGTTGGTCAGGACCTGTTATAATCCATACTCCCTCCCTAAACAGTTGGTAGAATTTAGCCAACAAGTCACAGGAATATTACCCAAGTTTCCCCATTTACTGAAAAATATAAGGGCAGAAGACAAATTCACCTACACAGATTCAACTGTAGGGATGTTGTAATCTAGGACTGTACCATCCTCCACACATGCAGAATGGGAGCAGAAATTATCAGCACATTTACTCTGCTGCTGCTAACTGCATTAAATGAAAAATATTTTAAAAGCCCAGCAGAAATCCTTTAGAATAATGGACAGTAATTACAAACTTTGTAAGCTGTGACACTTCAGTAAGTGTTACACAGTACATCTCTTTCTCTTAAACAGGGAGATAAAAGATGCAAAACCCACAAAAGTCATACTTCAGGGGAAATACACAGGCAGGACAAGCACTTAAAAGAGAAAATATTCTGCCCTAAGGAGCTTATGTAAGTAAATAAGTGGGCAAATTTTAAGTGGTAGGCTTCAATTCATCAGTTTAAGTACTGGAAATGAGTGTTTTTTCTTGTGTAATGACAATTGAACTAAAGTGTGAAAGCACTGACTATGCCCTAAAATAAACAGTCTATTAAACATCCACAGCAATTTAATTTCCTCTTCCTTTCTCAACTTAAACACCCCAAACATAAAACTGAAAGCAAAACAAACTACCTTTGTGCTTGCCAACCAAAATAAAACCAAAAGTTAAAAATACCTTTACAATTTTTAACCTTTTCTTTTTAATATATGCACAGAACAAGTGCAGTATGAAAAATTTAAAAGGAACTGAATTTACTGCTGGATGTCCATGAGATCCAGAGGATCCTGAACTGTGCACTGTGGAAAACATGCAGGCTTTGCAGGTTACTTAATAAATACCATCGTGGCTCTGTATAATCCAGCCATTACTGCCTGCAGTGAAGAGCAGCAGTTGAATTTGATTTGTGGCTCTGGTGCAGATCAGATCTGTGATCCCATGGGAGCTCCACACAGCACTAAGAAATGGGACCTCAGCAACCAGAGGAGCAGGAATCACATGTGACAGTCTGGGGAAGCTGCTCCCAAACCTAATGGGCAAACAATGATCTGAAGGTTTATCAAGATTCACAGAAAGGTGGGAAGTCAAAACATATTAATTTAAATGCACTGCATTCCCATGTGAGTTTTCCAATGCAGGAGTAAATTGGCCTTCACTCACTGTAAACCAAGGAAATTAAACTACATACAGCTCACTAAATTAATTTTATTCCTAAAGACATCACCAGCCAATGGCAATTTAATGCATTATAACTTATGAATGTTGATGTTGTACACTTTGGTAATTTGCATTAATTTGCTTGAGTGCCTTTATCTAGATATAGCCTTAAGGAATCTTGTATATTGCCATTTTAGATTGCATCATCCATCGTATTAAGGAGAAAAGGTTACTTGTGAATGGCAGAACTGTGAAGCATGTGCTTTAACAGGAAAACACAGACAATTATTGAAGACTCTTAACTTCCTAATGACTCCCAGCCATGCTCAGGTGGCAACAGCTGCACCCTGGAAAGACCTGATGTGTTTAATTACAATTGAAATATAAATTAAGATTTTAACCCACTAAAACAATGCCTGGTTTGGGGAGCTCAGCAGCTACAAGAGAAATCTGGGAGGAAGTTCCACAAGATCTTCAAGTCCCTGAAGGGCACTGACTGACAGAGACTCCAAGGCTACCAGGAAGAACCACAGTCGTGCTTCAGACACAGGGAGGGCATATTTCACCCCAAAAGCTTTACACAGCTATTGTTGTTTGATTGTTTTTTGTGTGAGCACAAAGGCACCTCCAGAAAACTATTTATTTGTCACAAAATCTCTTAACAAGCCTGGAATCCAGGAGGATCCAATGCTGAGAAAAGCAGGCAACTTGTAAATTTAAATTATTGAATAGCTCCCAGGTCAGCACCAGGCTGGAGGCTACCACAGAGAGGTGAGGCTTCAGGGGTTAAGAATCAGTTCATTCCAGGAAGGGAATGCCAGTGAATTCTGCTAGAAAGCACACAGGGTCCACCATGAGTTTCTCCTACAGCAGCTTGGTCATAAGGATTAAGCCAGACTGCAGCCAGGGCTTTATCGACAGAAAAGAAAAATATTAGAATATTAAGCAAAAGAACTGAAAGCTAACTAAACTAACTAAAATTATGTAAATAAAAAAATGTAAATAATGTAGGAAAATTCTGAGTTTTAAACATTTTACAGTGAAAAACAAAGAAGTAAAAAGCAAATAAAATTCACAGTAATGCCTAAATTTACCCTGACGCATAACAAATTTACTACAAATCAGTGTTGGAGTAAATGAACTACTAATACATAAACGTAGAATACATCTTTATTTTTCCATCAAGATAATGTCAAAGAGCACATGAAATGTATTACAGAAAGGTATAAATAAATGCCTTCCTGCAATTTAACTAGAAGTAAAACATTCCCTCCCACCACCATTATCTTCAGACTTGCCAGAGAAGCTCATGCTACTTCCTTCACCTCTGAGAAAATAAAACATCTGCCTACCCCATCAGCTTTTAATCTTCTTATGGACAGAATTAATTTAGCTTCCTTCTGGGGAATGTGGTGGGAGAGGAAACTGGCCAAGCCTATTCGAGCCAAAGTCAGTGTTTTGTTTAAATGAGAAAAAGAAAAGAGGGGGGAGGAGGGGGAAAAAAATTATAAGCTGTGAACACTCTTTAGTTGTGCCACATTTATGAAGTATCAATACATTTCTCTGCATTTTACCATAGTTTAAATATGACTTCACTAAAGAAACACCACTTTGCTGAACAAAAGGCAGAAACTCCCTGAAGCATGCCAAAGATTAAATGTCAGGTTTATCAATCACTTCCATTCCACTTAAGAGAGGCATCAGAAAATGTTACTTTATTTCCTTAAAGGTATGATTCTTATTCATAACTGAGAACTTTCACAAATATTAGTATACTAGTAACACTATCCTAGTGTTTAACTTTAATCCATTCTGGATCCTAACCTGGAGGATGTTGAGTACTTATTACCTTTTATATTCTGTTCCTCTCAGCTCCATATAAAGGAGTAATAAAATAATGGTTGAAAATATTTTCTGTGTACTGCAAATTTCTGTCTATAAAATGTTCCCTGCATATGGATTACTGTTATGGTACTCATTCTTTAAAATTATCTAATACCCAC
Organism: Struthidea cinerea; assembly: GCA_013397865.1. Taxonomy (NCBI): domain Eukaryota; kingdom Metazoa; phylum Chordata; class Aves; order Passeriformes; family Corcoracidae; genus Struthidea; species Struthidea cinerea. The sequence goes on from VZTI01002657.1 coordinate 1,919,915, forward strand.
ATTCGTATTTGAAAGGATTACAATTCACAGTGTTTGGCATTACAAGCCAAGTGCAGGCAGCTTTCCAGAGAAGAAAATAAAAGGACATTAAGAGTCTTGCTGAGCCCTGCCAGGGGAAGGAATATAAGAGACATACTGAATCTGTGGTTTTGTTGTGCAGCACAACACCACACATATGCAAGCTACCCTTATTAAATATTTAGCTCACCTTAGGTGAGCAAACTGCCTGATTAGGCACTTTCATTATTCTGAATGGGAACTGTAACAAACAAGTAAACAAAGTTTTCAAAAGGTTTCAGCCATGAACAAGGAAGTTGATTTACTTATGAAAACTTCACCTTTGAAATCTGAGCCAGCTATAAACCTACCCTTAAAAATCAGATGTAACATTCAGGCAGTTCAGAGTCCCTTTAGATTTTAATTTCTAAGACAGCATTATGATCCATTTAGGATTTTAATATGTATTTTACTACTTTAATCTGCATTTCACCTGCTGTTCATGTCCAGATATTTTTGGAAGCTTTTTCTTGACATTATTTTCCAGACATAATTATGCATGTGAAAGCTACCATAAAAATCATTGTTTGCTACAGCACACATCATCCTAAACCAGAATGGCTTTTATAGACCAATATGAGGTAGCTGCATATGTTCTGTATATTATAATATATTCTATGTATTATTAGCTACAAAATATTTGGCTTAAGGCTTTATAAAGCCCTCTCTATCCACAAGTTTTTTGTTTTAGTTAGCAATCATGATAAAACACAACTAATCAGACAGGTTATTTGCTTTAATGATGACTGCATTCCATTTTTATTTCAGTTATATGTAAATCTGTTTGCCTGATTTACACCAACTGCTCCAAAGGTAACTGGGATTAGGGCTGATGGAAAGTGCTGCATAATGCACCCTCAAGCCTCCAATGCCAAAGCAAAAGGAGAGTTGGTTTTTCCCCACCTCAGTCTGCTTTAGTAACACTCCCTCCCTCCTCCCACAGTACGATTCCAAACTACTTCCCAATTTCAATAAAACCTGGAGAAAACTTATTGCCTTTGTCAACTTCTATGAAAATTGCTGGCGAGGGAAATTAAACCCTCGAATTACTGCTCCCGGGGAGAGAAAGGCAGGCAGTGCTTTCTCTGTGTCACCTCAAAATGGCAGCACTAAGCCACCCAAAGTCACACATCTGTAACTCAGCAGCTGCACTTCTCTCCAGGCCAAGGGAGGGCACGAGGAGACACCCACCTCACTTAGAGGAAGAGAGGCTCAGGCAGTTATAGAGACAAAACCCATTATTTACATGAAGAAACCCACAGCTTTTTTAACAATACTCTAAATGAAAAGTACTATGAATTTACAGCCACTAGACTGACAGTTAACTACAAGCAAACTTATCACACCACTACATCACTTTGCTTAGTCACACCAAGTTTTCCTTCGTACTTGAACTGAATTTTAAAAGCATATCTGTTGCTCGTGCACAAAACCTACTCATATATCTTTATGGAGAGCCAGAAAGGAAGAGATTTAAATTCCAAAAATACATCCTAAGTTTCTTAAAGCAGCAAACCAACTCAATAGTTGGACTTTCTAAACCTAATGTGCCAAATGCAATGGTAATGTAAAGTGAAATAAAACGATGCTTTGTTAATATTCATGTTGTATAAAGTCTAACCAACAGTTTTATAGGCCAGCTAATTAAACGATGTATTTGTAAAAACCACAGTTGTTCTCAAAGTTATTTATAAATTTCTTTCAATTTCCCAACTTCCTTAGATAAATTTGACATTTTAAGTACATTGGACAAACCTTCATTATTTAAAACCGTTAACTACTACAGATGCATAGATCCAAGATTAGCTTTTTACATTTTAAAAGAAAATCAAAATGTTTGTCTCTCAAAGACATTTACATTCAGGCTACACATTTAGTGATGCACAAAGGTAAGGAACCAGATTTATTTTACCAGATCACATTCTTCAGTGCTGAGTCTCAATTCCCATATGCATGAGGTGTGTGTTACCTAGAAAAATCCCAAACCAAAAATCTCCAGAAAACCCCACGAGCCTTTTGGGAACAAAGAGGGGCAACAGAGAAAGTGGTGAATGAAATTTAAACCAGCCAATGCATCACTCAGTGCCTGCCTGCACGCACTTGCATACACGCACATCTCCCCTTAACTCCCTGAGCTCAGCTGAGTGAGTCTGAGAAGAATCCAGAGCCACGACCCACCCTTGCAGCAGCAGTGATGCAAGTGGTGTCAGCAATAGCATATTGCTCAGTGCAAACACAAATCCAGCTCCAGATGGCAGCTCGGCAGCTCGCAGTCACAGGTATATTCCGGGAGGGATGAGCAGTGCTGCCCAAATGCCAGGCGAGTGAGCCATAACTAATGCAGAGTTCATTCTATGGCCTTTACAGTCATTTACCTAACGAGAAAGCCTGTGCTGTTATCCAGAACCACCAGCAGCAAACCTGAGTAAATCAGGACTTGGCCTACAGACACCCTAAAAGTGAGGACGCTGATTCAACAGCAACAGTGTGGCTGCATAAAAGACACAGGCAGATTAACACCTGGACTTAGATGGAACACTACAATCTCACAAATTTCGAGGCCTAAATATAGTCACTCTTCATCAATTACCTTCTTAAATGGTGCAAGAAGGAACTGCCAAAAAAGCTTAAAAATATGTCCTATTTTGCTATTCTAACTGGATCTTCTCATTAGTTATGTTGCAGTACCTGGAAATAGTGCCCAATGACATCACTTATAATCCATCCCCCAAAAGACTAAGAACCAGGGCCAGCATTTCTTCAACATTTGCCTCTAAAGCTCTCAGTTCCGAGCTCTGCAGGTTTAATGTGCTTTGAAAAGACTATCTTTGCCTTATATATTCCGATCGAAGAACTAAAGAACACCTGCCCATGCCACACTGCTGTAGTAACTGTGCACCTATGAACAAAATCTGCCACATTGAGATACCCTCTGCTATCACACACTCCCAGCCTGAAAGAATACTGAAAGAATTCAACAGAAGGGGAAAAAAATAGCTAAACAACAAAATAAACCCACAACTGCAAGGAAAGGAAGTGGACCTTTAACAGAAGAACACCAGAACAAAGTCCCCAAACTGAAACAACAGTCCTTAAGTATGTTCAAAGAGGGCAACAATAAGGACTAAGCACAGAATTTATAAAAATAATTCTAAACAAATCAAAAAGGAGAGTTAGCTCTGGCTTAACTAAGTAGTAGTAAACAGCATGAGTGAGATGTACAAGAGCCTGGGCTCTGAGGCAGTTCCTATGGATATTGCTAGGGTGACAAGCTATCCTACTTCCCAAGCTCAGAAGAAGGAATGACGGAGATACTAAGTTAGACATAAGCAAGTACTCCAAGCAGAAAACTTGCTTCCACAAATAATGAATTCTACCTTACCCTATGACGAGCAAACACCTAAGTAGTAAAGTGTCACAGGGCCTAATGACAATGGTGTAATCTCAAAAACTGACCAGAGAAGGAAATCTTGACTCAGTTCTCACATTAGTTACATTAATTACTCAGGTGATTATTAAATACTTTAATTGTAATTTTGATTTAGTTACTGTATCATAAATTGCAAAGTGTGCTAGAAACTTTCAAAACTTTGTTAAACAAACTCTAATTCCAAGACAAGAGGATGGCTACCCATAACCTGCAGGGAGAAGAAGGTATGTTAAAGTGAATTATTTTTTGATCCCCCATCTGACACATGCTCATTTCTACTGGGTCTGCAAGACCTTTACACCACCTTCAGTAGTTGTGAATAAATTACAACCCTACATAACAGCAAAGTTGTCCTTTCCCCAGAACTGTCAGGTGAAGATGCAGCTGTTAGACATTCATCAGATGTTTGGAGATCATTTGTAGAGGGAAAGGTGTTGACCCAGTTGTTTGACGTAAGCTTGTGCAGTGCATGAATCTGACTGTTCAGAATTATTAGGACAAAGTATAAAAATCTCTAGCTCCGGTTCAGCTGGTATCACTGAGCAGCACCCTATAAAACTGATTACACACAAACCCAAAGACCTGAGAAAACACAAGTGACTCTAAGCAGAATCCTATACAGGATTCAAGTAAAGGTGGACATCCAATCCAAAGAACACAAATGAAGCTCCCTAAGCAGTTTTATTTGGGGTCATGTTCCCAAATGAGAGTGACTCCTGAGACATTCATAAAGGATCCCAGTCCTAGTGCACAGTGTGCATGGCAGATGAGTTTCTCAGGGGATACCCCTAGGGCTGGCAAATACACTCTGTCATTCAGCTTTGGATCAAGACAGGTCTAGGAGGTCATCTCAGAACTCCTACCAAGCATGTCTGAGGCTCTCAGGCCTTTGTAAGCAAAGCTTCCTGGACATGTAAAGCTCTAATTGAATGTACACTCAGAAATGCTTTGGGTTCTCACATTTGGCCCTCCTCCATTCAAACCTCTCAAGGACCTGCCAGCTGTGCCGCAAGCACCCTTAGCACTGACACAGCCGAGCTTCACCCACAGCAGTGACTCCAGGCACGCTCATTCAGGGGCGAAGCTGCACGGCTCCAGGTCTCGCGCCCTCTTGTTCAGCAGCACACTGGCGCCACACAGCAGTGCCTAACTTCCTGAGGCAGGACTGGTTATACAACATCCCCTGCTTTACTTGAATTTGCAGTTCTTAGTCTCAACATAAAAGAAAACCTATTATGGGGAACAAAACAGGCAGTTCTATTGTGTAACGCAGTACAACAGCCAGATATCTTGGCACAGATGTACACGATTTACAATCCCAAAGAAAACGAGTGCACCATTGTTCAACCTAACACATTTTCTTGAAAGCAGCATTTGTATGTGATTTTTCTTGGTCTCTATCAGCTTCACTATTTACACTAGAACTCTTTAACGGAAAGCAATTTAATATTTGAAACACGACTGAGGCAATGAAATGCCAACCACTGAAACTGTTGTGTGGGCCTTAAATATAAAATACAGTAATAGTTCTTAGGAAACTTGCATTTCATCCACTCTCATTAGAGTAATACAGACACACAAAGCCTTCTTGTCTGCTACCCCAGAGCAGTGTAAGGTTGTTGGCAGACTGTTCTGCAGAAATACGCATTTCTCCAGCTCAAAGATTTTTTGAGTTCATGGTCGTGTCCTGGCCCTCAACCCTCATGGACCAAGGACTTCATGAGTATGTCTGAATTAGTTACAGATGAGTATATTTATGGTGAATAATAATTTACAAACCCAATAAAACAAGTATCTACCTCAAGTATCATCTATGGAAAACTCTTCTAAAAATATCTGCCCTCCACACAAATCTATGTAACTTTATGATTCTATGTTATTACAGTTGTCCTCACCTCCTCTTGCTGGTTAAAAACGGAATAGGATGCACACAGAGAATTCACAGAATGCTGCTCAGCCTGCAAAGGGGAGCGGGGCTGTGGGCAGGCTGGTGTTGCGCTCACATTGGGAATAATGACCACCTTATGCACAGGCTGCATGAAAATTATGCTGCACTTCAGAGCCGGTTTCAGACATTTCAAAGAGTCTGTTGTTTTGCTGACTCCTCCCTCAATCCCACTGTCCTCCAACATTTTAATGAGATTAGGACATGACACAGAAAACTGGTGATGTGGATAAGTAGGTATCTCTCCTCCATCTCTAGTATTAAAGATGTATTAAATTTTTATTTCATTTTAAAAGTGCTATTTATCTGAACACTGAGAGACAATGTCCAGCCCCACCATATGCTTCTTAACAGTCATTTTGAGTTTTGGCACTAAATCACAATCAAAATTCCTCATGATCAATTATACAGTCCTGTGGATTTACGTACTCACATAGAAGCATATAAATTTCCTTAAGTCTTTTATATAAAGTGCATGCACACACCATACTGATTGTGTCTGCCCCAACTGCTTCCTCTCTAATGGCTCAGTCTGTGAAGTGCCATAACTTAGCCATTCCCTTCCTTTATATTACACACTATTCCTTTGAAAATACACCACAGGTGGTTAAACAACCTCTCAGTTTACCAAAGAAAAAAAAATAAGAGATTATACCCAACTCAAAAGATTTTGAGGGCAATAACAGTAACATCCTTCAACTAATTAATGACCCAAATCTGATACTGACCACAAGCTGATGAAAAATGCTGCTGACCTTAGGGGTGCCATATCAGTCTCCAATTCTTCTGAAATTATGCCTGCTTGGACTGTGGCTTACATAGGGACTCCTTTTTAATTAGTTGGTTTCTGTTGGGACTATAAAGTGTATTTGTTGTAACTGAAATGTAATGCATTTACTTTAATTATTGATACTCTCATATGTTTACTCAGGGTACTTTTACCCAGAGATTGCTGTAAAGCCTGGCAGCATACAATGGAAAGAGGGATATTACTTTTGTCAGTTTGGAGGAAAAATATCACTGAACTCAGAAGCACTGAAAAGTTACATAGAATTTCTCACTTATAAAGTTTGAATACACCACAGAAATTTGCATTGGAGTTTGTTATAAGTGAAGTGCCTCAGCTGAAGCCCTCACTAACTATACTGATCCATCCAGGTGTAGCTCCAAACTCTCTGGGAAGGCCATCAGCTCAATCCTACAAGAGCTCTTGTATCTGCCTGTTTACTGAACAGGAAGAGAAAGAAATGCCAACAGTAGCTCTGGCTGCTTATGAGTGCAGATGATCAATGACAGATTCCATTACTAGCAGCAAAAACCACAGACAAAGGAAGCTCCTGAGATTCAGCAGCCCTGAATGCTAAAAGAAACAAACCCCAAGTTCAAAACAGGAGAGCTTTTCAGCAATTAGGAATGACAAGAAAAACATTTCTGCAAGGGCTTACTGCAGTGCTATGCAGTTCTTGTTCACTTGAACACAAGGTTCCAGCACCTGAATCACCCTGACCAGCCAGGGCACTCAGAACTCAGAGGAAATCACCCTACAGAACTCCACAGGCTTTCATGCTATTTCTTTCTTTCATTCATATTAAAGCCTTGAGAACTCAAGGCAAAAAGCTCAAAGATGAGTAAACCCAGCATCACCATGACTGTTATTGTAATGGACAAACAAATATTATTTGCAAGTGCACACAGTCAATACAAAGCATGCCCTCATGGAAGAGTTTAGTACCCACAGCCAGTTTTATCAGGTGCTCATAGAACAAGCAACTTCTCCGTATCCTGCCCTAGGTGCAGATAACTGGTCTGTTCTGATCTTCACATCTTGAGCTTAACAGCTAAATGCTTCACATATCCTAGTTACAGAAACAAATAGTCCAAAATTCAATTTCATTATATATAAAAGGTGAGACCCACCTTTTAGGCTCCCATCAGATGACACTGGCCTAGGTTCCAAGTTAGCATTTCCCTTTAGAAAAGCAGGAGGCTAAAGCCCCAAAGATGTCAAATTTACACAAGTAACAAAGAATATGTTCAGAGTATCAGCTTAAGATTCTCTCTCAGCACTACCTCACACCCTGCATGGTACAGAAACACAAACATACTTCTCTTCCAAAGATTGATCCACCTCCAACAGCAAACTTCCCTAGGTAAAAACCAGACATTGTTCTGCTATACAGGGGATTATGCTCGGAAGTGAAGCCTGCGGGGAGACCTGCAGGTTTTGAAAAGTCATGCTGGACAGGTTGCTGCATGAACTGCTGGGGAACCAGATAGCAAGAGCTAGCACCACTAGCTAACTTACTACTTTTCCAAAACATCATCAATCCAGGCAAATAGAAGGTGCCACAGGTATTAAAAAAGGAAAAAAAAATTTTTTAAATCTTTCTGAGGAAAACGCCTTGCTATGAACAATTCCAGGTCCAGAATAATGAGATCATGCCTTCACAATAAAAATTCAATAAATAAGTCAGTTCTTCCTAAGAGAAAGTGTGCCAATTAAGCAAAAACCCTGTTACAGGGAAGAACTGCCAGCAGCACAAGTTATTTTAGCTGACATTACTTCAGAAAAAAGCCCACCATTCACCATCTGTTCTGGCACAAACTCTGAATGCTAAGAAAGTTTCTAACATCACTGATGAAAAGAAAGCAGTCAAGACGAAGAAGTTTTTGTTTTGCTGTTAAAAAGAACAAGCATCTAGGACAGCTCACATTTCAGCAAGAACAAACACAAAACAGAAGTTCTGCACATTTCATAAAAATCATTACCGAGAATTACAATAAGGCAGAGTGCAAGTGTAGAGAATATAACACAAAACAAAAACACCGTGTACAAACTTTACACGAGAAGCAGGTGGGCAACTCCAAACAGTGGATCACTTCACACTGCAGGTAAGAAGCATGAGTATCAAGGGCATCTGACTGCTCTCTAGAAATACGTTAATGGAAGCAAACACCACAGAAGAAATGGAGGAGCCACCATGTCGAGGAGAACAATGGCATAAAAAAAGAAGCTTTCAAATGTCAGCATCCATCTGGAAATCAGAGGTCTGCAGTTTGAAGAGAGCCTCTAACCAAGAGCCACTCCAATTCATTTGAAATGTTTTATGAGCTCATAGAGGGAGGATTCCAATACTATGAGGACAGCAGATGAGATCAGGCAGGTGGAATGAATTCCAATGCTATCCTCCATATTCCTCGGATTTAGCCAACGAGTTTAATGTACTTTCCCATTAAACACCTAGGGGAAGCAATTACTTTCCCATTTCCTCCCTAATTTTGTCTAGCATAAAAAAATATAAACAAATCACAAAAAACCTTGAGTAAAAGCAAAATATAAAACTTGCCAAGTGGCAGGAGATTAACTATTCTCCACAAAAATACAGTCTGAGATTATGGGTTAGAACTATGTGGTTCATCACTATGACAAAGTTTAGACAAAAACAGATGAACATAATTAACAGATTTATTTCTCCCCCTCTAAAACACTAAGCCAGGATGTCACTGCAATTTATGAATGAGCTCAATATTGAGGGCACCTTTTTAATAGTCTGGAAAATAAGGCTCCAAAAATCCCTTACCAGTTCTTTCTTAGACAAAAGCTAAGTGACAGATGGAGTTTTAATATTTCTCATGACACCAGATGATACTTTATGTGCAGTCGTGCAATACCTCTTAAACAGTTATTTTTAAAAATTCTGGTTTATGTTAAAAAACAGGTTTACGTGTAATTTAATATCTATTATATTTTCTTTCTAAGTGGAAGAAACCAACAAGGACAGTTTAATAACCTCAAAACCCTAGGCAGTATGCTCAATACATGAGGTAGGATTCCTAGAACAAAAAACCTTAATTATTTTTATGACCTTAAAAACAAAAAACCATATAATTTTTAGAGTTACTGTACATCCCTTCACTTTTACAGATTTTACACTGATAAGCTTAAAACATTTCAACATTTCTGCTTTACTCTAATCTTGCTTTTCTCTTTCTTCTTTCTTTTTCCTCCCCACAGAGCAATTTAAACAGAACCTATTTATTAACCCATTTCAAATCACTGCCCCTTGAAGCAGATATAATATCCCACAGAAACCTGGGTTTAGTATAACAACACTTTGATTCCTCATAAAGCAGCCCAAAATTCATGCAAAGTTCAAGAACAAATCTTCAGACATAATAGGTTATCTTTTTCAATTTCTGAATTCATCTAGAAATGACACTATTTACTGTTAAGTAGATTCTTTCCTTAAATATTCCCTTCCATTTTCTTTACAGTATCCTACAGAGATGAGTTGGGAATGAAAGATTTGGGAAAGGACTTTTATCAAACAAAAAAAAAAACTTTTGAGTGTTTTTCAGAAATTTCTACTCAAGATCCTATTTTATGTTCAAATGAGAAGTGCAAACTAGAAGTAGTGCATGGGTTTAGGAGAGTGTTTAGCGCTGTCTGTTCATCAGATTTACATAGGTATGCAGATGGCAAAAACCTTAATGAGGGCACTACAGCAGTTTTGTAGCATCTGTCCTACTCACCGGCAGATCAAAACAGCATTTATTTGAGAGCATTCAACCCACTTCCACAAAAGCCGACAAACACTGGCCAAAGAAAGAAAAGGGTCTCTGTTTGAGGGTCTCTCTTCCTCATCTGTGAATGCTGCAATTCCCACTGACAGCATGGTACAGCCATACAACAGAAGTCCGTCTCACCAGGCTAGAAAGCTCCAACAGCAATGCTGAGGTCTAACTCTTTCACCACCAAAATAAATTATTTTATCAAATGCAGAGTGGGAAACAGAGCTATACTCCAAAACCTGTGAGTATAGTTTTATCACTTATGATTATGAAAGATGTCCTTCCCAGACACACCTAAGGTTAGCAAAAACCTGGGTATGTTAAGTATAGCAGAAAAAGGCTGCACCTCCTCAAGAAGCCTTCCCAGCACACCTTTTTACTGCAGACCAGCAAATCCCCGGGGCACAGACCTCTAAAACATGCAGATCAAACAAAACATAGTTTGTCTTTTCATAGGGAAGAACTTTCACCAATTCTGTTACTCAGCCTAAGTGACCTTCCAGAGCCTAGGCCAAGAGGACAAGATATCTCTACCTCTAAACATATATTTTATATATAGGTACACGATCATGTCAATAAAACATATTCAAGCAAAGACTTTTTTCACTCACCGTCACAGACTTCAGAGTCATCCCATGGTAGGTGCCCATGGTGTCAATCTTGAAGCCTTCCGTTTCTGCAAAGAAAGAAGAGCCTTCTGTAAGTCCTTGTGAACACAGCAGTGTCATGTCTAAACAGACAACACTGGAGAGCTCCCTGCAGTTATTTTGTCAAAGAACACATCTTGCTGCTGGTGGTGGTTTAGGTTCTGTTCCCAGTACAAAACCTGGGTAGTCACTAGGAAATCTGCTCTCTTTAGATAGAGGTCAGTTTGATATTTCTGCTTTCTGTAACCAGAGTAAGCTTTTGCTGCTGCATGGAATAACTCAAAGCACTTCAGAGAAAGGCTATAAACTTAAATCTTTGTGAGATTTTGTTGTAACTTGCATGCGGTCTCAGAAATTCTCCTCATTACAAGATTGAGAAGCGCCTCATATTCTCAGAATACATTAAAATGCAACATATTCAACTTGTATTAATGGAAAAATATACTTAGGAAACCAATTAACATGCCAACTCTAAAAGTGTGGCCATTGTACTTCATAAATTCACTTCTGGAGTGCTGAAGAGCAACAATGTCATTGTCATAGGATACAGAGGACAGGATCTGCATAAATACACAATACCAGACTAAAGGTTATAAAAAGGGGGGTTCTTGGGGTGGGCTTTTTTATTAGTTTTAATTAGATTGAATTTATGCTAAGTGCCAGAAGCCTGCAACTGCCCAATGACTAAACCTGCTGTCAGTAGCCTATTTGCTTTTGAGTACTCCTTCTCTGTGCCCCTATTCTCAGCACTTAAAGATCAAAGTAATCTCCTGAACAGTGCCACCAGGACCCACAAAAAAACCTTTTTCCTTTTGTAAATTTCCTAGCCTCATGCATCTACCATCAACTGATCCCATCACCCAACAATCCAAACAATTCCTACCTAAAATAGCATGATCATCACCAATCAAACCATGAAAAACAAGCATTTATCTACATTTAAGCAACTTCTGGGCTATTTCAACTAGAGTTGCGTAAAGGGAACTGATACTGTGCAGAAAAAGCTACTTGGAACTGGTATGTTGTTGTCATTTATTACACCCCCTTCATACAATTCATCAGCACAAAAACATGACAGACAAAGAAATAAGGCAGAACCAAAGCATGGCTCCTACCTGAACTAAAAAAAGTCCAAGAAAAACACTGAATTTTCAAAACTGTTAGAGCTTCTTGCTCTCATCATGAGTAAATTAACTTAAATTGAAACCCAGACAACCTTGAAAGCAATGCACATGCTCTGGGAAACTTCGGTGGCTGCTCATCCTTTCTTCCTTAGATGAGGAAGATCATCAGACACTCAAAGGAACCGAGGCAGAAAAGTTTCCCAGATTTAAGAACTCTCCAGTGCCTATAAAAAGATACTCCAGAGTTGGAAACTGATCGTACTCCTCTCACCACAGAGACTATCTACTTTCTGAACAGTCTGGGGTTTCACCTTCTCCCCCTCACTCCCTCAGTTATGCCACCAGACCTGTCACTCACTACCAAGTCACGATGTCCAGTGTCACTGACCATGTTTTGTTTTAGTCACCTCAGTTCCAGCTCTTCTTCAGCTTCACTTCTCAAGGCCATCCCTCCCCTTCTGCCAGATTTAACATTTCTGAACTACAGACATGATTCTGAGAAAGTAAAATGCAGGTACAGACACACATGAATCCAGTCTTTCCTACTAGGAAAAAAAAAAGACAGCAGCCTAGCCTCCCTACATAAATTGATAGTGCCTTCCTATCTTGTCCCTCAACCCCAGGCTGTAACTATGCCTTGACTCTTAGCTCAGAGGTCACACCGCTGAACTGGAGCTGAAGATGCTCAGATGTGACTGCATGAACACTTCCATGGAGAACAGTTTGCTCTGTGACTACATAGGTCACTGCTGCTGGGCAGGGAGCGTATTAATATTTCAGGTGGTGCCTGGAGCCTTGTAGAATACTTGGTAGAACTCCCTAAGTTGAAGAGATGCTTTTGCTGACTTGGAGTGACATAAATCAGAGGTGTCTAATCTAGGCTGACAGTTGTTTGCAAATTTCAGGACATCACCACCAGAAGAACCTTTATCCTTTCCAGACTGACCCAGTATGGGTTCCTCGTGCCTGTGACACAGAGCATTTCCAACTACTTTGGTCAGATGTTCTTTCCAAGGAGTACAGATACCCCATAGCAAGAGCAGTACAGCACCATCCTCTCTTGTGCCTGGCCTGCTGTGGCTTCTTTCTCTCAGCACAAATCCTGACTCTGTAATTAGTTCTCTGTGTTTGTTCCCTGTCTCCACCAGCATTGCAAAGGGAATAAAGGCCCACAGAGCCAGCAGCACAGTTAGAAAGTAAATCAAAGGGGAGAGAGGCACCTGGTAGGGAACAAATCTCTGCTCATCTTTTGCAAAAGTCTTCCCAAGACTCTCATAAAATCTGTCCTGGCTCATTTAATGAGCCACGAGAACCACAAACCACAGATCTGGCTCTCATCAGCTTCCTGCTCCCAGCCTTGTCCTGACCCTTCTTTCAAGCAGGAGAAGTAAATAACTTGGATGAAGAGCCACTTGTTGCCTCCAGCGAACTCCAGTTTCCTGCCTGATGAATGTTCCCAGCAGCTACACAGAGCCCTCAGTGCTACTTGGCCGCTACTCAGGTAGCAAATAAAACAGTTCTGATAATTAGCAAATAATGGTGTAGTAGCTTTCTGTACTAATGCCAATATAACACATGTTAAATGGTAAGTGTAGGTACCCACTTACATTGCTGCAAACAGTTACTGCAGCCACTAGGAGAGCTACTGCAGGGCCCCGGCTCTGTGGGCTGCAGCAGGGTGGGGTCAGTAGAGGAAACCACCTCCCAAACTGCCACCAGCTCTGCAGTTTCTTGCCTCAAACTCTCAAGTAACTGGTGAATTAGAGTTAAGCATCTCCAGCTTCCAGAGGGCCATGGCAAACCCCCTGAAGCAGTAACAGCACGGACACTTTTCTCAGAACACAGCTTTGTTGATCCGATCCTCTCACACGCACCATGTGATACCGTACCTGTCAGCCAATCACTTGTCCTACAGAAATAAGCGCTGCTAAAGCAAGAGCCCTGCCCCTTGCATGTCTGTACCCTTTTTGTAAGGTCTCAACAGTCTGTACAATTGGGCACATCCAGCAGCACCCTCGGCTCCACTCACTGTGCACAGCCTATGCAAAGCAGGAAACAAATGCTTCCAGGTCAGGGACTCCACAGTTCCAGCTTCATTCCCACTTCAAAAATTGTTGAGGGTGTCAGCCAGGTTAATGCTGTAAAAGATGTTCAAGGAGCAGGCTAGAAAGCAGAGGCACTTCTTCCAGATTATTCTCCAAGGCCAGGGGCTGACCCTGATGCAGCCGCTCAAAAGCAGACCTGGGATACAAGAGGAACCACAGGCCACAGTAAAGAGGAGCAGAACAGAGAGCGGCCCGGAGCCCCCGGCCATGCCCTCAGCACACATCAGCACAAATGCTGTGCCATACCCTCCAAGAACACAAAAGCAACGCCTCTCCTCTCCCTCTCAAAGCAGCTCCAACCTCTGCTGCCGAGTCATGCACCAGCACAGACATGAAATGGTAATGCTTGGCCAAGAATTAGTTTATAACTCCAGCTTCAAACTCCCAGCTTCACTGGTGGTAATAGAAGCAGTTAAAATGATAAACCATCTACTAAGAAAAGGGTATTTAAGAAAAAAAACCCATATAAATAAAGGTACCAGTTGGTAAGACTTTGGACCATTATTTTTAAACTTGGAATTAGATGCAGAAAACTATTAAACAACTTACTTGAGGGTCTTTAATACACTGGGAATTTTTAATATAATTACTACAAAGTTATGACACACATTTCTGTGAGGCAAAGAGCAGTCCATATTAAATGCTTCAATCACAGGTCTAACACTAAGGACTAAAGAACACAAGCAAAGCCCAACAATAGTTCTGTCATGAAAAACTGTACTGCAATCTTTTGTTTGCCAAATATAATCAATTTTAGAAATATATGCATTGTTAAAAACGCCAACATCAACAGATGCCTTAAAGCTACATCTTGAGAGACTAAACATAACTAGAACTGAATAAACAACTCTAATGCTTCAAAAACATAACCTGTCACCAGGGTTTTTTTTCTTCTCCAGTCATTGCATGTATTATGGTCACAGTTTCACGGTTCCATGACCCAAAGACTGGTAAAAGAACCATAAACATTTCCAGTGCGGTTCATCACTAGTTACCTTTCTAGCATCACCATGCATCAATCTGAGTGCCTTTTCTCATTTAAAATAATTAGACCTGGAAATTAAAATATGCACCCTAATGCATCAGCTTGTTGGACTGATTATATTCTCCATCAGCATTTGGGGGCATGTTCCATTTCCTCACATATAAGTATTAATGCTCAGAGTGCCTTCCATTTGCTTAAAGCCACTGTTCCACATCCATCTAGGTCACTCAGCACTTTGATTCTGCACCTTCCGCAGCTCAAGTCATACAATCCGACTACAAACTTGAGCTCTGATACATTACCAAAAGAATAAAAGCTTGAAAAAGACTCAAATTAACCTGAATTTCTGGAAGGAAGTCAAGGGAAATAAAAACAGAACAAAGCATCACGTCTCAAACACTGAAGAGCTCAAGTTGAAGACTTGGTTTGAATTGTGGATGAGTAAGACTGAATAACCACTTCTTTTTTCAGCTGTATACTCTTCAAGCCCCAGATAGCAACACTCTGCAGACTGCCTGGAAATGATTCACTACCCCACTTCACAGCCCCAGTAATTTAATCCCTGACACCAGATTTCACTCTGCATGAGAGTTTACTGAGCACTCATTTACAGTACTGTACCCTAACAAGGAAAAGTTTCACACCTAAATTTCTAAATTACACTAATTACTTTACAAATTCTCTGTACAGTTCATATATAACAGCTCTGTAATAATCTTACCAGTAATTAACACCAACATCTTAAGTTTCTCACAGTTAAAAGCAATTACAGTATGAATCCATGTGTGTTTTCCAGCACAGAAGTGAAAAGTGCTGAAAGTTTTTAAACTACTTGGTCTCTCTAAGCCAGAAAATACAGATAGACCACATTCTTTTTACAAATGTGCATCTCTTCCACATATTCTCTGCTAGGGAAAAAAAAAAAAGCAGCATCCTATAAATCTTAAAAGTGAATGCAATAAATAAAAGTCTAACAGGTCAAACTAAGTCTGACCAGTAAAACTTCAGAACCTTCTATCTCCTGCTACCAGTTCTACTCTCCCTGTGTAAAAGGATATCACACAATTTAAAACAAAAGAACTTATAATGAGAAATGCTTTATAAAGAAACTTTCCTAACAGTGTATGGAAGAGAGAAACAAAATGTTATGGTCCAGAGTCACCTCAAATATAGTAACTTCACAGTCCACTGTTCCCTGGGCTTAGCACTTAGGACTGACTGAAAGTCAGACAAACTTCTGGAAAATGGCAGCTATGTCTGAAAATCCAATAAAGTTATAAATAAAACATGAAGTGACAATAGCAGAAAGTCAACAGCAAACTTTCCTGAAGGAAACACTTGAACACAGTCAACAATATTCTTTTCACCATTATGGGCTGAAATCACACAGCAAGACTCCCTGATTTACACTAAATAGGATGGAATATTGGTGGAGGTTTGGGGGGTTTTTGTTTTGCTTTGGGGGGAGTAGTAACAATTGGCTTCTACTGTGTTGAAACTTTGAGAACAACAGGAACACTGCTGGAATAAGCCTTAAAGACCTAACCTTGAAGCAGCACAGGGAAACTTGACTTTGCCATCCATACTGAGAGATGCACTCAATGGGCCACAAAAATGTTACATCTGCAAGACAACCATCCCAGCACTACTGCACACTTTGAAATTACAGAACAAACAAGTGTGTGAAAAGGATCATCTCAGGTAAAGCCTGAAAACCAAGGTACAGCATCCAAAACGTATGTATCAATAATGTGTATTTAAGTATCAAACATTAAGGCACACAGGAGAGGACATGAAATAAGCTCCTAAGCGTCAAATGGCATTTGAGCACACGATTTTTAAATCCTGAAAAAGATTTTAAAATTATGTTGCTCTAGAAGGTAAGACAGACTGCAGTTTGAGAAAATATTCCCAGTTATAAAGATGCACATTAATAAAGTGTAAAAGGGAGTAATATGAAGGAAAGGAATGAGACTACCAAGGTAAAAGCAGAGAAAGTTTAGCACAGGATGGAGCTCTGTGTTGCTGAAGAGAAGATACCATCACTAACTGCCAGCATGAAAGAAACCAAAGCAACAGGAAGGAAACAGCACCCAAGGAAAGCGTTTGCAAGGAGTTCACCTCCTCACCTCAAAAACATTTGAGCAGTTGGGCAGGATGGGTGCACTGCCAAGCAACGTGTTCTTCCACTTTCCATGTGGAAATATCCAGGACGTGCAACTCCTACTGCAGACAACATTCTACCGCATCACAGAACTTGAAGAATGTCAAAGGAAAGGTTTCTCTGTCCTGCCTGACCAAAGCTGCAGGACCAAGACCCCCCGCTGGACAAAAGGTGACCAAGCGCTGCCCCTGGGCTGCTGAGCAGTTCCACTGACTGCACGTGGAACTCATTGTTTGCTCTTCAAGAACAGCACAATTACCACCCCCTCACACTGACTATTAAACCACTCTAGCAGCAAAGCCTGTCCCATCTGGCAGAAAAATTTAAGTCAGTCAACCAGAGAGGCATCCTGATACACTGCATCAGAAATAATGATCCATCACAAGAAGCAGAGAAATTTGGCTGCAACTCAACAGTTTACTTAATGCATGTTAAAATTCCTAAATTTACTCCCTTAGCTCTACAAGCTTTGAATTTCTTATGCTAAGGACAAGACAGCTAATGGAAAAATTGTGCATTAAAGCACACATATATTCAAAGAAAAACCGTTCACCTCTTTGCTGCCTAAACTTTAAATACCGTAGTATCATACAAAACTGAATATAGGCAATATGCCACAATCCTACTGCAACTAGAAGAGGACTACTGTGAACCCTTCCTACGATTTCAATACCTCTGAGGAAAGAGCAAACAGGTGAGACACAAAGAAAAAAAGCCTAGAGACGCTGTCTTCTGGCTTTGTTTCAACCTTTAGCCAAAGCCAGCACTGTGCCCATTGTTACAAGCATCACACCATCCTGCCTTCCACAATTTGTAGCCAACCACAGGCAGTCACAGAGGGCAAGGTGTGGAAACCCTTCAGAAGAGAAGAAATCTGTAGGATTCAACTTTATCTTAGGTGTTATCCACCATTACTAATAAATGTGGATACCATGGCATAAAGACTGCAAGTTATTACCCTTTGAACTTAATTATCTTTCTTTTCCTTCAGACTTCTTTCCCAGAAGTCCCAATACTGCAACCTTTCCATAAACATGTGTAATTCCAAGTTCCTACTAGACTTACTGTAAAAAAACAGATTAATGAACAAAAAATGTCTTGTTTTATTTTTATTGATGACTATTTCTGCTTGTAATCTCACTGAATATTTGGAAGCCACAGCTTCATTTTGAGGGCAACTAAATAAAAAAATCCCATAAGGAATGAGGTCACTTGTGACAGAGCTGCAAGTGATGTGCATCGTTCAGTTTTAAGCAAATGACATTACCAGTGCATTAATGCCTAATTATGACAGGAAAACCACCTGCACTGGGAGTTCCAGTTAGACTGCAATTTAAAAGTTAATAGTTTTACAATACCCTAGAATTAAATGAGATCTTTGCTATTTTCTGAAGTTGACGCTGAAGAAGATCTCAAATATCTCTAGGTCCTCTCCTAAGAAATCCAGGTGTCAATTACTAATTCTGTGTAACTTCCATAAGTGATGTACCAATACCTTTCATAAGTCAATCTCAGGTTTAAAATACCTTCTTTCCAACACCTCATTTTTATTTCCAGTGTTAACCTACACTTAGCTAACTTGGTATTACACCACTGCTATTCTTAACCTGTGTATTTCTTTAAATACACCTAGAAACCTGAAATACAAAATTAACTTTGTGTGACTAAACCAAATATAACCAAAAAGTTATGGCAGATAAACACACTGTAGAATGGAGTGTGACAGTGAGTTAGGCAGGCAGAATATGACCACATCACAAAGGAACCTTTCAACTGGAACAAGAGCTGCAGTCCAGTCAATCCCATTTCAGCACCGAGAGAAACCCCAACACCACATTCTCAGAATCACACAACATTGAAATGGATTTCTCACCACTGCTAATTACAGACAATCTTTTTTTCCCTGCCAGTCATCTGATCTCATCTCTGCTTTCTGCTCAGAAGTTTCTACATTAGGCTCACACTGATGAGCTGCTCCACAAACTCTTCTGGGTTCTTCTTTCCTGCCATGCAAAACCTGTTATTTCCTGTTCCTCCTGAACCACACACATGTGGTATAAGCAAAAAATCCACCCACCTGTTCAGGACAGATGCTGCCTGCAGGGTTCCTGACCAGAACCACGTCATTTGGCAGCTAGGAGGACTCAGACCATCCCTGTCCCTGAGCTTCTTGTAAAAGAGCCCACGATGAATTACAGGCTTTGGTACATTTGAACTCTTACACTTGCCTATTAATTTCTTACTCTGCCTTTTATCATTTCACACTGTCCAGTTTAGATATTCACTACTTTTAAATCTTAACAGGAAATGGCATTAAAAGGGAAACTACTTGGCAAATAGATGAGTTTTGAAGGTTTAAGATAGTAACAGAAGGAAACGGAGTAAGGACTAGTAAAAATATTCATGGAAGGGTTGGTTTAGCTTTATATTTTTTGTTCCTTTCTTTCCCAAATTCCCTTGGCTTTTCTTGTAACAATTAATTCTTCATGGAAGCTACTTTGGATTATTTTTCAGTGCTGAAAAAGCTACCAAACATCCTGCTTTGGCTTTTTTCTCCATCCCACCATGCAACTGACAATGAGCAGTAGTAAATAAAACCACTGCACTGAAATATTGAGGCCAACAGGGAATAGACTTCAAGAGGATATAATACAATATCTGACCAAATTTCCCATAGGAAGTTTCATACACAAACAAACACCCCCATAAACATAAAGGATGTATTCACATGTAAATGCAGCTTTACAGAACTTTGTTTTTATTTAAATAATTTCAGAGATCAGTTGGCTACAGTTTCCCTGAACAAAAAATGGTAATAACTTGGACGAAGCCAAATATTCTAAAAAAATGCAAGCTGAATTGTTCACCTAGAGTTTAAAATGGCATTTAGCAGCATGTAAGTCCTTGCAGCCAGAATAAAAAGCCCTTAAAAATATATATGGCAAGTTTCATTAAAGAGGAAAATTACTTTATTTGAGAACTAGAACAGGCAAATCAGAAGTGTAACAAAATTTGCAAGACCTTCTGCAAGAAGCACAAAACCATCCAAGCACAACAAACACAAGATTGCAAAATAAAACCACAGCAAGACATGAAAGCGAAGTAACTGAACTTGTGCTAAAAACAAGATAAAAAAAGCAATGGGGACAGGAGAAAAATTGCATTAGGAAGACAAATCATCACTCAAGTTCAATGTTCACCATGTTTTAAAACTGGTGAGAATTCTTCAGTATTGTAGATTGTTTCCATCTCCTCTCCAGGAGGGCACTTGTGTCTTGCACTGCGGTTCCCAGTTTGTTTTTTAATTTAAATAGACACAACTAGATAATATTTACTTGGAATTACCAGAGGCAACTTTTAGAGTAACAGTGACTGAGGATAGGGAATCTATTTCATGTTTTGCACCTGACAGTCATCTTTGCACTTGTGCTCTTTTATTAATTGCATACGATCTTCCCCATACAAATTTTTTCTCCACCAGGAAGTTCTGGTTTTAAGCTTTCAGTTTGCTTCCTAAGAGGTAGAAATAATTCCTAAGAAATAATACTTTTGGATTTTATTACTTGGAAAGCTATCTTTAGGCATAGTTACAGCTCTTTTTTTGTCTTTTCATAGGTTTGTGAAATAATAGCAGAGAAAATGCCTTAATATGAACTTTATGACTTGTCAGTTTTGGTTCTCAATTATTTTTTTCTTTTGAAAAAAGCATAGCAATCAACTTACCCTCTTTGCCTTTAAATCTTTCCTGATCATATCTGTTGTAGGCAGCTGGAATAGGTTGCTTATTTCGTAAAGTGGGATCCTAAAAGAGGTTAAATAACATTTGTAAAACATACTAAAAAGGTATTTGATGGTTTTTGAATTACATGAAGAGTTACTTAGAACTACTCAAGAGGATAAAACCAGTTCATTTTTGTAGGAGTTTGAATGCATTCAAAAACTTCTGATGTTTCCATTCAACATCCACCTACAATCTTACAGACAGAGTTTAGTACTGAATGCAAAGAGAACAACCTGAGGCAAAACTAAAATAACAGTAAAAAACTACATTACTAAAATCCCTATGTGTAGTGAAATCACTGACTTTTTGTTATACTTAAAGAATTAGTGAGGAAAAAAGTATCAACTGACAATTCATGATTAAGGCTTCAGCCACACAAAATTCCCTTGTCAGCCCAAGATAAAATTTTGCTAAATAAATAAAAACAAATTTTGAGGAAAAAAGGCATTCTGGGAAAAAAGTTTTTAAAAAGCACCAATCTAGAGGCACACTCAATACGAATTCAGTCACTTTTGTGGAGGGCTTAGTTATGTATTCACAACTATTCTGAGTGGGACATTTGAATAACGCCATGCACAATTTAAGAAATTCAACACAAAGCAAATATTTACACATTGGAATTTATCTTGCTATTTAAATTTAGTTCTTTGTTAAATGCAGTAGCAGCAAAAACAAAACCAAGTATGATTAAACAGCTTTTAGAGCAGACTACTGCCATGTTCAAAGACATATTAGGTTTAATAGAACACAACAGTAAACACCAACAACTCTAAACAAATCCCATCTCATATCTAGATAGAATTAAACAATACAGCTCTAAGTCTGTCCTGATTTATTACAGGCAAAAGAAAGCTGGTTCGAGCTGTTCCCACTCATGAGTCATGCTCCAGATTCTTAAACATTTGCTACCGTATCTGTCAGAAAAGCAGCAAAACATTTCATTTGAAATGGCAGCACTCTCATCGAATACATTTTTTGCAAATAGATGCAGCATGTGGCTAGTGCTTGATAGATGCAGAAGCTGGCACTAGCAGATTAATCTCTCAGTAACAAGAGCATATTGAACAAATTAAACTAATATATTCAACTCTTTAAATACCAATAAATGCAACTTAAGTCAAAGAATAGCTGTGAAGTTATGCTTGAAAAACATGCATTTTTTGGAAGTAAACCAAAACAAATTGCATATGCAATACTGAGAAGACACTGTGCTCTCACTTTTGGTGTCCCAGCCCTCGTGTTCAGCCAAGCACTGCTCTTACCGTTGGTGCTGTGTTTGGTGCAGGTCTTTGCTCAGGTGCTCGGCCTTCTTCTCTGGCTTTAACTGATTGAAGAATTGCAAAAATATTCTTGGCAAAGTTCTGAAAAAGACATCAGGTACCTGTGAACCTTGCTGACCATCTGCATCTCACATAACAACCGCCCAGGTGGAAGACACCATTTGGTTAACTTACGTTTCACCAAAAACCAACACTGGTGCACCAATTTTCTAAACAGATGATTTCTGACCCCTTTTCAGTGACAGGATCCAAACATTAACAGGGTTTTAAGGCATCATTGCTACCCCCTATTCGTTAAGGCCCACACCTGCTAAATCTAACTGGCTTCATTACACCACATGGGAAACCAAATTCTTCTCAAAGCATTTGTAATCTATAAACTGCAGAGCTAAGTGTACACAATGTCTGTCACTGATGTCAATTTTCAGTAATGGTTCATCAGTAAAAGAAACCTTTTATCAATTAAGGAAAACAGCTTTTTTTTTACTGGTTCAGAATAATACAAAGTATTCACAAAATGCTTACACTGGCCAGAGTATTGTATACTAGCACTGAAGTGGTGTTAACACCACTGGCATCATGAAACAAACACATGAATTACAAAACAAAGACTTCTGGGGTCAATTTTGTAGAAATCACTTAGAGAGAGTTGTACTGCAAAGTTTCCCTAAGCCTGCTCACTTGACCTCAGTGAGCACCTTGTCAATCCACTGCAAGCCAGCAAGGCAGGAACTGGAAGACCACCAGAAACCACCTACAAAGGCAAAGCCATCCCCTGAGCAAACCCAGTTCTTTTGATACAGTCTGAAGGAACTCACACTAAACTGTATTTAAAGTTCTTTTCAGTCAGAAAAATCCCGGGGAAAAAACCTTTCAAGAGCTGCAAGCCATACACATATCAATTATATGAGGATACCCAAAGTGTAAGCTACAGGCTTTCACTGCAAATTCAGGTTTCTCCCAAACTGTGGCCTGGGCAGCATATCAGTCATAATTCTTGTCATTGCTGTGCTTTATCACACACTGTCTCTAGGAAACAAGGCTACTCCATCTTCTGAAACTCGCAAGAAGGAACTAATTAACAACAGGAGCAATGTTATAAGAGTGATTGTCCACGCAGAAGCCACATCTCCCAGTCGCAAGGATGTTACAACCAATTCTCACATCCGTATTGTACTCATAAAACCTACAGTTAACATAGTCTTAAAGTGAGTTTGAACTTCAAATTATGAATTTTTCAAAGGCCTTTAAACATACAGGATTTTCGTAGCCTTAAATTGCACATCCTGGACCAAACTCAGGTAAAAAAACCCACAGGATTCTTTCTCCCATCTGCTGAAAACAAGCCACTAATAAGCATGGAATTAGAAGTGTTCTTGCTGATGTCTTTTTTCCACAGCATGAAAATGCAAGTCCCCCAAGGCCACAACCAATATCTGTTTGGAACAGGAGAAAACCAGCAGTGTTTTAACAAGCACTCAAACTAACATCATCTTCTTGCTGCTCACTGGCTTGGTCAGGGATGTGGGATTATATTACTGTGACAGAAAAATGATTGAGCAGGAAGTCCGCTGCAGGTACCAGCTGATTTGTAAAGCCCTGCAGAGTTGCAGACTGCTAAATTTTCGTTGTTCATCCCTTCGGAGATCAGAATATGAATATCCCTTAGCTTCTGCCCTAGATTTAGTTAAACTTAATAATCAAGTGCAACATTTTTACTACCAAAAACTTCTGATGTGGGGGACAGAGCAGAAAAGAAGAGGGAAAAAAACCCCAAACATCAAAATATTTGTTTCTCTGCACAGATGCTCTATCCCTTGCCAACACAGTGACTAACATAACAAGTCAAGTTACTATCGCTGGTGGTAATTTAATGCCAGGATGTTTGTGGAGAAATCTCAGGGCCAGTCACATCAGACTGCTCTGATGAGGAAGGCTTAATGAAATCACATCACTAACTAAATTTCTTTCGTAATAAAAATACTTCCATCTCAATATATCAGAGTTTATGCTAAAAAATTGCAGTCTTAAATTTCTGTAGCTCACCGTAACCCTAATGTTCACTAACAAACACTTCTAGTCACTACAGCAGCTTTATCATGCTAGCAAAAAAAAATAAATATTTTTTCTAATATTTTTTCTGATCATCAAGGATGAACATTGGTTTCAGCTTCATAGAAAACAATTCTAGAGGAAAAAAATTTGAAGAAAAGTACACTTCATCTCAACCTTCAGACAAAAATAAAAGCTTAAATCTAACATGTAAAACTAGAAGCATATACACTGTTACACAATGTGGCTTACAGTGCTCCAAAACTTTCCTACAGCTAAGTTGTAACCAAGTTTTAATCAGATATACATTCAGGTGTTTCACCGCAGAGAGAGAGGAGCCTCAGAAAAAACATATAAACTCAAATAAAACTCTTACTGGAACTGACAATAAGGATTTCTTGGACATGCTTCCCAGGAAAATCAAGAGCTGCAGAATGCTGTAAACATTGTCCAAACTTAGAGCAGGACTGGAGAAGGAAGAATTGAGCCCCAACTACATTTCTTTACACATTTGCTTGATGTGCTCAGACATACTGCTAAATCCTTTACAGCCACTGACAGACTGAAAGGCATGATGCTTTCCAAAAAGGCAATATTCCCATCACACATTTGCAGTAATTCCTATATATGGCATGACAAGAAAAATGCAAACAGTATTCAGATGGCCTCATAAAAGTACAGCAGAAATTAAAACATTGCTCATAAGGAACATGAAGTGATAAACTGTATATTTAAAAGAAATATCTTGCACATCTAAATTTAAAGCACATATTTCAATCTGGAATTCAAATCAAAAAGTAAAAAATCATTTAAGGCATCACTCTCCTATGCCTCAGAATATGTATCTTCAACTTGCAAACTGTTCACCAACTTTGAAGTTGATTTTCTGTCCTCCCTGCTCTTGTTATTCACAACTGCAGGGACACACGGTGCCCCTCAAAATGTTCTCTGCACACTTTTGAGCTTGGCAAGCCATGCTGGGGCACACAACAAGCACACAGCCACACAGGAGATTGTTAGAACAACCACCTGAATATAAAGGTGTTTGTGACCCTGCTTTCAGGACACTGGGAGTTTAAGAAATTCACATTACAGTAGGAGAATTTATATTGCTAAACAACTGAAAGCAGAGCACATGATGACTTTGTCAAGCTTCAGATTAGGGAGTCTATAAAAACTGTTGATAAAATTGAACTTGCTACTAACTATTGTGGAAAAAAAAATAAAAATCAGACACTCCTTTCATTAAAAATTACTCTGGGAATTTCTTTATGTTCCACTCAAAAAGTTAACTGCGTATTACTAAAGCTGAACTAAAAACATAGCTATGAGTATATTTGCTCCCTGTACAGCTCCCTGTATATTTGTGGACTATGTTTTCAGTAAAAAGGTCCAATTCTCACTTGTTCCATGTTATCTTCACTAAATTTTTATAGCAAGAATATTATATGAAAGACAACTGAAACTTTTAATCAGAAATGTTAATTCAGGAGTGTGAAAGAGCAGCCACACTGTAACAGCCTAAAGATACAGCACAGCATAAAATATCAAAAATGCCCTTGATACATAATCCTAGTTTATTTCTCCTATGAATGCAGCATGTGGAAATACATAATTTTTTAATAGTTATGTTAGAGTAGTGTTTAAGGAATTACTTTATAGCTGACCTAAATACTCTTTCAGGAACCATAATGCCTTATTCTACAGATTTTTTTGGTCAAATTCAAGGTACGTATAGACAAAACAAGATTTATTATTGCTCAATATAAATACAATTTTTTAAATCTGGCCCATATTTCCTTTAAATGCTACATTCAAAATGTTTGCAGTAGTAATAAAATGCAGCAATAAAAGAGTCTGCCCAGTTTTACTAAGGAAGCCAGTCCTGGGTGAAGTGGAGTTTGGGCACTCAAACTGTACCATGACATTTGTGCATAGGCACTCCAAACCCACCCTCCTGCTCCATCTGAAGGGCTAACGAGGACACCAGTTGCTATTAGCCTGGCACACCATTCCTTTTTCAATTTGCTGTTAAAGTCCCCACGGCTGTGAATTTCACAAACGTGGGACAATTCTGCCACCTAGAGCCCACACATAAAGATGCTTTTACAATCAATTCTATTAAAATATCCAAAATTTTACTCTCAGACCTCTTCATTGTCTAAAGCGATTAAATACTATTAGTCTTGCTTCAAAATTGTTTATCCAGCTAAATAAAATTACTGAAACTGTAATTATAACTGTATTATTACCTCCCTCACAGGTGACTTAACTAGTAAGAATGGTCAAGAGGCATCAAAACAAAAATATGAGAATGCAAAGTAATTGAAAACACGATTTCTCACATTTACTTCAAATACAGTAGTTACTGTGAAAAGGATCAAACCTATAAAGAAAATACATTAATTTTAAAAATAAAATATGCAAGTACTAACTGCAGTAGTAATATTTTGCAGGTGGTAACACAAAACTAAAAATCATGACCACCACAAAGATCAGGTTCATATGGGGGGAAAACAAAGTTCTACTCTTTAATACTTATGTGCAAGAATACGGAAGACCATAAAGTAACAACATTCTGGAATAGTTCAGCTGCTGTATTAGATAAATTTGCAGTTGTGGGTTACATCCAAGGTAAATGCCACACAGCAGGAAAATGCCAATCCCTCTAGCTAGGTCAGCTATAATCTCCAATCATCCTACTCAGTTCTGGTCTTCTCTCACCACGCACACAAGAACACCCAGAAGCTGGGGGTGGCACAGTGGGGAAATACAAATCAAGATTATGAAATTTAATACATAAAACTCACAGTCAAGGTCCATGAAATTAAATTGGAACTTGAGGTCTATTCCCTTCTGTATTAACATCTTGCGTCATGGATAACAATACATTGGGCATCAAGTAACTTTTTCCCAAAGAAAAGTATGGATAACTAGTACATTACAATAGGGCTGCAGTAACTAAGGATACAAAAGCTGAAAACCTATGAAGGCTTAAAAAAGAAAGTTGTTTATTTAATCAAATCACTTGTTATACAATATAAGATTTCCACGCCGTCAAAACAAAACTTAAGCAAATGTGCTGGACAGCCTCATCTAAGTCTTTCAGACAAGAACAGAGAATATATAAATATAAGGATTAAGGCAGGAAAATATTTTATTCAATTCATGCTTACTTCCCACCTAATTAGAAAGAAAAAAGAACAATTTTTATATTTAAAAAGCGCTGTAATCTAGAATATTTTCTTAAATTTTTTGTATATATTAAGCAGAGGAAGTGTAACTACCCAGATTGCAAGAGAATCAAATTCACCAGTCTGCAGCAGTGAAGCAACAGCAAGAATAAAACCAGACCATTGCTTCAACATTTCAACCCTGACCTTGTAAGTAATATACACTTAAAGGAGCAAGGTTACACTGTCAAAAAGATACAATTTCAGGATGTAAAGGTTATGGAACTACAGAGACCCAGCTGCACCTAACTCTGATCCCATACCAAGTCTTAACAGTGTTTCCATTATGAACAGATACCTGCAGAAAGAGCCCACATCCCATCATTCCCACAGATTTGATACACACCTAACTCCATCAGAAATATGTTTACCTCAAATGCCAATTTCTCCTGTCCAGCTTACATGGTTCTACTTCAGTGCTTTCCCCTAGACTGTCTCCAGGCAGGCAGTAACGTTAAGATGCCACGCAGGTCACTCTAGACTCCCCGTGCCTGGCATTGTCTTCAAAAGATTTACACAATGCTCAAGGAGGAGAAAAGCATTTACAGATATGCTAAAAGCTGAGGAATGCACCATGTGTAAATGTGTCTGCCTGGACAATGCACCTACATCAGGAGTGTGTAGCTACTGTTCAGCTTCTCAGCTGAAGAGATTTAGAAAGGTTATGTGGTATAACCTTTAAAACTTCCCATATGTTTGACAGGCTGGATTATGTTATTTCCTTGTACATAGGGTTAGGTTCACTTGAGAAAAGGTAATTCTAATACACTTGCAACTGTGAGAAAATAGAACTGAAAGAGTGCTGGCGGAAATTTAAAGTTTTAGCAATAATCTGTAGCACTTTCCCATGAACTGG
Organism: Struthidea cinerea; assembly: GCA_013397865.1. NCBI lineage: Eukaryota > Metazoa > Chordata > Aves > Passeriformes > Corcoracidae > Struthidea > Struthidea cinerea. The sequence continues at coordinate 1,948,146 of VZTI01002657.1, forward strand.
GCCTGGCTGAGCTGGAGTTAATTCTCTCCCAGCTGCCCTGGTAGTGCTGCACGGAGCCTTGGTAGCCAGAAAGGTGTTGATAACAGCCCAGTGTTTTGGCTGCTGCTGAGCAGTGCTGGCCCAGCAGCAAGGCTGTCTCCACATTCTCTCCTCACCAGTGGGCTGGGGCTGAGCAGGATCCTGGGAGGACAGACAGCCAGGACAGCTGACTCCAGGGATATTCCCCATCCCATGGCATCTGCTCTGCAGTAGAAGCTAAGAGAAATAAGGAGGAGGGGCATTTCTTGTTACAATATTTATCTTCTGGAGCAACTGCTAAGTGTCCCCAAGCCCTGCTCCCCAGGAAGTGGCAAGAGATCTCCTGCTGATGGGAAGTGGAGAATACATCTTTTGTCTTCCTGTGCTTCCCCATACATCCTTTGCTTTTATTCAACTGCCTTTATCTTGACCCACACATTTTTTCCCCATCTTATTTTCTCCCAGCCATCCTGCTGAGGAGGGAAGCAGCTTGGTGGGCACCTGTCATCCATCCAGTCAGGGTCAACCCACCATACTCCACAAAGAAAAGGATGAAAGGTTTTTTAAAAGAACATCTGAAATGCTCAGAGCTCACTGTTCATATCAGAACACTGGTTCATTTCAAAAAGGTCCAAAGTCACAAGGCCAGTACTAGTGCATTTCCAAGATTCCAGCTTTAAGATTTCTCTACACACAAGCAGAGCATGTTCAACACAGACCACCCAGTTACCTTGCTGCTTATCTAAGAAATAGTTCTGAGCAATCTGGGAGATTAAAAATAAATCACTAAATATAAGTACAGTACACCAGCAGTCGCAGACAAAAGCACACTCTCCAAATACACCTGTGAATGATGAAACTCCTGCTTAATCTACTTTAATTTGTTCCCACAGGAAAAATTCAAGTGCCAAATACATTTACAGTAGAGATTAAATGAGGAGGTTTTTCCTTCAGCAGAGATTACTGTAGCCTGCTACAGAAGATGATAAAAACCAAAGGATTTTTAGGAAGGAAAGCTAGAGGAAGGATGTGAAAGGAAGGAAGCAATTTCAGTATAAACACAGGGGTCTTTCTAGGTGTTTAATGGTTTGTTTTACAAAACAGCCTCATATTTATCTAAAAACATGTACACAACTGAAACCTGTGCAGAGCACTCATGCAAAACTTAACATTTCAAACACTTATGATAGTAAATAGTCTATGTATGGATTCAAAACTCTTCCTGAAACTAAATTCCTTTTAACAATATATACTGTCAAAGAGTTCTAAAATTAAGTTACTATGAGAAGGAAAAAAAGCCTTATACTAAACAGATGCAATTTGGCTCTGAAAAGTGATCACATAAAAATGCCACATTATTCATAAAAATCTAGAAGACTACACTACAGACTTGGTGAAAGCCAACAAATATTTAAAACAGAAGGAGCAGGATGACTCATCTACTAGCAATTAAATCAAACACTGCATTTCCAAAAGAGGTGGAACTGCACAATCATACAGAAAACTATGGAAAAATAACTCAACAAAAAGTTTTAAGCAAAGCATAAAAATAAGCAAGCAGATAAATGCAAATTGAAGAAATCTTAAAACCAAAAGAGGACAGGTGAACTGAAATGTCTGAGTTTACAAACAATAGGAACCTCACAGAAATCAGTAAAAAGACATCCAGGGATCAGTGCAGCGTCTGATCAAAAGAGGGTAACAGAGAGGTCATGCAGACAAGGGACCTGTGTGATGCATTACAGAAATCTTAAGGGTCAAATAAACTGGGAATGACAACTGCTGAAGTATCTTCTACAACAGGAGTATCAATGCACTCAAATAACACATTCTCATAAACAAAAAAAAACCTCACAGCCAGGGGAAAAAAAAAATCTATCACTGTAATTTCAGCAAGGGGAGCTTTGTGACAATGAAGATGCTGGCAATAAAAGCAGCAGCTAAAACGACAGAATGCAAATATCATGAGAACTTTTTAAAATGTTAAAAAAGAACATTACATCACTGGAGACCTAAAAAAAATCCTGGAACAATTCTTATATAAAGCAAATTTCAGAATTGGGAAGTGTGTCCAAAAGGAGAAACAGTAAATGCTTCAGAAATACAGTTAATATTATTGACATCTATGAAGAATTTGGAGGAGCATATTGCTGGAGGAACCAATATTTCCTTCAAACATATCAAAACCAGAGGAAACCTGTTAGTAAGCTGAAAAAGTCAAGAGATTTTTTTTTTGTACTGTGGCCTGATCTTCCTCGTGTTTCCCTTTTGCATCTTAAGCTATCTCTGCATCTTAGTTTACTACGGAGAACACTGGGAAAACTGACACACACAGGAGTGTTGGTCTGTGGAAAAGAGCTTGAGAAGCATGCTCGGACTGAAGCAATTTTTGCAAAGAAACAACAAAATTTACTTTTAGGAGTGTTCACTGTTTGTTACCCTTCACCCAGGAGTTCCAGAGGAATTCAGATATTTAAGAGGCATGCACTGCTGAAGTCAATTTTCGTTTTAAATACTCTAGGAGGATTCAAGAGATTGCAGATAAACCCATACCAAGCAGATAGTGAAAATTTACAATAAAAAGAATTATCAGGCACATCAGCAATTCAAGTATCAAACACAAGAGTCAAAACAGCATTTGCAGAGCAGTATCGTGCTTCCCTGATCAAAATTCTTTAAAGGAATAGGGAAGTAGGAAAGAAATTATTTGCCTGAGACAACATATCTGAGTTTCTTCACAACTTCTGAGAAGGTCTGAACAAAGGTTCTTGAAACAGAAAAAAAAGGAAAAAAAGAAAAACAAAAAAACAAACACAGCCCTCCCCCCCGCCCAAACACACACCAAAAAACCCTCCCAACCAATGTACAAATGAAAAACCTGAGCTGTTCTGGGATAAATCACAGCCCTCAGTATCACGTGATGTTTCCCCATCTACTTACTCTCACTGCTACTTGTTGGAAAATATAAACATTAACACTCGGTGATTTCTGTCCAAGCTATCAAGAATGTTCCTGCAACCCTGCACAAACCGAAATAGAAGATTTGCTGTTATGCCCATGACACTCATCAGGCTGCTCACAGTAACTGCATGCTAGAGTCCAAGAACAAACTTCATCTCTTGTTTCTTGTCTTTCTCCCTGTGTCATGTTTTGCTTAAAATCACTACCTCATCTCACTGCTACTACAATAGAACATCATCTCTTTCCCTACTGTCTTTGCAGTTTCACTTGGAAGAAAAGCAGAGATAGGAATGCCATGAATGATTCACAAAAAGAAGAAGAGCTACGCAGATTCCTTCCGTACAAACCTTTCCAATGACTAAAACATCAAAGCTTTTACCAATTTATCAGCTGCTCAGCAGCGAGGCTGCTACAAATCTCCCAGATTCAAAAAAGCAAGGCTCACCCTGTAGGTGGCAAACAGGGATGTGCCACATACCCAGTAATTACCCCATAATTCATGAATTACATAATTCTGCCACTAATGCCCTGGGACAATACTGGGAAGTTGAGAGCTATGTAAAATACTGTTAAAAATAAGACAAATGAAGACTGAGACCTCATTTACTTCTAAACGTTATTTTCCTGTTACAACACTTAAAAGAAGTAGTGAAGGCAAAGGATGCAGTTTAACAATAACCTCGGGGAAACAGACCCTTGCAATCTTTTAGAAATTGACTTAGTGCTTCCTTGAGAAATTTAGTGCCAAGTAGCTCTGCAATAAAGAAACCTTTACTGTCCAAAGAGAGCAAGCTGCCAGCTGTGCTTGCAACCATGTTCAGAATGGCACATAACCAAGTGCAGCCAAAAGTAGCATAAAGGGACAAAAACAGACAGAAGCCTCTTCATGGTAACACTTTCTGGTTTTGCTCATTCCAGCATTTTCCCTCCTTATTTCTTTGTTGATTTCCACAGCTTAGAGGCCTTTGGACTTTCAATGTGCCTGTGCTGCTCTTTCTATCACTTACTCCCCACTTTGGTCTGTTTCCAACCCACAGGTACTTTCACGGAGCCCTCCCTGCTGCAGGGCTCAAGCCAGCTTTGGTTAAGAGGAATTAAGTGATTACTTAGTATCTTTTAAACGGCTGAAGCAAGTAGTTGGAGATACAATTTAGATTTACTGTAATGTGATAAGGACAAACTCTTCCCTCACTGTGCCAACAGCCCTGCAAGCCCACCTTTCCATGGAATACTGAGCATAATCCCCCTGTCATCTCTGATTAACACATTAGATACGGAAAATAAAACTGTAGTTTGCCACAGGGATCATAAAACCCAGCTTGGTATCCAGAGCATTACCTTGCCTGTGCTTTGTAAGATTGTAGTTCTTGTCCTCCATACTCTCTCTCTGCTGACAATATCTCTAGTTACATCCACTTCAGCATCAACAAAACTTCTCTGCTTAAGAGCAGTTATGTCATCATCCAGATCAGTTTTGATAGTGGATCTTTTCTTTGCCATGATTTTGGCTTTGATAGCAGCAATTTTTTCCACTGACATAGCTTCAGACAAGGACCTGAACGAGCAAAAATAACAGTAGAGACTGAATAATTGCACAAACAATTCTTCTGAATGAATTTGTGAATGAATAACTTCATCCTGCTTAAAGTTTAAGGCTATGCTATAAACCACAAGGAGTCACCTTATATACACACTGAAATATTATATGGGCTTGGCATCGCTGTTTTGGGCATGAGAATCCAATTTGTGACAAAAGACTCACAGTACTAACACAAAGACCATTGAAAAATCCCAACTATACCAAACAAAAGTAAAGAATCCAAATGTAAAGCATCAGGACCAACACTTTCATTTATAACAACATCGGAATTTCAGTTCCCTGTTATTTTTAGTGGATTACAATGTTGTGTCCAGTCAACCAACCCCTGGCTGCTCTGAGGCTTTCAAAGCATTAATCTAAATCTTGGCTGAGGTGCAGTTATGTGGACATGGTCCCTTCTCAGACCATGCAGGCCAGCGAACAACTGATGGTGGTAACCTTGTCCACATTAATCTGGGCTTGAGAGAGCTCACTCGAGTCCAGGAGTGCAACATCTACGTGTGTTTGCTTTTAATTGTAAGCACAGAATTGGGTTGTCAGCGAGCCCTACTGTTTTGCAGGTAAGCTGAAGGAAAAAAAGGATTGTGCAATTCAGTCTTTATCTAACTGTCCACACCAAATTCACTATTACATGGGTTGGTTTTTTGGTTTTTTTTTGAGAATACGTGAAAAAAATTAATGCAAGTACTGGTTGTGAAGTATCCTCCTTTATAATTAAGTTATTTGAAAGGGAACTTCTTTGTCTTGCTACTTGGTTCATGGCAGAGTCAAGCATGGAGTTGAAACTCACTGCCTGTAAATATCTGTACTTTTTTTAAAGGGGCAGTCTTACATTCAGCATTAAAAAAATTGGTAACTACACAATACAAAGTAATTCAAACAATACTTAGTAATCCTCACTGCAGCATTGCAAAGTTGTGATACACTCAAGGTAGCATCCAAATTACTAGTTTATACAAAATCACATGTACTTTTTGATTTTTTTTTTATTTTTATGCTTTCTAATCATACCACAAGCAGATTTTTTCTAGTTTCCTTTCAAGTACGTCTATATAAGGGATAGGAAGAAGTCATTCAAAATATGTATTTTTCATGGGGTTAGCTATAATTATGGATTTCATAAACGCCTCAAATCTGCACTGTCATAAGTGTTTCAAGGTCTGACTCCTCAAACATTACTGAGTATCCAAGGGAAGAAAACTTCCACTGAGAGCTGTTGAACAGAATAAAACTGGCTGCTTTGAAGAATTGTTATCCATGCTGTAATTAAACATTATGCATAAGGAAAAGTAATCCCACCTGATCTGCTCTGTTTGCACGATGCCCTCTTTATGTCCTTCCAGCCGAGCTGCCAAGCGCTCCTTGTCAAGGCGCACACACTCCTCATCCTAGAAGGAACAGTCACGTTTAAGTTCTTGTGCATTCTCTTTTCAAAAATAAATACAGCTAGAATTAAAGCTACTCAGGAGTATTTTCTTCACATTTGCAAGGACAATCTTTACTTCCCATGATTTTTGATCTGGGCACCAGCATTAAGTGCAGAGCTATTGGACATTTCCTCTCCAGAACCACAATTCTTCAGTTCTGACTTCTAACCCCTTCCAGTTCCCATTCACACAAACAGAAGCACTGTGTATACCTAAGGACAGGTAACCCAATGGAATCCCTACAAAAACAGATAAACACTGTCATTTACATCCACCCCCAATTTGTACTGATGACAGTTACTGTCATTACCTCTATTCTTGGTTTCTTTGCTTCTGCTAATATTTCATCTGCTGCTCTTTTAACTGCAACAAAAAGAGGGCGTTAAAAATGCAAGATTGTAGTAGATTTTTATAAAATAAACCTCAAAGTTATTTCTTAGTTAAATTGTACCTTGAGTGGATCGTTGAAGACCGATTTCAAGTGGAGCACTTCTGTCTATGCTTGATGAGGTTGCTGCAATTAAACAGAACATTCAGCTTAAATAGAAAATCTTTGCAACCGTATCTGGGTGTGAAAGAAAGAAGGACACCAGATGAACTGCAACAATGGAAACTCTACAGATTAGGTAGCAAAGGTGGTCAAACACTGGGACTAGTGGAGCGGAGATATTGAGAACCTGACTGAATGTAAAGTTAAATCAGGTTGCTCAGGGTGATTTGGCCCTTCTTTGAAAAGGGGATTGAACCAGGTGTCCTCTTCTGGTCCATTCCAACATAAATTAATCAATGATTCTATGATCTCTATATACCACTCATAAAAGCAAACAGAGTCACAGTGAGAATTAGAACCTGGAATCGAGATCTACCAGTTTGTCTAGGGTTTTTTTAAAAAAGACAACCCGCTGATCCCTTCAAAATATATACATATAAAGTGATTTTACTCATCATATTACAGAAATAATCTCATATTCCCAGATACTTAAAATTTTAAGACCACCTATAAAACAGGGCATCTTACAAAGGTGATATTTCTCTTTTTCTCAGAGTAACCAACCTCTTTTCTCTGACTATTGTTAACAAAAAATTTAAGATGATGAAATGCTAGGCAGATCTGCCAGACTGACAAAGCAGTGATTTGATATATTTTATTAAACTGAAGACTTCATCCCACGCATTTCTTGCATTCAAGATCAATGCACTACTGAAAGCTTCCCATAGTCTAGAGAAGGAAAAAACATTCATGCTAACCATTCTAACACATAATTATTAACCAAAGTAGGTTAATAGTGATAGCAATAACAATGTCCACTTCTAAACATGCATGTAGGAATGCAGCTCCTAGCTAAGCAAAACAGTTAATTTCAGAACACAATTAAAAAATGCAAGAAATAATAACTTTGAGAAGTTTCAGCCCATTCAGTTAAGATGCAAACTGCCTGTTGTTACCCTGTCTTCCCCTCCTACCCCTCGCTTGTGCCAGGAATATGAAGCAGTAAAGAGCACTGTGTGTCCAAGTCAAAAGAGCATATCACTCACATGTTTCCCCATTTAGGTATGCAAGCAAGTCTTTCCTATCAGGTCTTCTTACCACAGGAATGTTTTCAGTCTGAAAAGACAGCAGATGTTACATTAAACTGTTCATCTCTCACAGAGACTCTCTTGCTGAAGACTTTTCACTTTTACTGAAAACTACTCATTCACACAAAGACATGACCACATGTTCTGCCACCCAAGAAAGCTTCACAGATCAGGCTTAAAGTGCAACCACATCCTAGAGGATGTTCAGCTACACAAAATTAAACAGACAGCCTGCTATGAAACTGAAAGACAGGGCAGCCTTTTTCCTCCTTCCCTTCAAACTTGCAAATAAGATTAAGAACTAACTCTTATCTCACACACACACAGACTTCTCTGCCAGGAGTCTGTGTTGATGCATAGAAATCAAGTATCTCAATCGCATTGTTCCAACACAGCACTGCTGTGTCAGGTACCCACGTAGCACAAGGAAAGATGAAGAGTGGCCTCATAGAAAGCAGTCAAATGGCAAACAAAAGGACTTTAAAAAAATTCCTAACCCTAACTTTAAATTATTTTTTTCTTTATTTGTAGGGCTTAAGCAGTAATTTTTTGAATTGGATTGCTTACTTCCAAGTCCACTCCAAAGCTATTCTGCTTTGCTCCACTCTGTAGATCCCTGCCACCTCAGGCACTAAAGGATCGTCTAGACTGGAATCACTCCACACAACAGATGGACAAAAGTACTCCTGAAATAGTGTCATGCTAGAAACAACTGTGTCCATAGAATATCAAGATAAATGCTGCCACTGTTAATAATTGGTTGACAAACTCTTTCTGTAAACATAATTGGGTGGTTTGAAGGGATAATCTGTTAGAAAGTGAATTGCCAAGAAAAGTACTCCACCCTGCCAGGGACTGTCATGTGATCCTTCTGTAAAGGTGATTGTTTTTAAACACTCACACACTTTGCTGCATATCATCCTCCCTTTCCCCAGCCAAATCCATGCACACAAGTGCTACTATCATTCCCTGAAAATAACTACACACATATTCATTATCACAAGACAAAAATCACATTTTGTGTGGTCTACTTACCGCAGCACGACGGACATACACAGGATGGGAAAGGTGCACATTATTGAGCAGGAACAAGATAGAATCCAAAGTGTAGTATTCCCTGGGCTGGCCCTCTTTCCCTGTCCTGTAACACAGGAAAAGATTGGAACACTTAAACTCTTTTAGAAAAGGTCTCTTTTCTTTCCAGATGACAGTTTAAAAAGCAAGCAGTTAATATTATTATCAGGCTACTGCCAAACTAGTGAGCTCTCAATTGTGCTAAAAAATACAGGTGAGGGAGATGAGTTCTTGCAGCCTCTTCACTGAATGAATTATAAAAAAAACCTGTCCAAAATATTCCAAAATAAGAGTTAGACGTGTTGTAAAATAAACACGCAAGACGTGGGAAACCACAAGTACACATTCCCCCGCACTCACACTATTTATTCTGATTATCAAAGGAACTGCCTATCTTATGTGAGACAGCCAGAGAAACAGAACTGAGCTGCAAATGAAATAAAGTATTATGTGACCTTCAAGTACAACAGGCCAGAATTTTCAGCACTAGAGAAAGCACAATGAGAACTTGGGATATATAAATTCCACAAAGTCTAGGGAGCAAAGGGTTCAAAATGGTGCCAAAAGATCAAAATAAGGAGTGACTAGAAACCGAACGTACACAAAACCAGCAAAACCCTGAAGGATACAAAATCACAGTGAGCTCCCATACTGAAGTCAGACCGCATCAGAGCAACACAACAGTATCAAGTTCAATCTCAGCTTTCAAACAGCTTGTTTCAAAGATACACCTTTTGAGTCTAAAAAGGAACTTGTTCTGTGCAACTATTCACAAAAAAAAGAAAAAAGAAAAAAAAAAAAAAAAAAAAAACAAAAAACCAAAAACCAAAAAAAACAACCGACACCAAACAAGGCCAAATAAACCCCTGGCATAACTCCCCCCTCTCACATGTTCACCCATTATGCTGTTACTACAGGAAGCAATGCCTGTCCAAGTTTCAAAACAAAACCTACTCCCTAAGCACTCCAGCTGCTCTGAGAAACAGACCTGGCAGTCAGGAAAGCTGCAAGAGCAGCAATTCCACTGCCCACCTCCACTTGGGACTTGTCAAACCCCAACTCCAGGCAGGGCTCCTCCACATTGCCCAGTCTCTGTCCCCAACCAGTTGGCTCACCTTAAAGCCTGAGGAAGAGAAGCCACCACAAAACCAGCCCAAAGCTATAAATTTAAGACTGGTAGCAAATTTTCAGCAAAGAAGAGATTTCAGGAAGAAACCCTTTCATTAAAAGAGTTTTCCCTCTAAGTACAGTGGCTTTACTCATGGCTCATCATCAGCGCCAAAACACACACCACAGAAGTGTCAACCTCACTGGGGGAAGGGAGAGGAAATAAAAAATACTCAGGCACAATTTTATGGAGCCTAAAAGAGCCACACAAAAAAAATCTACTAAACAAACAGAAGTGTAAGTCTGTTTTCTCAGTACTGTGGATTTAATGCCACCTGCTGCTTTGCTTGTCATTACTTTTCTGAAATTAGCTAAGAGTGCCCAATAACCTGTTCAGAACTCATTATTAGCAGTAAAGTTCAAAACCTTGCCTTCACAATGATACCTGAGAAAACCAATATATGAATGACATGCAGAGAAAATGGATTCAGGATACCAGAACTGTGGAATAAAGTCTCTCTCTACTACTGCCCCTTCCTTCTGGTCTGCATGGGGTGGAGGGTGCCTGTACCTTTTGTTGCTGCAGAGGAAAGGGAGTAGACACAGGATCTTTCTTTCAACTGCTAAGAAGCCAAAATTTGGCTTCACAACTACAGGCAGCCACCAGAACTGGATTCCTCAGCAAGGAACTGTTTGAGTTGGCAGCGAAACTGTAATGATCTTTGATAAAGTGGTATCTAAACATACAGGGAGCACTGGCAGAAACAAAAGCTTCCTCCACACAGGCTTGGCTCCGAAGCAAAGCCATGATGTCACATGATACAGTTGTCACTTCATTTTAAAACAAACACTTTAGATTGTCTTAGTTCAGCATAACTCATTATTTCTTTGAAGTGTGCCATATGCACTGAGCATGATAGAAAAGTCCAGCTGGTCAGCTACTCAAGTTTTAACAATATTTAGCAATAAATGACAAAATATAAAAACAAACAAATACTGAACCACTATCTATTAATTGAAAAAATACAGTATTACAAAGCCACAGGCATTGCCAAAGCTCAGCAGGGCACAGCTGGTACTTCATCACTTCAACCACACACACAAGAATTCCCCGTGCTCATTATGGCTCTAAGAAGATGTTTTATTAGGGGGACAAGATATTGCACATTAATGGGAAATCATCAGATGGACAAGCAGTTGCACACAAGGAGAAAATCTAAGCCTAAACTGACCTTTCAACATCAGTGTGTGCTCATGCTAAATAAACAGAACGAAAAACAGGCAGATCTGTGGGTAGCTTGCCTCATTCGATTTATAAACATCCAAAGTAGAGAGAGAAATCAATTCTCTTATTTACCATATTCAGTTATGGAATCAATTACTTAAGAAAAAAAGTAAAATCTTAGGAGGCAGACCTCAACAAACCCAGTAACAAACATTAAAGCAAAAAAAAAAAAAGGAAGAGTTGCATCTCTTACAAAATAAACTCGAGCTTAAAAATGGAGAAAATGTTTATATAAAAGGAGAGAGCAAGTTTCACCTGCTTGTTTTTAACACCAAACTTACTTACTTCTCATCCTTTCACCTTCCACCTGTGGGCACCAGGAATTTATTCATTTTTAACTGCTTTATTTCCTCTTTCCTGTTTCAAAGCCTGAAGTTTTACAGAGGTACTAAGGGCCTGTGTCTCATTCATAAAAGCAAGCAGAAATCTTTAAAAACACAAGACAAAGCACATTGAGTATCACACAACTGACAATACCCAGGGCCAGCTGCTCACTGTTTAAAAACTCAGCTGCACATCCAAACCCCTCCACTGGGCAAACAAAGCAATAAGTTTCTCTGGTAGGTTGATTCCTTCCTTCAGTTTTGAAACAGATTCAATAATCACTCTTCAGGGCCCATAGGTCAAAACACACAAACCACTTCATCTCAGACCACCTAGCCTTCTTCATGTGCCACCGGTAGTATTCCTATAATTATTACCTGGAAACTAAACTGGATTAAAATTGCTTTCCCCCCTGCTTTTTTTTTCCTCCAGGTTACCTTTAACCTGGCTTGGTTCCTCAGACCAGTTCCCTGTTTGGCTGACACTTGTGCTAGCAGAGAGAGGAGGCAATGCAGGGCAGCACTGCCGACTTCTGCCAGCTGAGCTGCTCGAGGAGCCAGAGCTTAAATGTCTCATGGGACTACTTCTAATTCGAGCAGGGACAAATGCCACCGTGGCATTACTCCCTCCAAGCTGCAGATGCAATTACAGCAACCGTGCTGTGGACACCTAAAACAGAACTCCAGGTCTGCTCTGTGAAAGACTAAGCCACCAACACCTGCTCAGTGCAAGCATAATTCGGATCCTGTCAAGTGACCTGAATATGAAAGGTTTTGAATCTTGAAAGTTTTTGAAAATGTCCCTCCTGAGTGTGGCAATTACCTAAATTAGCAGCTCCTCAAGTGTGGTGTTCAAGCTACCGAGCACGGCTTGCAGAACTGGTCTCATTTTTACAGTGTCTTCAATTTAAAGCGGAGACATGCAAAATGCCACAGTGGTTGACAAGAAATGCTGTGAACTGAGAGCAGCCTGATCCCATCAAGAGTTCAGAAGCCACTGGTCTAAACCAGGACTTACCAACTCACCTCACACAAACCAAAGAACAAAACCCCTCAAATTCTACCACACATCTACCCCAGGAGGTGAGCACTCACAGCTCTGACAAGGTGCTGCTGCTGCTGTGCTCAGAGAATCCTCTGGTCACCCACACATCCTTCTTGACCAGGAAAATAAAGCTGTACATAGCAAAGTTTGCTCTCCAGCTGCTTTTAGGCTTTTGGTAACAATTTCTGGGTCAAATTCAAGCTCTCCTGAGCAATAGAGCAGGGCTGCATATCAGTTTCTTGTTCCCTGCAGAAGGGCAATGAAACTTGTTTGTCTACTTAACCACTACTTGTTACCACTCGGGAAAAGCAACTTGTAGCAAGGACACCACCACAACTGTGTACACGTTGCCCAGCAAAAATACAGCCAAGACTTTCAACTGCTTATCCAAATATTTTTCTTCCTCTTCAGTCTACCTACCAGTATCCCTCACTCAGCCAGGAAGCACCAATAACTCCTAAATTAGTTTCTGAAAGCTTGAAACAGGTAATGAAAAAGCATGTTTCTAGTTCTAAATAGAGTGCAAAGTAAAATCAGCTACAAAAAGTCCACCTACAAGCTAAGATAAACAAATAGGTTTATTTCCTTTCTCTCTCCCAGACTAAGGATAGCAATAGTCACATCATAATTATGAGAACAAAACAAAAAAATAATTCCCTGTCAGACTTAACTACAAGTTCGAGGTTTTTTGAGAAATCTACAGGTTCTTCTGCTTTTCCACGAAGCTTCACAGGATAATATGCCCTCTTTGATCAGTACCTGAACTTTAACAAGAAGCATTTTTTTTCTCTTAGGTTTGAAAGAGATTCATTGGAACCCTCCTAGTTAGGACATAAAAAAGCAAGCAGCTGCTAAATTCTGAGGAAAGGCAAACAAAAAACTCCCTTGCAATGCAAGCAATCCATACTATACTAGGAAATTCAACAGGTACAAACCTTCATTTTCTAGAAGTTTTCTAAAAGTAAGCATTTTATCTAATACAATCATTTAAGCCACATAAACACTCTCTCTCCTTGTTCATTACGGTAAGACGAACTAGGAAGCAGCCTGCATTAGGTCCTGCCCAGGAAGAGGCCTCAGGTGGGGGCAGAGCACCTGCACAGCTCACCAGAGGGAGCGTCGGTCTGGACCTCGCTGGCTTTGTCTTGGTGCATCAAAGCTCCAGGAGAAGAGAAGCAGCCCCGACAACCCAAGGCAGTAGAATCAGACTATGCTGAGTGGGAACGGACCCGTCAGGATACCCGAGTGCCACTCTTGGCCCCGCGCAGGATATCCCAAGAATCACACCATGTGCCTGAGAGAGCTGTCCAAACAGCAAGATAACGCCTCTTTTTCACCAAACACCCAGAAAAACTTGGGAGAAGCTGCCTCCTGCCATCTCATCGCATGAGTCTGCAGGACGCGGCTCCGCCGGGCGGCACGGACAGGAGCGCCGAGAGCCGAGGAACGGCCCGGCCCCGGCCCCGCGGCTCTCCTGGCCCAGGGCAGGAGCTGGGAACGTTCCCGAAGGGAGCGGCCAGCGCTCCCTGCCCGGCCGGGCTGCCGGGGGACAGGAATCGCCCACGGGACACCCGGGCAGGGCGCCGCGGCCCCGGGGCCCTGCGGGAGGCGGCACCGGCCCGCCCGCCCCCGTCCGCCTCGCTCCCTGCAGGGCGCCGGGGGGGCCAAGGAC
>VZTI01002657.1:1967786-1990706 GCA_013397865.1 Struthidea cinerea
GGCCGCGGCGTGGGGGGGGCGGTGAGCGCGGGCCGGGGGCGGCGGGGCGGCACCGCACCGGGACTGGGAATGGCACTGGGAATGCGATAAGGATCGGGATCGGGACACGGATAGAGATAGGGATCGGGACCGGGACCGGGACCGGGACATGGTCTGGTACAGGGACCGGCACCGGACCGGGATAGGGATCGGCAGGGAATGAGACTGGCAATGGGATAAGGATCGGGACACTGATAGAGAGGATCGGGACCGGGACTGGGACCGGGACAAGGACAGGGTCTGGAACAGACACCGGCACCCGATAGGGATAGGGATCGGGACTGGGACAGGGATAAGGATCGGGATCGGGATCGGGATACGGGTAGAGATAGGGATCGGGACCGGGACTGGGAACGGGACTGGGACAGGGATAAGGATCGGGATCGGGACACGGGTAGAGATGGGGATCGGGACCGGGACTGGGATCTGGGATTAGGGTCGGGACAGGGAGAGGGACCGGGACGGGGACAGGGAGAGGGATCGGGACCGGTATCGGGACAGGGACCGGGACAAGGACTGGGTCCGGAGCAGGGATCGGGAGAGCGGCAGGGTTCGGCATCAGGATCAGAACAGGGATCGGGAGCGGGGCGGGGCGCCGGGGCCCCCGGCAGGGCAGGAGCGCGGGGCTGCTGCCGCAGCGGGCGGTGCCGCGGGTGTCACACGTGTGTCACACGCGCGCGCGGCTGCCACCGGCGGCACGGAGCGTCTGCCGGGTAACGGCACCGCCGCGCCGCCCGCAGCCGCCCCGTCCCGCTGCTCCCCGTCCTGCGGGCACCCCCCGAGAACCTGGGTGGCCGCAGGTGTTGCAGCTCAAGTGAACCGGCATGGAGAAGTCAGTTAAATATCGAAACAAAACAGGGCAGTGTGGCGTTTCTCTGAAAGCGCCAGTATCTGACCGTCGCTTCTTTTTAGTTCTAGGATGGGGAACAGCCAGCCCGCTTCTGTAGGATTGTCTAATGATGCTGCTGTGAATCAAATACAGGTAACGTTATTTATGTGGCTTTTACTGATTCTCAGCATTTATAAAAGCCAGTTACTTCAAACCTTTTCTTATTTATACAAAAAAATACTGTAAATAGTTCTGCCTGTTGAACCTGGTCCTATGTTTATTATGGTTATCACATCATGCTGGCAGTTTTGTTTATCCACAGCCCTGGAAGCTGATCTTCCTAGGCTGCACCCACTCTATGTTTTTTCAGACTTCTACTCAAATTCGGTGCTGCTGTTGACATTGGGGATAGAACCTTGTAAAATTACTGATATCGAGTAAAGTGAAATTGTTTTTTTATAAATTTCCTGATAAATGATAGCCTGAAATCCCCTTGAGTTTACAGTAAAGCGATAAGGGTATCTTCAACCCACTGCTTTTGGTCACTGCGCTCATCACTGGTACATCCCAGGTGCCTTACAGATAGGGAACACTGTCTTAAACAATTCGGGGAGATGCAGCGGGTTGGGCAGACTGCAGTTGTACCACGCACTCCACCCTCCTTGTGCTCAGTGTGGAGGTTAAACCTGCCTTCAGAGGTGTCCGCAGAGGTTTTCCTGGTTTTGTTACTGTAACAGCAGGTTTTTAACTTGTCTATTAGTTTTCATTACTGTTCAGTAGTGTTCAAAGTGCACTGGCTTAAAGCTCGCTGACTTTTAACTTCCTTTTGAGCACACAGGACATTATTTCACACAACTGTGTGGTGATTTTCTCTAAAACAACATGCCCATACTGCAAAATGGCAAAAAACCTGTTTGAGGGTTTGAATGTGAATTACACAGCTGTGGAACTGGACATGAATACAAATGGAAGGCAGCTCCAAGACGTTCTGGAACAGATGACGGGTGGCAGAACAGTGAGTATATTCATGCTCTTACATGTAACAAGTAGCAACTTGGGCTACACGCATCCCTCTTGGGTTAGATCCATAGCAAGTCCTTAACTTTTTTGAGATAGTTAAATTTAGGATACAAGCTCCTTAATTAGATACTGCAGGAGGGTTCTGTCTCTTCTTTTAGAACCCCTCTGGCTATCCCTCAGAGTTGATCTTTTCCATACTGCCACTGAAATAACTGAACTATCAAAGCCATTTTTCATTTGTATATTTAAACCATTGTGTTTAACACTTGTATTTTATTTTATATAGTCTCGATCCAATTATTGGAATTTATTACAATCACCCACACAGGGACTTCATCCCACGTTTGAGGGGCACACGACGTTTCCCATCTCTGTAAATACTATGGAGAAGTATGGGTTGTACACTAATATTATACACGCAGCTACAACACCACAATAATTGTGTGTACTGGAGTCTTCATGGGCTTGCTTGAATGTTTACCTTTTTTCCATGAAGTAACTAATGCAACTTTTGTTTTCTTGATAGGTCCCAAGAGTGTTTATCAATGGGACTTGTGTTGGAGGTGCAACAGATACTCAAAAGCTTCATGAGGAAGGCAAACTGCTTCCTTTAATTCATCAGTGCCAAATGAAAGCAAATTACTGAGCAACCATCTCTAGCTTAGCTTCGTCTTCCTTTGTATGAACAGAATTTCAGATGAATTCAGAAGATCACAGACACACGGCACAAGCTGCACTCGACAACCTCAAGCCATGGCTTTCTGAATTACAGATCACTCTCTGACAGATTTATGGACTTGGCAAATTATTTGGTGTCCTTGCCTCAGCTTTCCCACAACTCAGATGGTCATTAGCAAACATTATGTAACTCTCAGGGCCCTTAGTGAGACAGTGATGTCATTTCATGGTGATTACATCCTGCTCCAGGGAAGTCCAGACTCTGCAAAAAGAATCCTGTGGGCTTTGCTTTCTAGCTTTGTCTCAATAAATTGTCAGTTTCATTTAATGTTTTTTTTAAATATAATTCTTCTCTGTCAAACTGAAATGAAGGAAGCGTGAAGCAAACCCACTTTGTAGTGATACTGGTGTGTGCATGTCTGCCTCTCTTGCATTCCAGTGCCTGATCACCCAGCTCCCAAATCGTGTGTCCAGTGGAACAGAAAAGGGAATAAAGATTCTGGCAGCTTTAGAGAGCGACAGCTTTCATCCTTACTCTGCCCTGTGAGGTACCAGTCTGTACTGTCACTCAGGAATGTCCTCCCAGGGGCCAGGCAGCTCTGGCACTCAGCTGCAGACTACGGTACAACCAATCAGGACAAACAAGAGCATCAAACGTAAGACCAAGGGAAGTGGGTCTAATATGCATAGAGTTTATTTAGTACTTAAATTCTACAGTCAGAATGCAGTTCACTAGCCATTTTAACTTTCAGTTAAATGTCTAAAAGAAATGACTAAAATTCCATAGTTTCAGTACAATATACATCCAAAGCCAGACCAGGCAATGCCAAGACTCTTGGTTATTTCAAAGAAGTTCATATGCAAGTAGAAAATTATATCCCATTCTTCAGTTAAAGGGACCATTACACAACTAAAGGTGCACACATTAGAATAAAAACATTAGTCAATGCATTTTTTACTCACTTTTTGTGATTTAAGACTCCTGTTATTTCCGTTGCCTTCAGCACTGCATGTACCTAAAATCTTTTTTCCCCCTCAAGGGAAAAAAGCATCAATCTTTAATTCCAGCTGACTAGGACTGCAAGAGTATCATTGGAACTTGACAGCTTCATTTTTGTGATGCAGGTTTGAACTAAGTTTAAACTGCATCATTTGTAGAAAGTCTTTAGTATATAGTTGCCTGCGTTGTGCATCTTTAATGTGTGATCAGCTAATTAAACACACTGACCTTGTTTCATTTTAATTACTGCAGTTTACTGTATGGCGCTAGGACACAGTCATCAAGGTAAACACACAAATGTGCATCTCTCTCTGAACTTACACTTAATAAAGCAATTTATTTTGCACATACAGTCATATAAGAATACCAAGTATTCTTTTTCTCTGTGTACAATTCTTCGGCCAGTGATGCTTTTTTCAGAAGCTTAACAATAATTTTGTCCCCAAAGCTGATAAACCCATCACGTAAAAATAGTAACAATAGTATGCAAAGGAATTTTTCAAAGACCTTTTCATTTTGTTCCCTGTTTAGGGGCTTTTTTTTTTTAACCAGTAGTCTAAAATAACCCTTTGAGTTCCAAGTTCTGGAAATCCCAGGGCGCTGTCACTTAAGGCAAATTCTCTTGCAGCTGTTGAAACAAGCTGTGTGCCTGCAGATCCAAGTGAGTGCCCCTTCGTTAAATAAGATCTACCTTAAGGCACCCAAAGGGTTAATTATGTTTCTTTTTAACCATATTAAGGCTCCCCATCCAAACAGTTTTTCATTAATTGTGTATAATTCCATAGCAAGTAGCAGCAAGACAGTGCCTTTGTTACTGGATGGCACAAAGCCATGTTATGTTTAAGGTAATTAAACACGATATGGCAGTTCAAGTGTGGTTCTACTCTAGGAAAAAAAAAAACCAACAAAATTAAGAAACTCAATAATAGTCATTAAAAATTTCCTTTTTTTTTTTTTTTTGCCCAGCATTGTCTCCAGGACAAAGCTGTTTATCTTAAAATACGCTTGCCCTGGGATCTGAATATTAAAAGTTATCCACTAAAAGATCTGGATACGGGCTCATCCAGCTTAAATCCCATGCTTCTAAGAAGCACAAGAAGCTGGAAACAAACACTGAGTTATTTAATGAAGCACACAGAGCTGTGAATGTGCCCATGTGTTGCTTTTTAAGTACAGAATTATTTTTAAAGAGTAGAACTGCACTTTCACAGGAGAATGAGAAGACATTTTATTTGTAACTAGTTGTGCTTAACTCTTAAGCTGGTAACATTAGGAAAACAGCTATTTATACTCATTATTTGTTAATGAAGCATTTGTAAAAGTTCTCAACATACCACATATATATGCAAATATATATATATTTAAACTTAAATTCAGAATGCAGAAATACCTAAAGAAACCATGCTTTACAGCATCAAAATCATAAATCCAGATATGTAAGCCACATATTTAAAGACACCATACCTTCTGCTGAAATTAGCTCATCTTTCATGATTTCCCTCAGAGCAGCACATCCATAAAACACTGTCCTGGACAGTGCTTTACCTTTTCCCCAGAACTCTTGCTCAGACGTTTGTACACTCTGCTGTGTCATGGGAAGATGAAATCTCTACCATTTCAGCAAGAAAGTCATGAGAACAGCTGCTTACAGATTATCTGTGCACTGCAAACCACTGCAGACAGCAAAACCAACCCAGAAACTGGTGGAACTTAAGAGAAACTCCAGAAAAGGATTAAAAGCAGAAGCAAGACAAATGATTCTTTACTTCTACAGCCTATTCTTTGAAGGCTTTCTCTAGTCAACACTGCAAAGAAGCTGCCTGCTTATCCAGAATATTCAATGTTTTCCTAATTCTGCATGACAGCAGCTTGATACTGTTCAACAGAATGAAAAGTTTCAAATCACTGAACTAGTTCTAGAAGTAAGATTTACATTTGAAAAGCCAATTGTAAGAGGTTACTTTTTTCAAATAAAGCCATTCACGGGCAGATGTTGGATTTTTGTAAATAAATATAGTATACTTTTGTCACTGATTTTTACACAGTGTTTTACCAAAAATCTGACAGATACAGCAAATTAGATTTTTGGTAAGAGATTTGTATAATTAAAGAAAAGAATAAAACTATTCATTATTAAAAAAGTTAAGATAAATCCTATGCCATCAGTTCTGGTGCAGGGAGCTAAGCGAGCACACTCAGTGACAGCAAGAAGGCAGAAGAACAGAGGCAAAGAAACAAAAAAAAAGGAATGGATGAGAGCTGCTGAAAAAAGATTAAAGTATAGGCCTGAGGTGACAAGATGGAAAAGGAAAAAAAATCCCAACACTAACAGAGAAAAGAAGAAGGAAAAAAATGGAACCAAAACTAAAGCTTCTGTTATGGTGGCTGTGAGCTCGGGACAGGGTTAAGCAGCATTTGCAATGTAGACAAATATTTCATAGTGTTTCTACAGACAGAGCCATTTATTAAAATACATTTCCCAAACTGCTGGTGTGTTTTCAAGCCAAGAATATGTACTTTGTTTAACAGCCTTTTAAAGCCATACCCATTTATGGGCACCAGTTATCGACAGCAATGTAAAAGAACATAAACCCACTTAAGATTTATGTTTAACAAACAGGTTTAACAGTGGTTTTAAGCAGCAAGGTATTTTAGTGCCAGTGATTAGCAGCCCTCACACCATGGGCATTTAGACTGGCCCTGCTGACCTCAGAGCTACACCTACCTTTAGACTGCTCTTTTTTGAAACACAGAGGACTGTAGTCTAATTCTACAAGCACCTTGAACTCTTCTACTCCTTGCTCCAGGTCTAAAATTCCTGACGTGAAATTCTATTTCTTGGCAAAATTATTATTGACATTACTGAATTTATTACACAATGCTGATGTGCTCACTGCATTATTTTTAAGAACTCGAGAGCCTCCTGCTCTCTCCACGTTGTAGATTGTGTCCCTTCCATGAAGAAACCTGACCTTCGATGCTCATTCCTTATAGAAGAATGTTTCACCTCTGCTGAGCTTCCAGCCACGACATGCTTTTCTTCTTTCTTAAAGCTAAAGTGCCTGAACATTAGAGCCTCAGACAGAAAAGTCTAAGGCTCCAGAACTGTCAAGCGGGTCACAGTGAAATGGCAGTCAAACCGAAACCAGTTAACTAACTCTGTTAGGTATCGGGAAACCTGCATTTGCCTGGTCTACAGTTGCACTCTGCATTTAGACTTATTTTTATTCAGTGTTTTGAATAAAACTAACTAGCTTTAAACTTCTCCCTGCTCAATGTTTACTGATAAACTGCAATGCACAATTGTAGCCCCTTTTCTGCTTTTTCAGTCAGTGTTCCTCCAATGCAAAGACCACTATTAATTTGAAAGTCTCCTTTTTGGTGAAAGGGTAGGTAGTTTATTGTACACTGAACTAAAGCTTAAGCTTAGCAACTTTATCTTAGCTCACTTTTTTTATTCTTTTTGAAGCATTACAGTAATTATTGCCTCTTTACATGTCTAGATAGTGTTTTGGAAATTATCAGTTTAACAACTAAAGACTAGAAACAGGACAAATGCATGTTATGGTAAATGAGTTATGCTGTTCCCTAAAATTCAGTGTATGGGCAGATAAAAATGATCCAGTCTATGGACAAGGAATATGCAGCATCATTCTTCTATGCCCCTTACTGGAAGAGAATGACAAAACCAGAAAGAAACCCGCAGAAACAAAGGTCCATGTACTATAAAATTTCAGCTGTCAGCATTTACTTCAGTTTCCCCTCTCTGTGCAAATCTTGAAGGAGGAGCAGATGACAATGTGGTCTCACCAGTGCTGGTTTTACATCGCATAAACCACTGAGAATATCCTATTTCTAACAAGGTTTTTAGCCCAGAGATACTATAAATGTTTAGGAGCATGTTCTGTACCCCAGCAGGGATGACCACCTCTTATCACTGGTCACAGCTATCCAGTGTCAACAGATACAGGAAGCTACAAATTCTATCAGTCCTACTGAAAAGTTCATCTTCACTTCCACACTCTAGTTCAAGGAGCTGCATTTTAAACTGGACTGCTTCCAAAGATGCAACACCACTATAACCATTCATTCAATCTGTTAGTAACTACCCTAATTTTTATTTGCAATAAATTCACTTGAAAGTTACTTGAAACACCTGTTTTAAGTTTTCATTTTATATTTAGTCCAAAATATTTCCTATTACTTCACAAATACTACTCCAAATAAGAAAAAGTACTTGCAAAAGATACTCATCTATCAGTTATTTTCAACATCTCTAGCTTAGAAGGAAACACCTAATCAGCTGTTTGACTATTGTGTCATTTAAAACACATTACTACCAAACCCAACCCCAAAACATCAGTGCATTTACTTGAAATAATTATTAACATGTATTGAGCAAATGAGTTTACTCCCCATATTCATGGTGTTTTGCTTAGACCCTAAAAATGATGCTGAATTTTTCATGAGAAATGGCTGATTTTCTTTTTCCAAACTCAAAAGTGCTACGTCTCTGCTTTCGTAGCAACACTTGGTTTGTTCTAGAAGTCACCTGAGGAGCTGGTGGCAGTCCTGTGTCCTCCAAGCATTCTGTCAGAGCAGTGATAATTCAGGAGCGATACATTCATGTTGGCTGAAAGGCAACACTCTACCCAGCAGCTCTTTAAGCCCTGCTTTAAAATCAGGAAAGGCTTCCCTCACTGGATTGATCATGCATTAAGGGAGAGCGTAAGTCAGTAGCAGAATACCTTCAGTAACATGTAACATCCTATTTTAGCACCAAAAGAGATATCCCTGCTACAGAATGCAAACTTTGAATTTGTAATCAATAGGAATGAGGCATAATGAAAAGTGTTACAAGTACCAAAAGTATAGTAGGAACTTCCATTTTACATTTAAAAGCTCGGGTTTTAGGCAGAAAAATATGGTCTTACATGTCATTCACCACTATGGCTAAACGTGGTATTTTTATAAATCATAATTATTTTCAAATTAACATCATATTCACTGTTTAAAACAGCCCGTATTAGCATAAAAGAGGCTGACATACGTATGTTTTAGAGGAAGTCGTAAAAGCATCACTAAAAAACCTTCCTAATCTTCTAAGACTGATCTACTAAAGAGATCTTTTAACTTCCCCCCTATACACACATATATAAAACACAGAATTAAATACACGTACACATAAATTGCTATCAATCTCTGTTCCAAAGTGGTAGAATACTCACTGGCTTTCTCCTTGTCACACTCTTACTATCAGACTAAAAATAAAAAATAAAGAATCCAGTTTCAATCACTTCCTAAACAAGCTTTTGTGAACATGAAGGAGGCAACTGTACAGTTCATAAAAGTTTTTAAGAATTGGTCACTATAAACTGGAGGTAGTTTTGAAATATGTTAGCTTGAATTAATTTATGAAATCAGAAGTAACACTAATCTACAAAAAGATTTTTTAAAATGAAATACTCTCCTGTTAGGAAGATTGTTTCTGAGTCACTGAATACATTCTTTTGGAAAAAAAGAAAAAAAAAGTAGCTTTTTGTTTCTGGTTGTTCCCACTCAGCTTTGGTGAGCAGGCCAAGACACATGCACTTGTTGGTCTTGCTCACTGAAAGTGTGCTGATGCTTCTCGAACTTGTGACAAGGGCTGAATGTGACATCCCAGTCATTTCCAAGGCCTTTTTCTACTAAAAACAGTTTTTAGAACTTCCTGTAAAGCATTTTAATTCTAAACTAGTGCTTTTGAAACTGTATTGTGAAGAAACTGCCCCTCAATTAATCTAAAGAGATATTTCCTCCTGAAAATCCAGATGATAATCCAGAGAGAAAAAGATTAGCATGAGCTCTTGCACTTTCAGTTTAATCAGTATAAAATGTCCCTGGGTAACTTTTACACTGTATCACAGTCACATGGTCTCAATACATACCAGAAAAAACTTCTTTTGTAGCTTTTAACTGTAACCATGGAAACCGATGAACATTAGTAACACTTAAAATACAAAGATTTTAAAAAGCCCAAAGAAAATTCCCTCTCAATGAAGTTGCTGTTAAATTGCCATTATTAAAAATACTAAGCCCATTTGTTTCCATTCTAGAAGTAACTAATGAATTTATTCTTGCAAATAAGCATTCCACAGCAACGGGGGAAATTAAAAATCTCTCCATATTTATAATCTACTATAAATGAAATTAAATTATATACTATGTAACCCTGTAACCACTTTTAGCAAACTTCTCACTGTTATTTTAAATTGTGTGCAACAGGAAAAATAAAAAAAGAGATTCCTCATCTGCTTTTCTTGTTTTCCCTTCACAAAAAGGTAACAGAAACACAAAACCATGATGGTTGGAAAAGAGCTTTTAAGCTCAAGTCCAACCATCAACCCAACGACACTGCCAGGTCCACCGCTGAGCCGTGTCCTAAGCACCACATCCATGCGGTTTTGGAACACTTCCAGGGATGATGATCCCACCACTGCCCTGGGCAGCCTGTTCCAATGCTTGGCTGCAGAAAGAATTTGAGCTTCAGCCTCACCAGTGCCAAGTAAAGAGGAACAATCCCTGCCCTGGTCCTGCTGCCACACTATTCCTGATCCAGGCCAGGATGCCCTTGGCCTTCTTGCCCACCTGGGCACAGCTGGCTCTTGTTCAGCTGCTGTTGACCAGCACCTCCAGGTCCTTTTCCACTGGGCAGCTTCCCAGCCACTCTGCCCCAGCCCGGAGCATTACACGGGATTGCTGTGACCCAAAGGCAGGACCCAGCACTTGGCCTTGTTGAGCCTCATACACTTCGCCTTGGCTCATGGATCCAGCCTGTCCAGATCCCTCTGCAGAGCCTTCCTGTCCTCCAGCAGATCAACTCTTTGGCTCAACCTGGTGTCATCTGCAAACTGACCGAGGGTGCCCTCGATCCCCTTGTCCAGATCAGCCATAAAGACACTGAACAGGACTGGCCCAACAGTGAGCCCTGGGGAGCACCACTGGTGACCAGCCAGCAGCAGGATGTGACTCAGCACCACTCTCTGGGCCCAGCCATCCAGCCAGGTGCTTAGCCAGCAAACAGTGCACCTGCCCAAGCCACGGGCTCCGAGCTTCTTCAGGGGAATGCTGTGAGCAACAGTGTCCAAGGACTTGCTGAAGTCCAGGTAGACCACATCCACAGCCTTTCCCTCATCCACTAGGGAGGTCACCATTCATAGGAGAAGATCAGGTTGGTCAGGCAGAACCTGCCTTTCATAAAGCCATGCTGGCTGGACCTGATCCCTGGCTGTCCTGCATGTGCTGTGTGATCAAGACGATCTGTTCCATAACCTTCCCTGGCACCAAGGTCAGGCTGACAGGCCTGTGGTTTTCTGGATCCTCCTTCCAGCCCTTCTGCTCAATGGGTGTCACACTGGCCAACCTCCACTCGTCTTGAGACCTCCCTGGTTAGCCATGATTGTTGATAAATGGTGGAGAGTGGCTTGGGTAGATTCCATCCGGCCCCACAGACCTGTGAGCATTTAAGCGGAGCAGTTCGTCACTGTTTCCTCCTGAATTACAGAGACTTCATTTTGCTCCTTGTCTCTGTCTTCCCAAGGACAACTGGTCTGACTATTAAAGACTGAGGCAAAGAAGGCATCAAGTTCCTCAGCATTTTTCTCATCCTTTGTGGCAATGCTTCCCCTCACATGCAATGAAGGATGAAGATTCTCTCCTTGGCCCTCCTTTTGTTGCTGTATTTGTAAAAATACTTTTTGTTATCTACTACGGCAGTGGCCAAATTAATTTCTAGCTGGGGTTTCACTTTTCTAAGCTTCCTGCATAACCTAGCAACATCCTTGTAGTCCTCAAGAGCAGCCTGCCCCTTCTTCCAAAGGTCTTTTTTCCCTGAGTTCCAGTGACATCTCCCTGTTCAGTCAGGCCGGTCTTCTTCCCCACTGGCTCATCTTTCAGCACATGGGGACAGCCTGTTCCTGCATCTGTAACATCCTCGAAGAATGTCCAGCCTTCTTGGACCTCTTTTCCCTTCAGGATTGTTTGCCAGGGACTCTCTCAACCTACAAGGCCAAAGTGTGGCCTCTGGAGCTCCTCAGCTTCCTCTACAGCCTCCTTGATAACTTCAAGGTGGTGCTCAGGGCTCTGGAGGTGATCCATCTGCTTCCTGGCACCGCCAGGAAGCTGCTGAAGTCCTGGGGGACTAGAAGTGGCCATCCTGCAGTCCAACCCCTGCTCCGGTGGCTGATGAAGGCAGCATGCCCTCGGCAGGTGCTGGGCCTGCTGCTGCAGCAGGGGTACCTGCAGCACAAGAACTCCAAAGTTCACGAGGAATTGGACAACATCATGGCCCTCTTCATGTACCCTGCTGAGGAGCTGGATGTGGCCAAGCTGGTATCCAGGCTGACTCCAGCACTCGTGCAGAGCGAGAGCAGGGTCCAGCACGCTGACATGAAGTGTTTGCTGTGGTGGTGTCTTCCTTGGGCCCAGGCAAAGCCATCCTTCTCCTGAAGGCAGGGGATGCTGTGGAACTTGAGGACAACAGGAATGGGGTGATCCACGTGGTGCAGGCCAGGCTGGCCAGGAAGACTTGAGTGAAGCTTGGGGACCAAGGGTTTATAAAGTACACTGTGCTCCTGCCATCGTCCCATCATAACAGGGGGTCCTGTTTGCTGCCTGGAACAGATCCAGACTGGCTGTTGCTGGCCCGCAGGACTCAAGAGCACAGTCACTGTGGATATCACACAAGGGATGATGCCCTGTGGAGCTGCAGCTCACGCAGAGCCCAGGCTGGTCAGGGAATTAAGTCCAACAAGAGTTTTGAGAGCGTGTATAGGAAAAAACCAACTGCCTTGGGAAAATGAGCATGCTGGAGACAAGGAAGGAGGCTGAGGAGTGGCAATGCCTTTCTGAAGGGGCGTGGAGCAGGGCTGCCAGCTGTGCTGCAGGACTCTGAAGGGCAATGTGACTGCACTGCCAGCCATCACCAGCAGTGTCCAAATGCACAGGGTGTTTCTGCACGGCTCCAAGGTGACAGTGGTGACATGTGGCTGCCACCTCCAGCGGCAGGGGGATCACTGGCTACTGACAGTTTGACACTAGAGATGCAAGTGCTGAGTTTCTCTGAATCTGTTAGATTTGCATGGGACTGAAGTTCTGTGCAACCTAACAAACAAGAGTGAGAAGCTCTAGTCAGAGACGCTTGAAGTGCCACCACCTCCCGTAGCACTCTGATATGTATACAATATGCCATATGCTAATAAAGTATAGTTGGCTGGGAGTTGCCAGGGTGAAGTCTGTTGCCAGCAATGGACCCATTGGGAAGAGCAGATGCCTAAAAAACTTAAATCAAATCCAAAGTGAAGTTTCGAATGACATCCAAAGCTCCTGTATCGAAGCCGCAGATATCCAACATGCCTCTGTCATCCGGGTCTGCCATCGTAAAACCGTGGGAGGTCATTCCACAAACAATCAGCTTAGCAGGAATACCCATTTTCTAGAGGAAGGACAGCAAAAAATATCAGAAAACACATACAGAGTGAAACGTGCACATATGCAGTAACTTAAACAGGCCAGAGGGCCAAATCTCGCTTGCATAAGCCACTGTCTGAAGAGCTGTACTGACAGAAACGAGCAATGCCAGAACAGAACTGCAGGATGCCTGTCAACACTGGGATGGCAGCTAACCTCAACTAAGGAAACCAAATTAAAGACTTTTGGTATTCATTAAACTGGGTGGAAACTATGCAAAGATTGAAGTCCATACACCCATGCCTGACAAACGTATTTTCAGTAGTTTAAAAAATAGTTTCTTTAAAGCATAAAGGATTGTTTGCTGAATAAATAAGAGTTTCCAATAGCAATGTGCTTGGAGAAGGTATTTTATTTTGTTCTATTTAAAATTATGCAGCTGTACAGCTTGGAGCAGTCCCTTTAATACACAATGGGCTTTCTTCACAAGATACTGTCACATCATCCTATTGACACTTGTCTTCATTACTTCATTGAAACTTTTTGATAACTACCACAGACATCAAAGTTAAATTTAGTTCTGAGAGTCAAACTTCAGTCTGTAAAAACGTATTCCATCAATTATATATAGGATGCAGAAATTCATACAGTCCCTGAGTAACAAAGTTTCATGGGCATTGCAGCACTCCGAGCAGGGCAGGCTAATTACAAATCCTTTTAGCAACTCTGTGGTTTTAAATATGCACAATTAGTGCAATATGTGTACTAATTCTGCCTAACTGCAGAATTGAGCAGTTTTAAACAATATATAATTATTTACTGAAGAAGGCCACAACCAGTCCAATCTCTACAAGATTTTTAGAGCTGGTACTTATTTTGTACAGTATTTATTAATCATAAACAGTCAGAAGCACGTTTACCTCTCTGTACTCTTTAAGGGCCATTGCAGGAGGAGTATTCCCGGCAAAGGTCTCGTTATCAGTAAATACAATGAAGACATCAGCAGCTGTCTGAGTTTTTTGAGCCCATATCATTGGCAGGGAACAATCAGTGGTACCCACTGGAATCTTAAAAAGACAAAAATAAATATACACGGAACACATTAATACAGAAATTAACAAACCATGGAAAAATTACTTTTGATGTAAGCTTCACATTCTACCATGTGTTACTACACAAAGAGGTTTTTTTGTTAAACTTGGTCATTTTATCTTAGTTTGTTCAGGTTTTTTTTTTTGTTTGAGTTTTTTAAAATATTCTTTTCAAGCTAACTCATTGTGACCTTGCACTGCCATTCTAAATTGCAATGTTTAATATCCAGCAAATGAAATAACAACATTTGCTGGGCTTTCTCCAAATCAAATGCACCAAAAAAAAAAAAAATCCAATCTTCTACTAGAGAGATACAGATTAAACAAGGCATTAGAATCGATTACAAAGAAAATACAGTGTAACTGCTAAGACTTTTTTTTTACATACTTCATACATTTTCACTAAAACTTGAGGTAAAGTCATGTCAGCTGTCACTGGACAAGGGACCATTTCGTGTGAAAAGGCAACAATGTGGGAATCCTTCTCAGTCCGTGCTACAACCTGAGAAAGAGGGAGACAAAAATAGTTCAGTTATATTCCTCTGAATTTTTAATGCCTGAACTGAGCCATTCCCTACCAAACACATAGCATGACAAATGCTTTCGTATTTAAGTCACCATGGCTCCTCATAAACAGTAATGGTGTACACTACACTTCAAATATTCTGTAATATTACTGCAAATAAACACTGCAAAAAGAGCTGAACGACTGCTCTAATTACTGTAACTAAAGATACTTCCGTATTTCTTCCCTCCCCTCTGACATAAAACCTTCAGCATTTCTAAACCCCAACAAAAGTTCAACTCCTCTGCAATACAAGAATACAACACAAGAAGTTTTAGAATACTAAACTGTGGGGAAAGTGACTGTGAATAAAGGCCACATCGATAACTCAAATAGACACAAGAATTAACCCAATATTTCTTCATCTAACCTGTATTATTCTATGAACGCTTCTGAAAAAAGTAAAATGTGTGTATCCATTTTTTACTTATAGTAAGGCATTTTATTATGGCTAAGATAAGTGAAAAAGCTGCCCTGACCAATTTGACTTACAACAGAAACCAACTTCTTCACACTGATCTTTCTGAATGCGGTTACCAGTAGCTTTCAGCAATGAGACACAAAGTCACACCTTCTGTACCCAAAAAATATTATATGTAAGTTTCCTCTTGATTTCTAACCAGCTCTTTTAGAGCACGTTTTTATCAAAAAAGCAATGCAAGCTGAAAAGTTACAAATAAGGAACTGAAAGCCTCACCATACACATTACTGCTGCAACTGTGCTGGCATTGAGCACACTGCCCAAAACCTTTTGTGTCATTGATGCACTGACATCAACTGCAATTACAAAGCGTTTTCCTGTTGGTTCAACTGTCTGAAAGAATAAAAGACAAAAACATAACGGGTACATATCATTTATATATTAATTTCTCATTCTGCTTTCAATCCTGAAGTGGGCATTTTTTACTCTTTCTGGGTAACGTCAGGACAGTGCTATTGCCAAAGTTTCAGAATTGTTACCCACCCCAGGAACTGCTCGTGATAAGTTTTCAGAAAACACAGAAGTCTTAAAAAGCTTAACAAATTGGAGAACTATTATTACCTTGAAAGTTTTGTAAAATGAGGCATCTAAAGCTTCCAAAATGTCTTCATCAGGACGCCACCAAAGCTTCCCTCTGCTTCCATGTCCAGCTTTATAGGTTTCTAATGCAACCAAAATATGGAATGGATGTATTCTACCCTACAGGTAGAAATCAAAAATAAGGATATGAAAATTTAAGCTCCTTAAAAAAAAAGTAACAAACTAAATGTGAAAGTAAGTTCCTTCTACAAAATGGTTTAGCAAATGGTTACTTTAAATTTGTTAAATCTGAAGAGTTCATGCAGTCTTTACACAGCTGTTGGATGAACTGATACTTGTGGGTTACTGATAATGGACCTCACTCCCTCTCAAGAATCCTCCAATTAACACCAAATGTGATGCCATCACCAGAATTCTGGTAAAAGTTGCTCTATGATTGTCCAGTGCTATTTACCATCACAGGCTTCCAGTAAGAGAAAGTCCCTGCCCAGCTCAAGAGAAAGGAGCTGAGCAAGGAAAAGAACCAACTTAAAACTAGTTTTATATCAGATACAGTAACATTGGACAAGAAATTATTTTTGGAACATAGCATTCACTTTTCTTGTGCTATAAAACACTCCAAACAATTTTTTTTGCTTTCCATATATGAACTCAATTTACATAATTTTACCAACATTTTGTTATCTTTATCCTAAAGGAGAGTTGCAGTCCTTAACCACTGCCAGCAGCAAAACTCAGTAAATCTGAATGCCTGTTGTCTATCCTCCACCAAGGTACTGCACCATGATCTTTGCTCTCCCTTCTCCAGTGCCTGTGTATGATTAGGGAGAAACCAGAGAAAGGGAATTCCAGTAGGATGGGGAAGAAAAGGACTTTTGTTGTTGTGCTCAATTCAGCTGCAGTGCTGAAGAATTTAAGTGTTCCGATTTTCATCTTCCCAACTCACTAAACTGCTGGTCAAGACACTTGTCCTCTCTACTTTTGACTGAATCCCTGAAATTTTTGTTCTCACTTTGGGGAATTCTCTTTTCCCTCTTACTTTCCTACCACTCTGATGGACAATAAAGCAATCAGAAAAGAGGAAAGTCTCCTCGCCCGTCTTGTTTTTCCCCTCAGCTGCTATGCTAATTTCTTAACTCACTTAAAAATTACAAGACTCAGAAGAAATTGATGAACCCAACAAGCAAAGCTTGCCACAGCCCTCATTTAAGAAAACATCCAATAGCTGCCAATACACTTAATTTATCAGAAAGTTTCAGAAAGCAAGTGGGGAATCAAATGAGAAATCATAAACAGAAGTTTTAAAATAATGTCGCAGGCATTAAACTGCAGTTTTTAAAAAGAATAAACTAAACATTAAAAATTAAAACCCGCAAAGGCTGGCACTGATTACAAAGAAGTTCTTACCTTTTTTAGCAGTTTCTCATTCCTCAGTTTTTCACACACTATTGCCACTTCTGAGCCTCGTGGTTCAAGCACTGAATTTGCTGTCAGCTTTCCTAAATTTCTCAACAATACAGAAATAGGCATCTCCTTGAGCAATGCCTTCCAAACCTAGGATGAAAGAAAGAGAAGGGAAACACAGAAAGATAAGATTCTCGAACTGCAAGAACTGGCATCTATACATTGAATAAGTGTATTTTTAAATAAATGCACAAATTCTATTAAGATCATAATTATTAACTATTTGGGTAAACAACTTGAAAAACAGCATAAGGGCTACTTTTTAAAGAAATCTAGACTTAAGACTCTGAACAGCATTACTCTATGGAGAATTCAAAGGTAAGGAAGTTTACCCACCTCTTTAGATTTCAGATGGTTTGTCAGGAGATGCTCTCTAACTAGACCATATTCCTCTATCAAATGAATAACTTCCAATTCATCTTTTGTGCGTTTTACTTTCTCCACAGCCTCCAGATACTTCAAGAGCTTTTCAGTCTCAGCAGAAACTGCTTTCTCTTTATAAGCTTCTTGGACATCCTTCCACCCCTTGGTAATATACTTAGTGACTATAGCAATTCCTGATGAAAAAGAAAACCATTTCTCAAGCAGGATTACCATCTGTACACTGGCATTTATCATTCTAGCATGCAAATGAAGTTGCAGGTTTCATTCTCAGACCTGCCAAGCACCTATTGAAAAGGTGAGCCACACACAATTTAGAGTAGTACTTTTAATTACTGTATTAATCTCCTTAGAATTAAGGAACTTTATGTATTTCCTACATTGCCCAGACAAGCTGTGGATGCCCCATGCCTGGAAATGTTCAAGGCCAGGATGGATGGAGCTCTGAGCAGCCTGGTGTAGTGGAAGGTGTCCCTGCCTATGGCAGGGGGGTTGGAAATGGATCATCTTTATGGTCCCTCCCAACCCAAATCATTCTATTATTCTAAGATTTGAAGCCAAAAGATCTTCCCACATAAAGAAGAAGTGTTATTTCATCATTTGTAAGCAAATAGGAACAAAATGAGGGAATTGGGTTATTTTATCTTCTCTTGGCATATGGAAGAAGGAACAAACTCTGTTTACCTTGAAGATAAACAGGTCTACTTCTGATATGAACACCCACATTTTTAAGATGCAATTTACAGGATATCCTCACTAAGAATTCATCTACAATGGTACTTGGGTTTCCAAAATACTTCCACAGTAAATATAAAAAGGTTTAAAACACAGTATTTTCAGGTAAATAAAAATTTATTACCTTCACTGGCAGGTTTTAGGTGGGACAACCTCAGAAGATCTTTATGAGACCAACCACTTCTTTGCTTATACTTTGTAACTGCTAAAGCAAGAGCCATGCCATTCTTTCCATTGTACCAATCTGCAACAGCTTTCCTCAGAGCACGGCCCCACATGCCACATTTCATGCCCTCCTTCAGATCTTTTTTAAACTGGATGAAAGTAAAGAGATGGGTTGGTATGCAACACACCTCGGGGACAGCTTTAAACGCCGCTTGTTTTGTTTTGGCATCAGAACACTGCGAGCAAACTGCAAGGGCAAAGAGCAGGGGCTCCTGTCTTGCTGCTCTGCCCTCTTGACTAAATGCTTTTATTTCTTCAACAACTTCGAAGCCTCTGCCCTCTTCAATCAGCCTTAGCAAAGCTTCGGCGTTTTCAAAGCCCAGCTTCTGCTCCTTGACGTGGTAAGCGCCGCCCTCGGAGCCGAAGCACAGGAAGTGCTGCAGCCGGGCGGTGTCGGTGAGGTGCCAGGCGGCACCGCTGGCACAGCCGGGCTCCGGCGCCGCGCCCGGCACCTGCGCTCGGCTCTCCTCCGCCTCCATCCCTCAGACTTCCTGGGGTCTGCTGGAAGAATAACGCATTCTATTAAGAACTACTGTCGACTGCTCTTTTAGCAAAGTAAATACATCTTGTCTACAATCTTAAGCCTTCTTTCATAAATTTAATCAGAGCGTATTCCAAGTGTGAGATAATACACATCATTTAGGGGAAAAAGTAACAAAAATCTCTCTGAGTTATAACAGCAACAAACTTATTTCTTCAAAACTAACTCAGAAACTACTTAACCCCCAATAAGTGGCAGACAAAAACCATCTGGTGTTATAGCCTTTTGGTACTAATATATTACATCACTTTCTTAGGTGAATTTTTATAGTGCACACTAAATGGCTCAAAATTCAGATGTTGCCCTGCTCTATTTTGCTGAAGAATCGCTAACACCGACCAACTGAAGAAAAAAGAGGCTAAAATGAAGAACTAAGATACTGTTTAGTTGGAAGACTGAGAGTTGATGTATGGTGGGTTTCAGTGAGGCTTAGACAACAGCTTTTTAACAACTGAGTAGCTCAAGAACAAATTATCTTTGCTACAGGCTCAAATAGCCTGCTGCTCCAAGTGAGATCCAAGAAAACACAGACATAACAGATTGTGTACTGCTTTACATTCGAAGTTAAGAAACAAAAATCAGCACAAAAATTCACAATCATTCAGGGCTTTCTATTTATACATTCCTGAGCTGCAAGAGAATTCAGTTGTAATATCTGTAGGGCAACACCACTGCTCTTACTTGGAGAACATCCAGCACAGTAAAATTCAAGGCATGACATTTAAAATGAAGCAAATGCAGGTGGAATGGAATCAGCAGGGTAAGGGTAAGAAAATTCCTCATCACCACTACTTCCAAAACATTAATAGCACAACAATAAATTTAGTTCACTCAGTTCTCACCAAACAATAAAAATACACTAAATAGCACCGAGAGCGCCTATGGAAAACCAAAAAGGCAGCGCCAATAATCCACTCCCTCAAACTGCACATAAATCTTAAAATACAGGGACTAAAGTCTGAGTACACACAAATGACATTTCAAAGAAATCCACTAAACAATTTTCAAGAATTGCAGATGTCTACTTTTGACCTTTTTTGCTTATTCAGAAGACAAATAAAAGCTGTTTTCTTCCATTTACCCCCTCTGTCACTAATGTAGACAGAGGGGTTTTCCCCCCAAGTTTAGGTAAGCAACACTTTGATTTACAAACAACTTCCCTACTACTTTGACAGAGAATTTCCCTTTTTCTGCAAGTGACCAGAAATGCACCTTTCCTCTGTTTTTGCATATCTGCACTGATCTGCATCCAGAATTAAACAACAATCATCAGTGCTCCCATTACAGTCTACAAACTCATAAAATCATAAATAGAAGCCATATACTGACACCTGGTTTAAGAAACAGGTTTCAGTTGAAAATTAACTAAGAAATATATTTCATTGCATTATTTAGAGCATCAGTGCTCCGCTGAAATTATATATTCTAACCATGTTTGCTGCCAAACCTATTTAAATACACATCATGGTTGAGCTGGCTTTTTCCCTGACATCTGAAGCATGCAAATACACCGAAGATAACAAGGCTGGTATTCCCCATGCATGAATACCACATCAGGACCTTTTCATGTCTAAATACATTTTATTTCAATACAGTTCCATTAGCTCATTTCATTAAACAGTCGGGAATGTTTCATAATGAACACACAAAACCCAAACAAAAAATCCTGAAATCACAGTAAGCATCCATTTATTTATCAGGAAAAAAAATGGTACATGAAAGATTCTGAGAAACACCATTATCCCGAAGGAAAAATAAGAATGGGAAGCATAAAGGATCACCCATGAACAACAAGATCTCCATGTATATAAAATATTGAGAATAATTTTTTGCTGTAGCTTTCATACCCCTAAATATTGCTA
Source organism: Struthidea cinerea (assembly GCA_013397865.1). Lineage (NCBI taxonomy): Eukaryota > Metazoa > Chordata > Aves > Passeriformes > Corcoracidae > Struthidea > Struthidea cinerea. The sequence goes on from VZTI01002657.1 coordinate 1,988,685, forward strand.
CATTAAAATGAGACAAATGGGAAAACTCTTATGGATATTAACAATGGGTAATTTTCATGTTTACTTTTGCATGGACTAGGCTATTCATGGACTCATAGCACTGGAAAGAGGCATGTGCCTGTATCCATATGCTTCTGACACACACCCATAATAGAAAAGATAGTTGCAAATAGTTTTTCTGACACTTAGTTCTTTAATTTGCTTTCTTAGGAATATACTATGAGCTACAAGCCCAGATGCTCTTATGATTTCCAACAACGGTCTAACACAAATCCTAAGTTCTTTAAAATATTTTAAAAATTACTTTTGAAATCTGCAATAGCTGATGCAAACCACCAATCTCGCTACAGAACAGTCACAGCAAAAGTATCAGATTTACACTTCACCAGGAGCTACTGGAAAAGCACTTATTCACAGCTGAGCTGCTTGAGTCATGTTGGCCATTTCTAGCCCTGTATTACATCCCAGCCTCACAAGTTCCCAAAGCTATTCCTCCCTTGCACCAGTGCCTCTCCTCTGCCCAGACCTCAAGCTTATTTTTTCCTTTAACACCTGTACAACAGAGACACCTTTCACCCTAACAGGTGGATAAATGCACACGCTCACTTAACATATGCTCTACTATAAGCCCACTCTTCACCTGCTGAGCTGCGGCAGGGAACTTGAATTTAAAACACCTGTGGAGGATTCATCAATAATATTCTGGCTCCATAGGCATTTCCAGCTTCTGAGCTATGGGAATGCAAACAGCAATGTGAAAAGCCTTAAAAGTCCCAGTCTAGGAGTTTTCTAACAAAAATTGCTAAGCTAAACCCCACGGTTGTTCACCATTATTAATGAAAGAGAAAACCCGCTATATCTCAACTGCCATATAAATTCATAGGTAATATATGGCTTTGACTGCTCTGAAACAGTCTATACAGCAGTTACATGTTGACTGATAAGTCAATATCTTTATGTTGCTGTACCACAGCCTAATTCAATTCTTTAAGCTGACCTTCTTTAATTTCTATGACTTTTCCAACTTGCCTTAGCTTTCCTAAGAAATGTCTTACAAGTTTTGGGGATGGATGAAAAAAAACACATAAAGTACAAAGCTTCAACAGAACTACAGATTCTAAGTTCTTAAATTTAGCCGCTATGTTAACAAATCAAACTTTGCAATGAAATCCCATGGAATTAAACTTTGAAAAAGTCAGATCTTTTATGACAAAAAAAAAGCATTAACATTTTAAAGACAACATTTCAAATCGCCCTCAAATACTCCAAAACCATATATACTTCATTCTACAACGAAGTGCATTCCCCTCCTCTGCTCTCTAAATTCTATATAAGCATTAAACTGAACACTACAAGGAACATCTCCTAGTTAATTGAGCAAAGAGACCACAACCATCACACTGAGCTATGGTTGTAACAAAACAGGCCTGTGCTATAGCACAGCTCCAACAACATAGTTCTCATACTTCAGAAAATAAGCACCTCTATGTCAACTGGGAAGCCAGAAGAACAGTTCCCAAATCACCAATGGAGTGATACACGATGGCAGCACAGCAGATACCCGACTACACGGAACCACACACCTGCCCATGCATTTCTACTGCAGAATTTGCAAGAGCCTGTCTGCTTAAAAAAAATGTACTGACTGGGGGGCAAAGGCGGCTTAGCTGACGTAGCACAGAATTAGGAGGTAGAAGCACCTAAAGCGGATACCCGAAGAGCTGCGATCGCAGCTGTCAGTCTTCATAAAGACGATCAACACGCGTGACGGGGGAGCCGCTTAACGCCCGGGACACGCCCGGGAACGCCCCGCGGGCCCCTCACGCCCAGGTGCCCTCCGCAGCTGCCCCTTTGGCCTCTCCGCAATCCCCGCACGGCCCTGGGGCCCCCCGGGGCTGGTCCAGGGACCCTGCGCCCCGCTCCCCCCGCACCGCGGGAAGCACCACTTGCCTGCGAGGCCGCGGCCCAGGCGGGGCCGGGCGGTGCCGCAGCCCCGGGGGCCGCCGGGCGATGGGCAGGGGA
>VZTI01002657.1:1991350-2041328 GCA_013397865.1 Struthidea cinerea
CGGCCCGGCCGCCTGCGGGCAGCGGGAAGTCCCCGCCCGAGGGGGCCCGGCCCCAGCGCGGGCTGTGCGGCCCGGCACGGCCCTCGCCCGGCACGTGTTCCGCTGCTGCCGGACGGCTCGGCAGGGTCGTGCCGCGTAGAGTCACAGCATCAGTTAGGTTGGAAAAGACCTCAGAGATGAGCGAGTCCAGCCTGTGACCCAATACCATCTTGTCAACCAGACCATGGCACTGAGTGCCACCTGCAGTCTTAACTTAAGCACCTCCAGGGGCGATGACTCCATCACCTCCCTGGGCAGCCCATTCCAGTGTCTAATCACCCCTTTGAAAAAATTCCTCCGAATGTCCAATCTAAACTTCCCTGGCGCAGCTTAAGGGTGGGAAGGTGTTCGGGTTACAGAGCCCCAGGAGCGAGGACGTTCTGGGAAAGGGCTGTGCCCAGGCTGAGCCGTGGGGCTTGGCAGTGGCTGGATGGCCTTCTAGAATATTAAATTTTGTGTTGAAATGCGTTTAAAATCTTTGGTGAAACTATGAGTATGGTTATTACAACAGAGAGATCTACACAGGATTTCAGCCAAAGAACCAAAATTATTTTATTCTACGTTTCATTGATTCATAGTTTCTGTCGTGTCTTTTTGTCAGAAATGAAGTCCAGACAGGCTTCTTTGATGTTTTTGTTTAACTAATAAATTAAACTTCCACATACTAAATATTTGAACCCTTTGGGCTCTGTATTATGCAAATGCCTTGCTTGAATGTACAGCATTCTTGGTCTACTACCATGGGTCTTTGTCTGGAGATAGCTGTTTAAAGTTCTGCTTTGGACTTGCTGATAATGCCTTTAAAAACAGTATTGTTTTCAGTTAAGCAAAGGACATGGGGTGACCAGAGATATTTTAATCTCCTCTGCTTCTTTTTTAAAATGCAACTGTGTTGTAAAGACAGCATCACCATACACAGGTTCAGAAATTCCTGAAATAATTTCTCTTTGCCTGTCTTGTTTGGGTTTTTTTAATCAAGATGTGTTAAAGCCCATAGATAGACTTTTCCACAGCCTGAATATACAAGTTGTAAAAGTTACATAATGTCTTCATGTCTTCTTTCATAAGTCTGTCTTGACTGACTGTGTCCCTTTTTAAATGGATTTAGTTGAAGCGACCTGTGTGTTTCCTTATTTCAGGCTGTAGAGGAGCACAAGTTGAAGAAATATGGAGTTTGGAGCCAGAGAACTTCGAAAAATTGAAGTAAGGCAGATGTTTTTTATTCACATTTGTCTGAAGTCCCTGAAAGAATGTATACTAAACTCAGGTGTATTTTTGGTGGATTTTTTGTTTGGGGCATTTTGTATTTGTGTTTTTTCCTTTAGTTTCCGCAGAAGTTCAGTAGGATTTTGATTTAATGGAATACCTGGCAGTTAAATTGCTTTTTATTAATGCTTTAGTACTTAATCTAGTTTAATTAGGTTTTGAAAAAGATGCTGATAGTAGCTAGAATGTGGAAATAGATTTCTAATGGTTTTGCCATTATCTTGCATTATATCTTTTAACAAATTCTTGGGTAAATTTCTGTTCCTTCCTTTATCTCCTGTCTTCCTCACATCACATGATGTTGCCTCTGTTGTCTTAAATTATTTTCCTGTACTTAGATACCTTTGTAACTCGTTTTTCCTGCAGAACCACTTGCATATGTATGTGAAGGCAAATAGGCTTTTTATAACTGACAATGACTGGTGTCATGTGGAACAATTCTGCACTCGTTAAGCAACATTAATTCTTCTAACATTTTGTCCATGTGTTGTTATCCATGTTCGCATACAGGATTTTAAGAGGAAAATGCCATTTGACCTGGACCATACTCCTGTATTTTGTGCAAATATCGTATGTTTGTAGGATTAGTCTTTCAAAAGATGCAGCAGTTGGTACAGAGGATGTACTTTTAGAATTTTTGACTGAAGATATTTGACAAGTAACACCTGAATGGCAGAAATGTTGCCTAAGAAGGGGTTTATTTGCTGTCTGTGCCATCAGAACATTTACCTGTTTGTTCATTAAGTGACAGGTTTGCATGTCCTGGGAGATGGCCAGCTCCCTTCTTCCCTTCCCATTTACACCTGCAATATTTTACGCAGTGTATAAACACTGGGAGTGAAAGACTATAGGAACAGCTTGGTTTTTTAAACAGCAGGTCCACTGAGAGAATTTGAAAAAATGCGTCTCAGACTTCTGGTCAGAGCTTAGGAAAAGTTTCTTATCCAGTACAGGTGTATGTTTGCCTTTTGTAGAGAAACCTTTTGGGATGATGAGCTTTCGATTTAAGTTGATGAATAAGTTTTCGTCTTACTGTAACTGTAGATTTGGTGAGAACTATTTCCTTTACTGATAAATTTTTGTGTTCTGGGAATACTAAATACAGTGTAACATGTAGTAAAAGCTGTTTACTATTCAAGACATGCAGTATGAAAAGCAAGACACATTCTTTACTAGAAGAGAAAACTGGATTTCTCTCACTTGTTGGTGAGATAACTCAAAGCATGAAGTTTCAGGAGAGCTCATCTTTGGATATTTCACCTGTGTCTAGAAGGATTACCAAAAGTTTCGTTCCTGCTCTTGTACATGATTGACAAATGCTTTGACAGCTGTTTATCACTAACCAATTCATACGAGAATTCTGCAACTGTAAAAGTTGCAGTAACCAGGAAAACTGGTCGTGACTTTTGAAAATTACAGGCTAAATGCTAGTTCAGATTGGGATTGTTTAGCACTTACAGAAAGAAGCCTGAATTGTCTTCTGCCTAATTAAAAGAGCACATCTGAAAATTTCAGTGCAAGTTCCTGATATTTAGAAAGAACTTAACAAAATTACCATACCAGCATACCAGCTAAACTACAGTACAGGTCATTTTGGTATTTTTCATCAGTACAGGTGACCTTTGTTCTATAAATTTTGTTTTTCAGGCCAGTACATGGGCTGATTTTTCTCTTCAAGTGGCAGCCTGGAGAGGAGCCAGCGGGTTCTGTTGTCCAGGATTCCAGACTGGATACAATATTTTTTGCTAAGCAGGTATGACAAGTTCAGTAATTGTTTCAGATATGTCATGAAACATAGCTTTTAATACCAAAAAAAGCTATTTTTTTGTTAATATGTACACAGAAATTAACATTTTGCAAGGTGAAATAGCTGCAACAAATTCTGAGAGTAGGAGCTGTGTATTGAAAGGTAGTTAACAAAGCAAATCAGTTTAATCTGTCAAGTCAGACAAAAATAGCAGCCATGGAAGAGTAAAGCTCTTATTTATTTGTCAGCCCTCACCCATAAAGTAACTCAGTCTTCTGTGCAGTAAATAGTGTCTTGGTAAATGTTCTCAGCAGAATGAGCAAATTACTTCTTTTGAAACCACTTTCAACAACTTCTTGGAAGAAATTAATTTTGGTCCTGTGTTTATTTCTTGTTTTTCTGAAATGCTCTGAAGCTGGGGCAGTATGTGTAGGATAATGCTTTCCTTTAAGGGTTTGCAGACCATTTTGGCATGCAATTTTTAAGCATTCAAATCAGAAAGGTGAATTTAAATTAGAAATAACAGGAAAAATTGGTTCTGCTGATGTAATCTATTGTGTTTTATTAAACACAGAGTAGTACTGAAATTTTGTTTTAGCATTAGCAGGCTGCTGTGTGTGGTGTTTGCAAGCAAGAAAAGCAAGAGAAAGTGACCAGAATGAAAGTAGGGAGTATTTAATAATGTTTTTAGGTTGTTTCTGAGCCCTGCTTCCAAAACAGTGATAAATATAGCAGTCTAAACAAGAACTGTAACCCTACAGGTGTTAATTACAAAACATTGATATCAAAGGGCAAATTATTAGGATTTCTGTGAACTTACATAGTCTAGTTGTTGGGGTGTTTAGGGTGGGGTTTTTCTTGGGGGCTTTTGCTTGGGTTTTTTGTTGTTTTGTTACCCACCACAAATGCAGAAGTGTTTTGGATGTAAATTTCAGAATATGACAAAATCTCCATACACTTCCAGGTAAAAGTATAGAAATACGGAATACAATGCAAATAGCTGTCCTGGCCACTCTGTACCTGCTGGTTTATTCCTTTACTAATCACCTTCCTGTTTCACGCTGTTGTGTATCGGCTTTTTTAATGCTGATTCTCTTCATTCTTCCCCTGTTGCAGCTCTTGAGTCCTGCCAAGCACTGCCCACCATTTTTATGATACAGTGATCAGCAGCAGTTTGCTAATTGTCTTTATAGTTTGATAGCTCTCATAGGCACTGGTTTGGGTTATGATCTCTACCTAACCAAACATACTGTTAGTGGCCATGGGCTGTAGCTACAGAACAGCCATGAGGCAAAGAACTCAGGGAAAACCCTTGATAAAACTTTGAAAAGGTGGTTACATGGTGGGAGGAAATTACTGTGATCAGAATATAGAGAGGGACTTTTTTGGAGGGTGTTACTTTTTGTTCTAAAGTGAAGGTAAATTTTCCCTCACTCAAGGGATTCCATCTTGTTTCCTGTGAGTAGCTGAGGTTCTTGTTCTTCTTGTTAATGCTGAAAAGTTTCAAAGCATTTGTCTGCTTGCTCCACTTCTTTTGCCTTTTCCGCCCCCCTCTTCCCTTTTTTGAAGCTTGACACTGTGTTTAAAGGCAATTGCTAAGAGGAGCTTCCTTGAGCTTTGAGATTGCAGAATGTGCGTCACAAAATTTGGATAATGTTAGATTTGATAACAAAACCCACAAAATTAAAGGCTAACAGCGAGAATTCTTCTTTATTTTATAGTTTTCTCTGAAACACTCATATTTTAATATGTTCTTAAGCTGAAACCTCCTTTCTAATTGTCCCTTTTCATTCACCTGCTGCCTTTAAAGAGAATGTGCTGGAGTGATTCAATTTTAGTATGGAAAGCAATTTTTAGAAATGTTCTAGAAAAATAGTACTGCCTGGTTATGCCACTTGATGGTGTGGAATAGGTGTTTCAAAAGTCACTTGCAAAAAGTTTAGAATTAGTATCTTTTTCATTTTTTAGCGTTATCTGCCAGTCAAGTGCAGTGGCTTTGCAAAACCAAAACATTCCTTGTAGACATGTACGTGCTTGTGTTTCGTATCAGTTCAGTTTTGCCTGGATTGAGCTATTGTGACTGAACAACTGGAAATAGGTACAGAGGAGTTACTATTAAAAGTCAGCAGAAAGAAACTGCTTTGGATATTGTGGAGGAATCTGTTTAGTACCGGTTTAGCTCTGGTGACTTTCACACTGAGGAAAGTTATCCTGGGTTAGAGATCCAACTTGGTAAGCAATGTTTTGAGGACTTGTAGTGTTTTCTTGAGTAAGTGTCTGATCTTACGATTCGCTGCTGATGAGAGCAGGGTGCAGTGAATTTCTGTGAGCCAGTGCACTCATCCCCCAGCAGTTTCCGGTGCACGTTTTCTGGGCTGGTCTCTGCTGTACTTTGAGATGTGTCTGTTTAGCGACAGGACAAAGCTGGCAACAGGTAAGTGAGAGAGAACGGGGGGTTCTTTATGGCAGTGCTGAAGTTACTGCATTTCTCAAAACCACAGTGAATCCTTCTGAGTCACCCAGGAGCACAAAGCAAGATGAGCATTCGTATTGAATATTTGTATTGTGAAAGAGCAAGTCCTCCCAGCCATCGTGCAACTAACTGGGTTCACATGTATTTTTTATTTCCTCTGCATGTTTTATGCCAAATTTTATGCTGGCTTTGAGGGTCTTTCCAGAAGACCTTTTTCTTCATTACGAAAGTGATGATGTAAAATTACACTGTGTTCATTTGTAGGCTGGAATCCCAGAACAAATCGGTTGGTTAGGGCAATTTTTATGACATTTAAGGTTATTGATCTGTTGATCTGTATCTTCAAAACTGTCATGACACTGGAGCCTGAAAAATCTCAACAAGTCTTTGCCTCTCTTTTCTTTCTCACACATTTTCTTCTTTTAAGTGTTCCCATCTAAAGACATTTGGTACAATTGGTTTTACTGCAGACGTGTTTTCAAGTGTCCTCCTGACTCCTGGGTGAGAGAGACAAGGTTACTGTTAATATGTAACAACAATTGAGTATAGGAAATAAGTTGTTTCTGTTCAACTTTATTATGTGTCCAGTCTTAAAAATTGTTTCATTGTGGAGAACTTTAGAGGTGAAAGGCTACAGCTCTCAAACTGTCTAGTAAAACATCTTCAAAATTGCATTAGGAAACTCAGTTTTGGTAAGAAGCTTGTGCATGCTCACATTTCCTCATTTCCACTTCCATAGTGATGTTGTAGTTGAATTCCAAATGGCAACTGGATCTTGTTCCAAGTTAAATCACAAGTATGCTGGGGGGTTGAATTTTGAAGTCTGTCTGGTATGCATGCATATTAAAGGGTTTTTTTTAATGGTCACTTTTATGTGCACTCATGTTAAATTTGGCCTCCCTGTTATGCCTAGGTATGGTTTGGTCCTCTATTTGAGGCCACAGAACTCTGGATGATCTTACATGCCCTTTGAGCTAGGATACCTAGGCACAATGAGGTGAGTTAAGGATACAATTTCAGCCTTAACTCTGAATTTCCTGATTTCTGTGTTGCTTAAGTGGGCCCTTGCTGTTGTTTTCACGCACAGTGGATACATGATTATACCTACTCAATGTATTCAGCTCCCTGCCACAGTGTTTGGAGGAGCTGCATTCTCTGCTGAGCACTGCAGAAGTGTCTCTGGACAAAAAAGAATGCCACTGTTGCAGACCTGAAACTACTTTTTTTTTGAGTTTAATAAATTCTTCAGCTTTTAGTACAGAAGTATTGGTATTATGCCTTTCTTAGGTGCCATGTATTTATTTTATTTTGCATTGTCATGACAGAACATTAACTTCATTAATTGGGAATACCTTCAGAAGGAGTATCTTATAAATGATACTGTTAATAACAAAACATTGGTCTCTGGTTGTGTTTATGGTAGTAGTGAAAGCATATGTATTTTTACATTTCCAGTACTTAATTGATTTCAAACTCAAAATTTTTGACCCTTTCAGATTTGGTAACATTAAGATAGACCAGATATCTGTGTTAGAGCTAAGTTTGGGATAACAGATAACTTACAAGAAGTACAACTTCAAGACATGAAACAAATCAGAAAGAGATTTTCGTTAAGTGAATATAGCTGTAGGAAGATAGTATCTTTACTCCAACAAAATTAAAATGGAAAAAAATTATATAGGGTTTCTAAGCAAGAATAAGTTGTGGAACTTTGTGCTCATGCTGAATTTTTCACGTTGAGCTCCTTTAAACCAACTGTTCTGTAATGTTGGGATGTTTAGTAAGTGAAGCCTGGGGATTTGCTGGTTTTACTACCAATTGCAGCACAGGCCTGTCCACAGCTTTTTTGAAAAGCAAAATACATAATCCATCAGGTGGAAGATGTGAGTCAAGAATTTAAAGTGCTTCTACCTAAAGTTGATCCAGGAAGTCAGACTGGATCCCTAGAGAAAGGTGCATGCTTAGGAAGTAATGCATCTTACTTAGAGAGCAGCCTAATCAAGTGGTTCCTTGGTGTGTTTTCAGCTGAGCTTCACTTGGGGAAAGGTTAATCTTCTCTTGATACATTTCTGTGTATGTGTATTATAATTTTCTTTCAAATGTTATTAAATACGCCTTGAACTTTTGCCTACAAAATCTTTTAACTACGGGTCTCTGCTTTAAGTTGGAGTCTTGAGTACTGATCAATCTAATATCTCACCAAGACTTCCTGGACAGAAATAACCAGGCAAATGTTGATATTTCTGGACAAATATAGAGAATCCTCTTAATCCTCAAGTCCAAATAAAAATCTTTTGGGAACAACCTGCATTTGTTATCATGTTACCTAAATGCTGAAAATGTTTTCTGCCAATGCTGAGGTGCCTTAAGTAAGAAATACACTGAAAATTAGAGAGGTGGGTATCCTGAAGCATTCTCTAGGTTGTGCGTGGAGCAGTGCTGGACTGGCTGTATGCACTGATGGCATTGTGTCTGTGTGACAAATAAACCTGGCAGTTGTCCACATTTGGTCCTGCAATCACATCCTCACCCTGCCCTCTTCACCCTGCCTGTGAGCCACCACTAGCTGGATATTCCCTTGTTCCATCTGGGTAGTTCTCCCGTGTTGTCTACATCCAGGAACACGCTGGATTTTCATGCACACCACCTGCATTTCCTTCTACTCCTCTGCTACAGGACTGTTGTTGCTGCCTTTTCCTTACCTCCTGCCTCTCACTGACTGACGTTCTAGAGGGTATTTCTATAATGAGTTTTCATTTCAGCAGCTAGAGGCCACTGCCCCCAGATCTGCATCTTTTGCGTATTGTTTTCTAGCAGTCAGACATTGTTTAGCTTGGTCCCTATATACTTCATCTGACTTGTCTCATACTGCAGTTGGAATACAAAATATGCTTAAAGGTCAATATTTGATGAGCCCATTAATTCTCTGCCAAGTCTAATTTTTCCTCTGATTTTATTTTCTGTTTAAAGCTTCTGTAACCTGCTATTCAGCAGTTTCAGTGTTGTTCTTGCCTCTAGGCACAAAATCTCAGTAAATTTCCCTTCCTTGTTTTGAAGCCATTATTGGGTTGTCTCTAAAGAGAGCAACTGATTGTTCCCTCTTGATTTTTCAGCAAAAGTAGTCACCATTTAGTCCTGTCCCTCCTATATTAATTATCATTTAACAAATAGAGTTTGCTGTAGTGATGACCCTGCCTTCATTGTACCAGCACTGTTCCAACAGTTTGTCAGCACAGGTGTACCTACCTTCTCTTGCTTCTCTGTCATCTTAATTACACTGCATCAGCTTCACCCACTCTGATCCACTTGGGATTTCCCTGCTTTCATCCTGGCACTACTTTACAACTGTCTCTGATAACGTTCTTTAGTTGTATCTCAGAGAATCTTTAGTTCTTTTTCCTATGTTAAGTGTAATTCAAATCATGCCATTCTGCGAGTCTGGGAGTTTAAATTTTTCTGCTGCAGGTTCATTATTTAACTGCCCTTGATGGATTTTCCTTGTATGTCCTTTATTTTGCAGCTGTGTGTGTTCTAGCCCTTAGCTTGTGTACCTGCAGTTGGTTTAATTTGAGTTTTGGTTGCTGTATCTGTTCTGCATGTGTAGTTGAGTCCCTTGATTACCATTTAAATCAACTAGATTGTATTTTTTTAAAATCAAGAAGTGCTTTCTTATTTCTTTATCATCTGCATACAGACATAATCTGAACTGAGAACAACCTGAAGTATAGAAAATAAATTGATGATGTGGCTTTTAGTATTTAGGTTTTCCTTTGTTAGGACTAGCCTTGATTATAAAACAGGTTGCTTGGGTTTTCTCTTTTTTTTTTTTTTTTTTTTTCTCCTTTCTTGTTGGAAGTGGTTTCACATTCACGGCCCTGAACTAATTTTCATTTTTTTATACAAAATTCACGTCCTCTCTGGAAGCTTTAAGGTTTAAGTAGCTTTTTCAATTGCAAAATAGTCTCAAAGACTAATGATACATTACTTTTTCCTAACCTATAGCTCACTGAGAAAAAACTGCTAATATAAAGTCTTTCTTGTATTATGGCCTCATACAATTTGATTACAGTGCATTTAGTTAAATCTCGAATTATATTTAATAATCCTTGTAGCCTCTTTCTTTAAATACAGTGTTTTAGTTTGGTTATTAGTAAACAACATTAAAGACGTGGCTTTAATATGAAGGGGGTTGTTTATATTTTCTGAAAGTGGGATATTTAACACTGAAGTGTAACAGTGTCAAACTAGTGACTTAAACATTAGCTTGAAAAGGATAGGTATATTGGAAGTAAGAAACAAGTACATTATTCAGCTAATTGTCACTTAAACAATCTCTACATCTTGGAACACTCTGAAGTTTTATTAGTTTATCCCTAGAATATTTGAAATTTTTTGTCCAATAAAACCTTCTAATAAAAATTCTAGGTTCCATAATGTGCTTTATTGCTTCAAGTTAAATTTTTTTGACCTCCTACTCCTAGTAGGAGATCTGATTATTTGAAGAACTTTTCTTGGGAGGGTTGACTTCTTTTTAAGGCCATAGATAAAATAACACTATTTGGGCAGGTTGCTTTGAATATTACTGTGAGTTTTTCCGCAGAGATCCAAGGATTTCTGCATTTCTTCTATGCCTTTTATTAATCACTTTAGACAGATGGTGAGGCAGTGGAATGACAGTTTCCGAGGACAGCTGTGAAATATGAGTTTTATCAATGAATTGTGTATGACAGCCACGCAGAGCTGATTTATTACAGCAAAGGCTTTTCTGTAGCTGCCCAGGCAGCAAATCCAGTGTGGGTTAGAGTGCAGCTCTAATGTGAATCAGCACAGAAAGTGTGCGTTTGTAACAAAAACAAACCCAGTTTGGAGTGAACTTTTATCACCAGGGCTGACCAAATTCTCCATGCTTTTTTCTAGGTCATAAATAATGCCTGTGCAACTCAAGCCATAGTAAGTGTGCTGTTAAACTGTGCTCATCAAGACATTCATCTAGGAGAGACCTTGTCAGAATTTAAAGAATTTTCCCAAAGCTTTGATGCTGCGGTGAGTGCCCACTGTTTTCTGCATTTTGAGTGTCCCAGTGTTCCAGCTCTGGTGGTTTACAGGTGTTTTGTTACTTCCTTTCAGATGAAAGGTTTGGCACTGAGCAACTCAGAAGTGATTCGGCAAGTTCACAACAGTTTTGCCAGGTAACATATGTTTTAAATCTGGCCAAAATTTGGGCAAATCCTTTTTAATCTCAGGGGTTTTTAAATTTTCTTTGCAGGCAACAGATGTTTGAGTTTGATGCAAAGTCTTCAGCAAAGGAGGAAGATGCCTTTCACTTTGTAAGCTATGTTCCTGTTAATGGGAGGCTCTATGAGCTAGATGGCTTAAGGGAAGGACCAATTGATTTAGGTAACATTTTACATGTTTTCTGAACAGCCTTCATTTTAACAACAGCTTTTTGCAACAAATTGGTCATATGTTATAGGCTCAAAGCAAATTATTTATTAAGATAAAGAATATCTTGAGGGTTTTCTGAATGTGCTATAGGTTTGTACTTTCTTGCAGTCATTTGTATTGTTTTAGTTGTGTTGGTCTGAAAATACAGTTTTCTCCCTGCTTCCTCCATGTCTCTGATGCTCTCTCTTTTCATTCAGTAATCAAATGATCAGGTCCTGCAATCGCTTCCAAAACCTTTATAGTTTTGTTGCAAGAGAGAAGTTTACATGAAGGGAGAATGTATACAGCTGACTCCAGATACTTTTTTTAAATTACGTGGCTTGTGTTTACTCACTGCCCTCTTTCTTCTTAGACAGCAAGTGTTTTCCTAATGGTTTAAAAGAAAATAGCTTTATTCTCTGTAATAAAATTCTCCTGTTTTGTAATCTTTCTTGAGATATGTGTGCCCTGTTGTGTCTTGAAAAGCTCTGTCGTGCCTATCATATATCTGTACTTCAGAGTCTGATACATTGTCAACATGTTCCACACTCCATTCCCAGAGTGTTTTCCCAGTGTTGTTGACAATTTTATTTATGTTTAGGCTGAGCAATGGCTTGCTGCTTGATTTTGTCTTTAATCTGTCTAGAGATCCTGTACAGTCTGCAGACCTAACAGTAACATCATTTGTATGGTCACAAGATCATGAGTCTCTAAAGTTACTTTAAGGTCTTGAAATTGCAAAAGAGGCATTTCCAGCTTAGGAAATCACCCGTAGGTATTCTCTCATACATCTTGAAATCATATTCCCTATCATATATCCTTTTACGGTTTTTCTTTCTGCCTGACTTTTTAACATTATATTGCATCTACACAGACAAAATCAAGACTTAATATTAAACAGGTGTACCTGTCCATAGTGATTTCCTTTGCTGTTTACTTCAATGTTGTCATACCAACTAATTTCCCTTGTGTCATAAAAACCTTACGTAACATACTTTCCCCTGCTCCATTATATCTTGTTATCAACAAAACAAATGTTAGATGCTTATGCCCTTAAAATTTAGCTTTGTTCCATTGCTTTGGCCACTGCATTATCTAAATATTGTTATTAATAAAATATCTTCCACCTCCTGAAAAAGCCACCTGAGTAATTTCAGACTGCAGTAGCCAAGGAAATACTTGTTATGTACTCTGAAGTTGCTGCATAAGCCTGAATTATACAAGTCGACTTTGCAAATAATTTTTGCAAAGATGGTGAATTGTTTCCTCTGTTAAATTTTGCAAAGATGATGAATTTTTTCCTGCTTTTTCCCCAGGTGCATGCAATCAGGATGACTGGATAAGTGCAGTGCGGCCCGTCATAGAGAAGCGCATACAAAAGTAAATGGTCGTGATGCCTTTAAAATATAGCACCTTACCTATGCTTCAAATTCCGTAGTCTTAATTTCCTTCAGTTAAAAGATTTCAGCTGAATTTCTAAGCAATCACACTTATGCACCATTTTTTTATGCATATCACTGTGTGACTTGAGAACCTGTTGCCCAGCATGAGGCAGATGATAGATAAATCTCAAATACACTGGGCTGCTGCATAATTAATCCAAGTGGGCGTCTGTGTAGTGAAGAGAGATCCTACGAGTGCTCTGGAGAAGAAGATTGTTATCTGTGTTGTGATTGTTATCTCAGCTGTGGATCTTTGGGAGTGAAAGCTAAGAGTGTCATGACTATGAAGAACATTTGCCTATGCACTTTAAAAACACTAGATAGTCATTCTATCCATATAGCTGGTATTTAGAGATAAGTTTTTCTTAGGTATGTGGCTTGCCTTGGAAATCTAAGTTAGAAAAACACATTATGGAACTTTTCCTACTTCTTAATTCTGATTCCAAAGTGCAGTCCCCAATTTGTTAGAAATAAAGTTGATTTTATGCCATTTTTAGAAAACAATTCTAAGTTTTTGCTTGAGGACATTTTTTTTTGGTAAGCAAAACAGGACTACCAAGTTGCTTTTGGAGAATTTAACCTCCAAAAGGCCTGCTAGTCTAATTGTTGAATGTACTTTTCCACACTGTGTGGAGAAGTCTCCAATATTTTCTAACAAGTAAGAGTAATGAGAAAGCAAAAACTATTGTGTGCTGCAGTTTTCTGTAAGTTCTGTTGTCATGTTTTCTTTTTTTTTTTTTTGGGACAGTTTCAGTATTTGTTTTGTGACCACAGACTGGAATAGTAAATTTTGGGGAGAGAAGGTTATTAGGAGTTACATATTGGAGAGAGTTGATTTGTGGTCTGATTTTATTTTGTGGCAAGATTGGATCTTAGCACAACTTAACTTACTAGACCAATTTAAAATTTTGTTTCCGTGAAATGCATTCCTTAAAATGAAATCGAGGAGGGGGCTTTTGAGTTGTCAATGTTGGTGACTATTTTTAAAAGTGGGTTGTCTTTGTTGTTTTGTTTTTCTGTTCCTCAATTAGATACAGTGAAGGTGAGATAAGGTTTAACCTGATGGCTATTGTGTCTGACAGGAAGATGATATATGAGCAGAGGATTGCAGAGCTACAGCAGCAACTGGCAGAGGTAGGCCATGGAATTTAAGCTGCTAAAGTAGTTCTCTGATAGTTCTGTGTGTTGGCTTTACTGTTCACTTCCCTTCCTCACTCCAAATGGAGTAGCACTAAAAAAAGCAGGGAGCAGTTGCTGCAGATGTGCATGTGCTCAGTGCTGCAGCTCTGAGCTGAGCGCTCAGCACAGTGTGACTGTGGCATTTTGACTTTCTGCCTTGACTCATTGGCTGTGGTGCTGGAACTGTTCTTTTCCCAGTACCTGAACTAATCTGCATGTAACTAACTGCAGGAATTCCTGGAATGTTCCCATAACTGTAAACAAAACAATCTTTCTGTGATAGAAATACTTCTGAGACAAAACTTGCTTTAATTTAAAAAAAAGAAAGAATTTAAAAATGGAGTAACATCATCCATTTAAATTTTTGTTTTGTGGAAGGAGGAGCCTATGGATACAGATCAAAGTAGTAATATGTTAAGTTCTATACAATCAGAAGTTGCAAAATACCAGATGTTAATTGAAGAAGAGAACCAAAAATTAAAAAGATATAAGGTATGTAGCTTTTGCTTTTCTGATGAAATTATTGGAACAGTTGTAAGAAAAAGCTAGCTTTTATATATATATGGGAGATTTGAAATTAATCTGAAGGAACTGGATGGGGACTAGAAGATAGTTCAGCCATATAATAATTCTGTTAATGCTTTCAATTTATTTTTAGATTGAAAATATTAGAAGAAAACATAACTACCTGCCTTTCATCATGGAATTATTAAAGACTCTAGCAGAGCACCAGCAGTTAATACCATTAGTAGAAAAAGTGAGTATTTCCTAGCTGACAGTGTCTTTCCATAATTCTTCATACCTTCTCTGTTAAATGAACAAGCCCGTGTGATTTATGCTGCCAAGGTCTTTGGCCAGGAGGGCTGCCCTGCGGCCGCGTTAGCAGGCGGTGACCGCGCGGTGGCAGCCGTGGCGCAGCGCTCGGATTTCATCCCTGCCTTTTCCTGCTCCTGTGCGCATTTACTGCCTTGGCTTCCCGCCTTTCGAAGGGATCTAGCCATTAACATTGACTTACTGCTACGGTTTGTATTAAACTGTAATAAATAAGTGTGTCTGCCACTTTGGCGAGGTTATTAAGCTGGTCAAGTGCTTGAACTGTACTTGGCTCTGTGCTGGCGTGCACTTAGGCTGGAGTGCCAGAGGCAGGATCCCTGATGTTGGACACACTGAGAAAGGATCTCCAGATTAGTATAATGAAAAAAGAGAGCTGTGTATTATTTAATGAGTGCATTCTTTAGCTGAATTTATTTAGGAAGGTAAATTTGCAGGCCCGTAGTTTATAAGACAGTAACTTGTGAAGTTTTAATCCAGTTTCATGTTAACACAAGTCATTTTTAACAGCCATCAAGCTGCTTTCACAAGTAAATTACCAGGGAACTGATGGTAACAGATCTTAATTCTAAATCACTGAATTAGATGCTGTTCTGTTCAATAATATGTGGTAACAAGCAGCAGCCTGATTCAGAATTAACTAATGTTTTGACAGAAGGTTGTTGGCCTTGCTTCTGAGTTGTCCCCTCTTCTTGCCCAATCTGTTTCTTAACTGAATTCATAATGAGGAAAGTGCCAGTTTCCTGTCAGTTTGAACTATTTATGATTGATATAAGTTATGAGAATCTGTCTGCAAACACCTTGACAGGAGCTTTTGTGGGGTTTCTTTCCACTCATTTGAAAGATCTAAACCACTGAGATCTTGGTTTGGTTCAGAGTTCAGTTTGATAATCAGTATGTCTGAATGTGGTGTTTTCTTGCAACATAAAACGTTTCCATTAGGAAGAGTTTTTTTCTATGCTAAATGAAATTGGTATGGAGGTATGAAAAATGAAGGTTTCAATTATGTTTTTAAAATAGTGCTTTTCCCCTACAGAAGTTACCCAGTCTCAGTTTCTTTTGCGTAATTTATTTAAACCTGTATTTTTTTTCGTAAAAGGCTTTATATACTAACCTAGTAAAATAGTAGTAGGATGCTTCTGAAGGGTCTAAATTTACATTTAAATTTTTCTTTTCTCAGCATATTTTTAATATTCAGAAATGTAAGGAGTAGTCATTCAAAGCTCCAGAATGATCTTTGTCTTATCAGAGCTTGACATCATCTCCCCTTGTTTCCTAGGCGAAAGAAAAACAGAATGCCAAGAAAGCTCAGGAGGCCAAATGAAGATGACTTTGCAAAACACATACAGTTATTTGCTTCTGATACTATTTTCATGACGACAAATAAAACTTTTCATAAACTTCAACTTTTGTCCAGTGCACGTTTGCCAGTTGTAACAGTTTGTCTTGTACTGTTTGCACGGGTCTGACTCTTCCTTCCCCTGCGTCTTGTGCATGTGGTACTGCTGAGCAATGTTTAGGTTCTCCTGGTCACATTCAGTATTCACCAGTCTGTCTGATTGCTGAAAGCTTGGGAAGTGGACCCAGAAATGTGCAAGGAAAGTGTCCCCATTTTGTCCCACTTGAACATGTGATAACGATACAAATGCCAGAGGTTTAAGTATAAGCATGAGCTTTCTTTGCTCATCCCTACTAACAGTTACAATCCTTTCCAGTTGTTCAGTGGCATAGCCTGTGTCTTTGTTTTTATGAAGTATGTGTCTAATTTTTTTACAAAATGGAAAAGTATGAATTTAGCTGTAGAAACATTTGCAAAGACCAATGTATAATCTCAAAAGAACTGCATTGCTTTAGTAGAAAAGATAATAAATATTCCCATTTTTATTTTGGCAAACTTTCTTCTGTGGTATTTTATTATGGGATAAGATGATTAGTATGTGGAAGTCATCAGCCTTGTGACTTGAGTATATGCATTCTAAATTTGGGGTAGAAAGAAGGCACACTTGTTTTGGGGAGTTAATATTCTTGGATCTAAGGTATTTCTGTTCTGGAGTATGTTCAAATTAAGTCTTTGAAGCTGTACTTTTAATTTGACTTTGAGAAGTCAAATAACAAGGAAAAAGGTGTATGGAAGATTATTGTGGATGACAACATTGCTGTGGAAGATGCTTGAGCTGTGTCCCATGGACCAAAGGGAATGCCTGGGGAATGGAGCTCACTGGGTGTCCTGGCACCTTAAATGCTGCCTGCATGTGAGCTGTGAATAGATTGTTTTGGGATGGATAGTAACAGCCCATTGCAACAATGCACACTGTTTGAATTATTCACTGTCAGTGCACATGAATTTCTTAAGAAAACTTCCAGTTTCTTCCTAAAAGACTCGGATAAGAAACAAAAGAAAAAGAGCTTTGATTTTTTTTTTTTTTTTTTTTTTGGCAAAGCTTCAAAACTGTAAATAGTAAAATATGTTTATTTCCCTTATTTTGCCTGTACTTCATTGAACTATGAACTCCTTTGGTCTTGTAGGCTGAATTTTTTGAAACCCTGATATGAAACATTCTGTTATCTGTTGGTGCTTCATATATATTGCGTATATGTATATATAAACAGGATAAAATTTTGGCTGAAGAAGTAAAACAGACTGTGTTCTTTACTGCTGGAAGGATCTCCTTGAGTCATTGCTGTGGCTGGAAAGGTAAGATCTGTTTCAGAAAAACCTGAGATCATATCTGTGTTTTGTACAAAATTGATCAGGTTAATGAGAACATAAACTCTGCGTGAGCGTTTCCTCCTTCAGTAATGCAGCACTACTGAACTGCAGCATTATTGTCCAAGGGAAGGGACAGACTCTTCCTCTGTAAGAGACATTCCTGCTCTTAAAATTACATTTGAAACTCCATTTCAACCTGTTGAAAACATTTGTCTGTCTTTTCAAGTGGTAGCCTGATGATTCCCACAGCACCCTGTTGTCCTTGGAGAAGTTTGCAATTTGATATTAGATGTCAACTTAAATTTGTACTGAAGTTATTTCATTCTCCTTTTATTGGCGTGCTTGGGCATGTACAAAAGGAAAAGGAATTTTGCTGAAGCAGCAAATCATTTTTGCAATTATCAACAAATTTTAGTAGCGATTGTTTCAGAAATCAGAAAACTTACACTGCAAGCAGTCTTTCTGGATTTGTGGAAGGACAAAAAAAGGATGGATATAAAGATCAAATTTTAACAAAATTTGTTAGTCCAATGTGTAAGTGGAAAATGTTTTGTTTTTAAAAAAGGCTGTTTAATGCAGAAGTAGAATTTCAAAACTAGTGTTCTCCGTTGTATTATGGATGGTTTTTTTCCTGATCAAACTTATGGCAGATTTTTTACTATTTTTGCCAAATTCGTAGAACCGTTTTTTCATAATGTGTCTTGGCTTTAAAGGCAGTTATTTGTATATTAGGACAGTGTCACATGAATGCAGAGCGGGACGTGAAGTTGATCCTGGCTAGGCTGGGCTCCAGTTAATTTCCTCCTTGGTAGCTGGTGCAGTGCTGTGTTTTGGATGGAGCATGAGAATGATGTCGATAACACACTGATGTTTTCAGTGGTTGCTAAGCAGGGCTGACTGTGACTCCAGGAGTTTGCAGCTTCTCATGCCCTGCCAGCTAGGAGCTGCAGGGGCACAAGGATTGGGAGGGGACACAGCCAGGACAGCTGGCCCCAGTGGCCAAAGGGATATTTCCCAGTAGGTGATGCCTTGGCTGGTGTTTAAATTGGGGCAGAGCCGGCCTGGGGCACTGCTCGGGAGCTGGCTGGGCTTGGGTCAGTGAGTGCTGAGCCCTGCATTCTGCAGCACGTGTGCATTCTAATTCTGTTTCTGTCATCTCATCCTTCCCCGACCCATTTACCTGTCTCTGTGTCAGCCCGCGGGTTTCCTCACTCTCACTCTCCCACTGGTGGAGAGTGAGCAACCGTGTGGGGCTGAGTTGGCAGCTGGGTTTAAACCATGGCAAGGATTTAGCAAGTTAAAGGTGCCCAAAAATCAAAACAGATTTGGGCCTTAATTCATTTTAGACTTTTTGGAACCTCTGTTTTGCTGTATGTAGAATGGTGAAAGGTTTGTGTTCTGATTTATTTCAAGGGCTGTGCATTCTGCTGGTGTACACACAGTGTGGCACAGCTGTCAGAACTGAGATTTGAGTATAATGAGAATAAACAATAAGTTCAGTTTCTGTGAAGAATTCTGTCAATTCTGTTTCCTGTTGCCCAAAAGAGGCCAGTGTGTCTCCCATTTGCTAAGAGTTTGAAACCACAAAATCCCAAACTTCAGCACGATCTTTGGCTGCCAGTCGTTGCATAGTACAAAAAAATTTCAGAATCCTCCTGTAGCCTGATTTCTTCCTTCCCAGAGTAACATTTTATACTTTGAACATGACTTATTTGTAAGACATTTTCTGTAGCTGGAAAAGTGATGATAAATTCAAGTCAGTGTTTTACCTGTGGTGAGTAATGAACTCTTTAACCATAGTTGCATTTGCCATTTTTAAGGGAAGTTGTAAAAGTGTGTTGGCTATGGATCTGAGCTTTAAGAGCATTTGCCATGATTTGTGTAGTGCATCCAGAGGAGCTGCAGACCTGCATTTCTAGATGACTGGCTGAGAAGAAGCACTTCTCAGCAGTGCTGGTTGTGAGCTATGAGATATTCTTTCTTGCTCCCTGATCAATTTATAGAATTGGCATCACAATTTCAAAATACTGAATCACCTGTTTCTTTCAGATTATAATGTGCCAGAAGACTAAAATCCTGCCTCCTTAGCAAGTGATCCGGGACTTAAGGTGTGGTGAATAACAATGTTAGTGTGCATGTCATGTTTGTCAGGCTTCAGGTGTGATCTTACAGCGAGCTGAGCTGTTCATGTCCTTCATCCCAGCATTGAATCAGTGTAGCAAAGCTTCACGTTAACACTTCAGTGGTTTCTGTGCTTAGACTTGATGAGTGTAAAGAAGTGAAATAATTTTTACGCATTCCTCAAGCTGCTCCTGTAATGACTGGTCAGGCTAATCCACTGAAAAGATTTCAGTCTTGTTTTGAGGAAGCTGAAACTCTTCGTTCTGTGGCTCAGTGACACAGTGCTTGCTTAGCCAGCCTGGTTAGCTTGAAAACAAGGAGCTCTCTGGAAAAATTAGGTGTGATGCTGAAATATGTCCTGTCAGCCTGGTTTTGAGTTTTGGCTATGAAGTCCCCTCAAAATTTGTGGGTTTAAGTAGGATGACTAAACCACATCAAACTGACAGTGCAGTTACTCCTACAGTAAAATTAATGTGTCCCTAAAGAACATTTGATCAATTTTATCTGTTTTCAACCTCAAAAGCATACTAGGAAAGTGAAGAAGTGTCAAGTTTATAGCCTGTGTTCACTAAATACCTTTGTGAAAGAACACTGGTGTTATTGCAAAAGCATTTCATCAAAATTTGCTACTCTAAGAGGCTTTATCCAATGTAAATCCTTACAGAGTGTTCAGAAAAGTTTGAATCAGTTTATCAATACATTTTTTTATTAACAGTGCAAATACATTACAGACAGTAGGCTTTGTAGGGGAGGAGAAAAAAAATGTTAGGTTAAAAAAATGTCAAAATTCAGTCGTTAAGGATATGTGGGCTTGATCACTTTGTGCCTTGCTAGTGAAATTTCTTTCTCTGAAAGTTTATGCATTTCTGAAATGGGAACTACGTGAGATTTGTAAAATACAGGTTTTTCTCTGAGGTCCCTGAGCATCCTCATGAAATAAAAAAAGAAAAAATGGAGGAAATAGTTATCATTCCCTCTCTTTTTTTTTTTTTTTTTTTTTTGGTGAAAGCCTGATAGAGATATTTAAATCAGTCATCTCTGTGCAGCGGGTTCAGAGTTCTGCTAGCATTCTCACTTTCTTGTGTTCACGTAATCTCTTCAGTGGAAGTGGTAATAATGCAGAGTTGTTCCCACAGAGTTACAATTACAAGGTTAAGTGAAATGGATGTAGATTTCTCTGTTACATGTAATAGCTGCAAACGCTGCAAAAACCAGTTTAGCAATGGAGCCTTTTTGTCTAATCTGGATAATCTCGTCTCTCTCTATTAATAAGATCGAATAGAGTTTGTTGTATTGAAGGCACTTTGCAAATCTGGTTAAATATTTTGCCATGATGAGCAAGTATTTTCCATATTTTGTAGAGTTTGTTTATGCTTTAGTTGCACCAATTGGAGATTATGTTAATATTTGACTTCTTTTTTTAAGTATACACCTTCCTAATTGCTGGGATGACGTCTCTGACAATAACTAAGCAATCATCTGCAGTGTTATCAGTATCTGATATTTACAGTTCAGTGAATGAAAAATAAAGCTTGCTTTATGCAAATATTTGTATTAATTTCTGCTAATGTTATCGACAACAGTCTGGTACTAAGATAATTGCTGTGTATCCCAATTTAAACAAGAAAACATGAAATAACTGTAAGATATTGCTTATAAAAATGATTTCTGGCTTGAACATTCTCTTACTCAAAATACTTTGTGCAAATGTGCACACAAGTGTGTCCATGAATTAACATTTCTTCACACCAAATAGAGAAAAAAAATGAGTTTTTTAGGAACAAATCAGATTTTCTTATAACATTGTTCTGCTGATGGTATTTGAAGTAGCCCTCTGAACGGTCTGGACATGTTTGACTCGACTCATTGTGGTTCCTGAGTGGTGTGCTCAAAAAATCAAACAGCATCACAGCTTACGAATGTCGTTTCTCAGTAGAAAAATCTTTTCTAAGAGTGGAAAAGAGTATAATGAGCTTTTCCATGTTCCATGTCCTCATTTCACTTCTTTCCAGTTTTTCCAGTAAGGCATTGGTCATTTCTCAATTCCTCAGAAATCTATAGAGCACTTCAAAGTAAATAATGAGTGGAAAACTTCCTGAAGTCCTAATGTGGTACCACTAAGATGTGATCTAAACATTACTACAGATTCCAAGCTTCCTGTTGAAAATGCGGTTTGTTTTTAGGGGGGAAAAAAGAAGAGATTTAAAAGTGAAGCTTCTTTAGCTGCTTTCATTTATTTTTCCCCTGTTCCATCTTTTAAATGTCACCATGTCCTCCAGCTCTGCGTCCCCACTCACATGAGAGCAGGGATTTGCTGTCTACAGTGATGAAGCATCATCAGATATGTATTTTCAGGAACTGTACATGTCTGTGGGGGATATTTGTTTTATCAGATTTTATCAGAAAGGCTTAACTATCCAAGCAGAAAGTGACTTGAATTCTGAACACGCTCTGGTGACGGAGGGAGGAGGGAAATGTAGGGTGTTATGATAACCCTGGGGATGACAAAATCCTTTGTGTTCATGTAGCTCATCTTAATGTGAAGCTGTGGGGTGGTATCTTTGTAGTGGCTGCTGTCTTCACCCAGACTGTTGTTTTCTCAGTGCAGAGAAAGTTACCAGTGTGAGATGATTTATCAGTTTTCCCTTTGACTGTGTTTGGTTTTTCACCCTCATGTAAACTCATACCCAACTCTGCTAAAAAGTTAAAAGGAGAGTGAGGTGTGGACTGAGTTCTCTGTATCTGTCTCCCTGCCTTACCTGCTTGATTACATGAAGTCAAAAATGTCATTAGAATTAAATGTTGGTGGGTGGAAGTGAGGCAGACATAACTGTCCCCCTGACAGGAACTGGTAGAGACTGTTACTTAACTTTGTCTGTGTTCTAGTGACAGATAAGCGAGAGCTTGTCTCAGGGCAGTTTTCATGCTGTGCTAAGAAATGGAGAGATAAAGACAGTAGGATTGTGCTGTCCCAGATACCTGAGGCTCATTATCCAGAACTCACTTCTGTCTTTGAATAGTCTTACATGTGCCATGGAAAAAACATCGGGGGAAAGGTCTGTGCAGATTCCTCTCTGATACATCATCAGGTTAGTAAGCCCATAAAAGCAAAATTAAGCCTGTAAAAGCTGACAGCTGACTGCACTAACTGCCCTCACCCAGGTCCTTTGCTCTGTGTGTGCACAGGTCAGAAGAAAATGGGTTTTGCTGATGTGGCTTTGCTGACCAGGGTCAGTCCTCTCTGCTGCTGCTCTTTGGCACAGGTAGCGGGTTGTTGTGACACTTGAAAATTTTCATTGCTCTCTAAAGAAAAGATCTCTCCCACTACCAGTGCACCTTGAGGGGTCAAGCGTTTATTGTTAAAGACTCGAAGCTGCGTGCTTACAATCCATACTTTGTGAGAACTCACTTTAACTAACTGCAAGGCTGACTTTGGCCCCCCTTAAGACAATTTGGATTCCATTCATTAATTAAGGCTTTTTTACTTTCAATAGTCACATCTTCTTGCATGAAGTTGCTTATTAGTTCTGAGAGAAAATAAATGAGAATATGCATGACTACAAGAACTTAGAGGCCCCCATAAGAAAACAGAGAAATTCTTTTATCTGGAAAGTTTAATTATTCCTACTGAAACCATCTCCCCTTTGTGGAATCACCAGATGCTGGTACAGCAGACCTCAAGCACATACTTAGGCCGTGGAGTAGTCTTGCTAGGTCTCACAAGCTGCAGCTGCCTGACTTCTTTATCCTGGCCAAAAAATCTTGAGAAATGCCTCTCATTCTCTCTGCTTCACAGTTTGCCTTGAAAACAAGGAAGAAACGCCAAAAATTTTTTCTCACTGGCAAAGGGGAATGAGGGAGGTTTGGAATAAAGTGACAAAACCAAACTGGGAATAGTAATGGGAAAGCCTAAGAAAGAATGGATACAGAAATCATTGGTTGGGAGTTTTTTTGGTTCATTTTCCCAGAAGAAGGGGAAATAGTTGTATGAAAGGTCCTTCCCTCAGTACTGAGGAGATGATTAGTAACTACGTGACAATCAAGTGTAAAGTTGCAAGTGAAGTCTTTGTGGGGTGTTTTGGGGCAAAGGAGGTTTGCTGCAGTAATAACGCATGGGCAAGGACTTTGCTCATAAGATGGAGAATGCAAAGCCATTTATTGCAAAGTCAGAATTCCCTAAATCCCAGCACCCAATGGGATATCACATCATAGAAACAGGAAAGATGTTCACCACAGTGTCCCCCAATCACCTGGGGTATTGCACAGATTTTACCTAGTATGGTAATAGGCAAACAATGCCCTGTAAGGCCACAAACTACAATTAACACTCCTCATAGGCCCAGTCTGTCCATAAACACACAATCCTCTCTCAGTCCATCCCCGGTGACCTGGATGCACTCCCAGGGTCACCTCCGGGCCCAGGACAGAGGCCCTCTCTCTGATCCTCAGGGCCTCTCTCTCTTCCAACACATAGTGCACCCCAACACTGAGCTGCTCTTTAGGGCTGCTGCAGTAACCCTTCATTTCAAGGCACAGTATGTCATAATAACCAGGGGGGTTTCTCATGTGTGTGTACATTTATATGAGATCCAGTGCCTGAATTTCGTGAAATATTTTTGAGGCAGATGTTTGCTTAGGCTGTGTTTGTGTTCGTGGGAATCAGGAGATCTGTATAATAAATTTGACTGATTTGAAATAAGATCTACAAATGCCAATCCCTATGATGTTAATTTTTCTTATAGAGTGCAGGAGCCCTAAGCATGGGATGTATTTGGACATTCACGTTTTACTGTGCAGTTTCTTTGAGCAGCTTTTCAACATACGCAACTTCTTCTTAGTACTTTAATTTTGCATTTTTTTCACCATATTAACATCCTATAACATGAGTTTGAGTCTAGGGAATGCTGAACCTGGCCTTTGGCTTTGATTGTTAAAAGTTGACCCCTCAGTTTTACGCCACACAGTTCCTTATCTGAAGTGGGCTGTTGTGAGAACGATTTGCAGTTTGCCGGGGGAAGCTCGCTCTGCTGGTGCTGGCTGCAGTTGTTTCTGCTCAGTCCGTGGTGTGAGGTACTGAGGAATCTGAACCTCTCGGTGTGTTTGAAACATGAGAGTCTGACACGACAATAAAAACATCAGTGAATTCCATAGGCAGCAAAGAATTCAGTGTGAGGAAGCAGCAATGGATAGTGCTGTAGTATGTGATTCCTCTTCCATTAAACCTAACTCTTGGTGACTCATAATAAATCATTGATTAAACATAAAATGATCTTTCTCACGTTGCAAGAAAAGCATAGAGATGTCCAATAAAAGTAACCAGAGGGGAATCTGCTCAGTAGTTGCCTAACTGAAGGTATTTCGGTTGTTTGTGAAAGTTCCCATAAGAATTTAATTACAAATTCCTGGTCAGAATGACGGTTTAATACTTCAGATACCAGAAATATCATCCACAAGTTTGATCAATTAAAGCAAGGAAGAGTACTGAAGGAAATAATCAAGAGCAGTTTAATAGAAAGCTCTAAGGAAAGCAACTGAATTTCAATTTGCTCGTAGTGTGGCACATTCTTGCTTTCCCATCATAATTTTTATGATCATAGGAAGCATTCTGGATAAGAAATATATTACACACATGCAACTTTAATAACCAGTTGTTTGAAAACTGATTCTTGCAATTCAGAAGAAGAAATCAAACAAAGTTTGAGTGTAGAATTCAGCCTCTGCTTTATCTTAAGAAGGATATATTTTCACTTTGAGATCCATTCACTACATGCATTTAAATCGTGTTTGCACACAAAATAATTGCTGTTATTGCACAACAAATGTGGAAAATGACATGACAAATGGAGAGGGGAAAATGCTGTGTGTGGGTTCCCTGCCCAAAGGAAACATTCCCCCTTCTCCCCACCCTGACCCCCTCCTCCCAATTCTCTTTTAATGGTTGGCTTGAAGTTTTGAAGATTCAGCTCAATCAGACAGTAACTTATCCTTAGCATGAAAGGAATCCTCAGTAACTTTTATAAAGGAGCTGTCCCAATAGAAAAACTTTCAAGTCAAGTTTCTAATATTTTGATGATAGCGGTATGTTAGGTAGATATCCCTTCTTCATGTATCTCCTTTGCATACTCAAACCCCTCCAATAGGCAGAAAAGTCTAATTCCATGTTTTTCTTTCTTACTTCGTCAGTTGCCAAATGGGACATGAACTTCCAGCCATGTTTTATGTTGTGTTTATGAGCTATTTTATAAATACGGAATTTTACAGTAAAATAGGAATACAAAAGTCAAAGCCAGAGGAGAATATTTGGCTGACCTTTTCAGAAATGTTGTTGATTGATTCAGTATAGGACAATGTAATCTACGGTTGGCTTTGTGGGCCTGGCCCTAACAGTGTTTGGGGGAGGGGGGAGAGGAAATTGTTGTTTTCCCTGGAAATGATGCAGCAGTATCCAAATTCCATGCAGCTGGAGTTTGGGTTTGGTGCTTTGAAGTGGGATGAGACACTGCAGTAGTTTGTTCCCCTCTCTGAGTTCCATGAATCACTGCAAGCTGCATGCTGTGCCATCTGCTAACAGTTTGAAGCCACCAAAATCCCGTGAACAGCATCGTCTGCGTTGCTTCACAGAAGTCTGACTAAGTGTGCCTAGAGCCTGACACAGGCTCAGGATACCAAAAATGGTAAAAGTTGTGACCACCCCAGAGGCAGCCAGGTGTCTTTGGAAGGGCTTTAATGCTCCGCAGGAATTGGACGCTCTCCTGTCTTGAGGAGAAGTTGGCAATGCTTGGGTGCAGGATGACGCTGGAATTGAAACTACTTGAAGAGTTTATCAACAGTTGAAAACAAAGAGCTGAAAAGTGGAGCTCAGATTGAATAAAGAGTACTCAGACTGGAAAAACAAGGGAAGTGGCCTTTTCGATCACACAGACAACTGCTTGGTATCTTCTGCAGGAGTGGAAGGGACTTAAAATCCATGAGAAGGGGAAGAATTTGTACAGAGCTAGAACTACTTGTTTTTCATGTTCAATGGAACTCTACTGAAGTAATATTCGTGCAGTATTTGCATCAGGATAATTGCATTGTACATTCTGCCATAGTTCTTTCCAAAACAAACGAGTACACCCAGATATACAAGATATGCAAGAGATAGCAAGTTAGATAGTCCTGCCCGAGAAAATGTCCTGAGACTTCCCTGCTCAGAAATCTGAGGCAGGAATTGGAAAGTTTGTAGTGAAGGTGGAGGAAACACTTGAAAATACACCTTGATTGGATGGGAGAGCCGTAGAAGTGAAGAACCCAGCTTCTCTGTGTGCTTGACTTTCTCTGCAGAGCCAAATTCAGTGACTTCTGTCTGCTGCAGGGTTTATTGCATACACAAACACAATGTGCAGGAAATAAAGTTTATAGTTCTCAACTGCTGTAAAGTGGTAATGACTGCACTCACAGCAGACACAGTGGGTACATTGTATGCTCCGGGTTCTCTTCCAGATAGCCTGGATTTGCTGCGCTCGTATCTTGGTAAATATAATCCCCTGCTGTATGGCAAAAGGCTGACTCTAAAGGCAGTGATCTGCAGTGTGATGCAGCCAAAGTCCAGATCTGTGTTCTGATACAAAGGCTTGCTTTGTCCATAGAAAATAATTTTGAAGTCATACATTCATGTACTATTTCCTCCCTGATACCAAAAATAGTCACTAGAAAAATTAAACAGTATGTCAGATGCATCAGCCACCTCCACTGGTGAGAAAAACTCATGTGGACTAGCATTTTTTTAATAATGAGCCATGTTCATTGGTTATGTTTTATATGTTTCACTTAGTTTTGCACTGCAGTCTCACACATGAGTGAGGAGGTTTTTAATTGTGGTATCATGATCAACAGTGGAACTTAAGAGCTTCATAGGTGTTTTAAATGGTGTCACAAGCTATTTGAAACTTCAGTGTATGAAGAATGCTTTTTTCCTAGAGCTTATTCCTAGTTCTGAAAGTCTGTGCATGTGGACAGTCCTACTAAAGTCAGATTTCTTACATAAATAGCTCATGTAGACACATAGGAAGGCTCATGTCTGCCTGTATAATTTATATTTTTGATAAGGTCCTGTCTCTGAATAACTACTCACTGTATTTCTAAATAGTTTTCAAATGTGGGATCCTGGTGTCTTAACTGCAGAGGGTGAGAAATACCTTCAACGTTTTCTTTTGCACTGTAAGTAAAACTAAGTTCAGAACAGCTCTGAGAGAGTGATGAATTGAAAGTGAGATGTTTAATTTAGTCTGGGCTTCAGTTCATATTGTTCTTAGTCCATTATTTATAAGAGGTTTTATATTTTACTGTAAGCGCTCAGTGTTTGAGGTCACCATTTTTCTGCTAAACCATCTATTGAACAAATAAAAAATCCTCTGTGTACTGTTCCCATTCCTCATATTTATCTAAACTTATCTTTTTTCTTTGTTTCTCTTGTCATTACTTTCCTGACCTTTTTTTCTTTTGGAGTATGGCTAAGCAAAATATATCAATTTTATGAGTTCCCAATAGAAAGAGGTTGAAGAAAACAGTTGAGTAATATTTATAGGTGCAAAGACTACTTCAAAATTGCAAAACAGTAAATTAATCTGCTTTGCATGAAGGACTAATTAATTAATCCAGTCCTAAAGTATGCATCTGTATTTTTATTTCTTAGAGGGTAAAACGTGCAGTAACGGGTTTTGAAACTTGAGGACCCCATTTCTTGGATGCCCTGTAGAGCTGGGCATGTGAGGAGCCTGGCAGGATGAGCTTGCTGCAGAGAGGAGACTTTTCCTTTCTGCCTCAGCCAGGCAGGGGGAGCACCAGGTCTGGATATTCTCCTGCAGTGGAGCTACTTCTGGTTTATAAGTGCCTTCAGAATACCCTGACCTCAGGGAATATTTTGTCCTAAACTCTGAGAAAACAGAGCATTAGAAAGCAGATGGATAGCATTAGATCCTTTCTAGCTGTTTGCTGTTCATGTTTTCAGGCCGTACCTGCACATTCTAAGCTGGCTATGCTATAACTGTGATTTATTATGGTTAAATGCAGGAACTGGAGCCAGCAGAAATTGCTGCAGAAAGCTCTTTGCTACTTAGAGGTGGGCAGTGTTTCTGGGTTTTTACTGTGCTTTTATTTTCTGCCTTTGTCTCGATAAAAGTACCTCTGCCCCTCCTGTTATGCTACACCCAATTACTGTGGAAAAAGGAGACGATGTTTGCTTTCTTCCTTGGAGAATCCCTTGAGGAGGTTATGGAGCAGGTAAGCACCATCACTGCTCTCTTCCTCTGCACATCTTTAAAAGAAAAGTGTTAATCCTGTTCTTCTTTGGAGAGGAAATTGTGGGATCGTGCTCATCAGGTATGCTCTGGACCCTGCACACAACATCCCCCTTTGTGATACCGCACTGGGGGCTGGTCATAGCCCACTTGTGGGAGTTTCCATCTTCTTGGTGTGTTTTGGACACTGAGGTCCCCCCCAGTGTTGTAGGAGTGAACACTTTGCTGGAGTTTAGAGACACCTGATGGAAAGATACAGATATAATTCTCAGATTCATCAATGGAGTTGGATGCCAAGAGTTTCTGTGAAAGCCATTGCCCTCAGGCACTTTGTATATCTCCTTTGGCAGCACACGTTTTACATCATGTGCTGCTTTTGGACCTGTATCTCTGCACTGACAGCAGTGGGGAGGATCAGGGCACACAGCAGGACTGGCTGTGGGTGAGGCAGGGGCTACACTCAACTGCTGTTCAGTCCCTGCTTCATGTTTTCATGCCCAGTCTCCACTGCTCTGGCATGTGGGGTTTGCCTGTTCTAGGCTAGAAGAGGCTGAGTGCTGTTTACAATTCCCTCCTAATTTACTGAGCATAGCATGGTTTGGCTTTAAGCATACAGAGAAAAAAAATACCTTTTTAATTGCAATTCAAGCAAATCATAATAAGCAAGTTGCTGGCAATAGTCCTTCTGGTGTAGAGAAGTCTTCTATGCACTGCTTTAGAGAGTACATTAAATTAATCACAAGCTCCTAGAAGTCAATATTAACTCAAATAGACTGAAATCACCCTTATATTTTATTTTTGGAAATTCATTAAATAAGCATGTCTGTGCTCACATTCAGTTGCATCAATTGTCTTATGATGCATTTTGTTTGCATCTTTTTCTTTCTACAAGTCCTTGACACCTACAAATTATTGAAGAGAGCAGTCATGCCTATAGTTAAAACACTGTCTAAATCCTTAACAGGACTGAAAAAAACCCTGTAGCAGCATCCCATTTTTGCCTCAAGACCTGCAACTAATTACTTTCTGGTTTTCTTCGGGGTTTTTAATGCAATTTTCTCTTTTTTTATCTTTATTTTGTTGATTATTTATGACTTTCATGAGCAGACATTGCATGTTATGTTCTCAAATAGTTGTGTCAGTGTATTTACATAGATAAAAACATCTGGCCTATAATTGTCAATATCGGTGTCTCGGTGAGCAGTTTGATGAAATAATTTTTTTTCCTCATCAACCTTTAATTTGCATTTAAGATGCTACATAAACATTGACATGATTTGGATATGTTATCATTTATGAAAGGTTCTCCTCCCACCAAAAAAAGAAAAGGAAAGAAGTCTCGTGGCAAGATAAGATATCCACTGTCACAGAAAAGCATTTATTGCTTGTCAGTCACTGCATTGTTTCTCAACATCCATTCTGGGTTTGAACACCTGTATGTCCAACAAACGTCAAGAATGTTCATCATTCCACAGCTGTTTCGAACAGAATTATGTGTTTTAGTGACATTTCAAGTGCAATAATCCTATTTGCATTGGTATGCATAGCTCACATGGTGTTTCATTTGTTTTCTGTCCAAAATAACATTCCTTTTGCAAAGTTCAGCCTTGGGTATGGAGAAATACAAAGGTTTCAAGTGCCATTCAGAGACTTCAGACTGACATCTGCCCTAGAGCTCCTGAGTAATTGGAAGTGGATCTTATCTGTGAGTGCTTGAGTCACGGATGTTGTTGCTGAAGTGGAGGGTTTAACTCACTCAATCCTTAGTGCATCTGCCAAAAAACTGTTACAACAACTTCCAATTTTTATTTCATTTCAGCAGGAAAAGAATTAGCTGAGCGATGAACCTGTGAAACATTTTGATTTGGAAATACCAGTGAGCCCCTTTCTGAAAAGACTGGAAAATTCTATTTTGTAAAGTTTAATTTGAATAGGAACGTTCAAAAGGAGTCCTTTCTAGCTGACAGTGCAGTGGGGCCTCTGAAAGGCTCCAGTTAAGGCCTAATAGATATGGCACAAGAGGTGTGGTATAAAGCAAAAGAAGTTAACAATAGAGTGCAAGAATCTTGGATGGCACTAATGAGTTTATCCCCTCTGCAAGCAGTGATGTGAAATCAGTCTGCAGCAGCACCAGTTCCCATGTGTTTATGTAATTGTGGGAATAAAATCTAGTGAAGTTCCTGAAAGCAAAATTTTACCTTTTGTTATTCATTTTTGTTTCCTCCCATTGCCATTTTGGGTCAACAAATTCAGACAGAACAAGAGCAGAAGCAGTTCTGGTATGAATATTAGCATTGCATATTACTATTGAATATGTGAAATATAGGAGTGGGAATATTCCTATTGTATATGTAGGTGTGAGTGATTTTTTTTAAACCAGTTTTGGCTGTTACATGTGCTTGCATGTCAACTCAGTTTGTGTAAATCAAACCTCAGGTGAATAAAGACAATGACAAAGCTGCAAAGGGATGTTCCCTCCTCTGTTTCTAATCTTAATTTTGATCTTAAAAAAAAAAAATCCTGAAAGTTAAAATTCAAATCTTTTAATCATTGTGTCAGAAAGAAGAAAGAAACAAAGAGCAAGTGATCTGCAGCCTGTTTCTTTCATCCCAAATTTTGTCTAAAAATCTGAAGGTGCTTCTCACAGTATTGCCAAGTTACCCTACTTCAAAGGGGTGCCCAGGATTTATACTATTGTTTCCCTGGAAAACCAGGCTGTGTCTCATTTTTTTTTACTGCTGTCTTCATTCAGCATTTTCTTTAATGCTGCTTTCATCCTCAGTTACTGAGGATCTTCTCTATTTACACAGTACATGTTAGATAAAGAATCTATATGCTTATTTTAGATATACCTCCCATTCTGCTACAACTTGATTACTTTTGATAAGTACTGCTTATCAAAAGCAGTCAGTGTCTTACTCTTCTTCTTCTAGTGAGTTGTTGTTAAAAACTGCATTTAATCTAAATATCCATGCTCAGCCCACTGGTCCAGAGTTGTCCATAACAGGACATGCTTTTTCCAGTTCTTTATTTTAAAAGGGAATGTTTTCTGTTAAATCCCTTGCATGCGACTCACAGCACTATGACCTGAAGCAAATGTTTGTCTCCTGTTTCATAAGAGGGGCTGGCTCGTGGGAGAAAGCAAACCCCAGCAAAGAGA
This sequence comes from Struthidea cinerea, assembly GCA_013397865.1. Classification (NCBI taxonomy): domain Eukaryota; kingdom Metazoa; phylum Chordata; class Aves; order Passeriformes; family Corcoracidae; genus Struthidea; species Struthidea cinerea. The sequence continues at coordinate 2,023,021 of VZTI01002657.1, forward strand.
GATGTACATGTCCTGCAAAAGTCACTGTAACCTGTTTTTATTTTTGTCCTACTGTCAGAAGGACGTCAACCTGTACAAATAGGGCCTGCACAGATTCTGACATAGATACATTCATTACTTACAATGGGGGTATTGGAACTTCTGGCCCCTGGTCCAAAATTTACTCTACCGAATTTCACAGAACTGAGTAATTTGGCTGAATTCAACAACTCCTGGAAAATCCGGTAGAGCATCTTTGTGTGCATGAGGGCAGGAAACATTTTTAGGAACTGCTGCCTTTGTCTTTCTGCAGTATTGCACCCAGGGCATCTCTGGGAAATGATCTTCTTGTTGGCAGAAAGGGTGTTGTGACTGCAAACCAAGGGGAGAACAAATCCTGGCATAAATAATAACAGCTCTGGCTCTGCAGGGGCTGGAGCTGAGCGGGTTTTGTCCTCGGCTGCAGTTTCAGGCCTTCCCTTGATGCCGCAGCGTTTGAAACAGAGCCGTGCAGGTTGGGTTTGGCAGCCAGGGCTTTCCATGGCCCCGCTGGAGGAGAGCGGCTCCGCAGCTCTCTGCCCGTGCTTTCCGACGCAGCTCCAGTGTGCTGGCAGGGGGGTGTCTGTGTCTATCCCCAGACTTCTCTCGGGAAATGGCCCAGCTAATTTTAGAAGTGAAAACAGTCAAAAGAGGCCCATTTCCAATGCAGCCAGAGCACCTCCCCTCTAATCAGCTCTGAAATCTGATTGATGCTAAAGCCTTTCCTTAGCAGAATGTTTATTGCTCTTGAAGGGGGTGGGCAGAAAAACAACACAAGAGATCTTTTACGAGGCAGACATAAGTGAACAGAAGCTCTTTAAATACGAACTTGTGGGAACTGGGAGATTGATGCAATACATCACGGGGACATAGGCCAGACAGAGGCAGCTTTCTGAGTAGGTGGCATAAAATCAGATGGGGAGAAAAGAAACTATGGTACTTTTTGCCTGACGTGACCTGAGGAAAATTACTGGCTGTTGTGCGGCTCTCGCATGGTTGTCTCAGGCATATCATGTTCTGCAGTGATTAAAATACAAGTTCTGGTGACAGCAGGAACCCAAATGCCCTTCTGAATTGTGTGCAAAGTGCGACAGTTGTTCTTTCAGCCCAGGTCGTGTTTCAGAACATGCTTCAGCAACTGCTTTTTATTGCATTTGGTTCCTATATTGTTGTTCTGAATGAAAACACAAGGAAGCGTACAGTGTTGTGGCAATATTCTGTTTATAAGGGGAAAGGTCACCTGTTGTCAGGGTCTGTGGGTGTTGCATGGATTCACACTGTGCCAGGAAGGTGGGGAAGACAAAATCAAAGGTACGCACATTTTTAAATCTTTCATCTAAACTCTGCAGCACAAATTGAATTTTTTCAGTGAACAGCTGCAGGTGAATACATTTTGCTCCAGGAGTAGAACTAGTGCTATTTTCATTATTTTCCTAGCAGGACTACCAATGAAGGCTCTTCTCTTCCTTGCTGACTACAGGACCCTGGGGCATGAAGAAAGTCCTAAAGAGAGGGAGTCTTTAATCAGTTTTCTGGTGTCTGCTCCTCAATGGCCTTTACCATGTTCCTTTCCAGGCAGGGTGGGGTGTTTTTGCACTGAGTATTTCATCTTATTTGAGTCTTACATAACTATTACTAGACTTGAAAATATTGCTGAGCTGCAGGCGTGAGAAACAGATTTTATCCTTAATAGAGTAGGCCTGAAACTGATGTATTTGTGCCTGGCTTTAAACACTCACATTTTGGGCTGCATATCATAGCCTGAGTTAAAAAGTGCTGCATTGTTTGGAACTGTACGTACATTTCTCCTCTGATTGCTACATGTGAAAGAACCAATTCCCGCTTATTTTTGGTAGGATGACACTTCCTGGACTTCCCTGTAGCCTCAGAAAAAGAGCAATTTTTCTCCGTACGAAATATCTGCCATAAACCCAGTGCCATTCTAGAACATTTTGTTACAGCTGATTGTGCCTCAAATGGCATCTTTGGGAAGACATTTTTTATCTCTTTAGTCTGTGCCAAAATGAATGCTGATGAGTGATTTCTTGTGTGATTTAAGTGCTCGGACCACAGCTGATAAGAGCAGCAGCAGTCACGTAATGTCCAACTTATTACAACTCTTTGTTCCAATAGGTTTTACCAAGCTCTTGCCACAAATTTTAGTGGGAACAGATGAGCCTATACTGAAGGCTTTTGACAAATCCAACCAGGAACACTTTTTGAGAACTGTGGGACCTTTTTGAGGATGTATGTAAAGACCCAACGTGAGGCACGGAAGTGAGAGCCCTAAGGCAAGGAAGCTGCTCCATTGTTTGTGCTCTTAAAATTCCTTTAGGGCTCAAGTCACTTCTGAGCCAAAAACAATCAGATATTAGACCTCAGCAAACTTGTGGATGTCAGAACTATTTTGAGAAATTGGAATACTTCATCGTAACCACATATTTGGCCAAGATATGATGTGTGGCCCCAATTCAAAGAAATTGTAAATACTGCCATTTATCCAAATTATTGTTCCCTTGCTATGTCTAAACTTCAAAGAAAACAGTTTCTTAATAGTTTGTATGCTGCTATAAATAATATTTCTCTTTATTGCATACTGAGAAAAGAATAGCATTCCATGAGTCATACTTATTGTGGGGTCTGTGGACAAAGCTCCCTAGGCTTTATGAGCTTCCACAATGTGCAAAAGCCTTAAGGTTCAACAGTCTTGCTTCTTCCAGCAATAAATTAAAAGCAGATTCTTAAAATACTTAGATGTGAGCAGCTGAACCTGCTTCAAGAATCATCTTGGTACTAAGGTGCTCTCAGATTCAAGCAGAGGAAAGCAAGACCTCCTCCTTATGGGCCAGATGAAGGGAAATCTTTGTCCAGGAATTTCTTGGGTTTGCTTGGTGTTATTATTCAATGAGGTGGAGGTAATGTGTTCACTGAATGCTGTAACGCGTAACAGGGGGGTTTTAATTATTTACTTGAAATGAAATGTGCTTAAGAGAAGTGACACTTGACCATCATTTACTGCAAGTGACACAAATTCTGTTCTATTACAACTCTAATCCTGTTGAAGTCCATGGTAGCAGAGAGAAAAATTTGACCCTCCTTATTATAATTTACAACTTTGAGACAAATTGCCAGGTAAACTGCCTCAATACCATCTTGATCATTTCGATGTTTCCTTGTCTGAGGATTGCTGTATGTGGAAATTCCAATGGGACTGTATCTTTTGTAAAATGACAAAACCAAAACCTGAAGAGACAGTGGTTTTGAGGTGTGCAGCTCCTTGCCTGCAGAATTATCCTCTGCAAATAAGTACCTTTGAGTGGCCTGAGACAGCAGAGCTGCAGTTTTTTGCTGTCCTGTGTAAGTATCAAAAGACGTGAAATTCAGTGGATGCATCTCGATGTTTTAGCAGGTCTGGCTCAGCTGGGAGGTTTGTGGCAGTGTTGTTCATTTTGTCTGAATAATAGCTGAAATAATAAGCCAGCCTGTGTGACTGAGCACAGCTTTATCTCCAGTACCCATCTGATAGGAGAGAGAAGCAATCAGAGCCACAGTAAGGATGGGATCACCAGGAAGTGACTGAATAAGGTTCTTTGAAGAAATTTCCTGTGTTTTCAGATACTTCATCCAGAAATCTCTCTCCATTTTGCAATAGCTCTGAGGAAAACATATGATACACTGAAATACACTGAATAATCTTCTGACTGACCAAATCTATTCCATAATATTGTCAAAGAGCCCAGTAAATCCATATGGGAATCATTTCCATTTGTGTGCAAAAGAAAATACAACTGACCTTTTAATACACTTCTGCAGACAGTCACGTCTGTGAACTTTGCATCCACAGAGATTGCATTCAGATTGCCTCAAAAGCTATGCCCAAACTTAGAAGATGAAATGAAACTCTGAAGTTTAACTTTTTTCCACCCTTTTGAGAATGAGGTTCTCTTGAAAAGCCTTGGTTTGTTGATTTATCCCCAGCTTTGGATCAGAAGTTTCTTCTCCCCACTATGCGTCCAATTCCTGCTTTGCTAACATGTAATAATCTCTTGTTCCTTTCCGTTTGGAGATTAGAGAGAATGATGCTGTATTACTGTGGAATGTATTTTGAATTTGTCTTTCATCAGACTTTTAGAGGTGAAAGTACTATAAAACTAGTAATTGGTTCTCTATGATACATTCAGAAAGGAAATGCTGGATTTAAGGTTTCTAGGTGAGAGCCTTGAGATGAGGGATTGTGCTACCAATCTTTCAGGAACTATTTAAACACGGTGAACACCGTGAAAATGGATTGCTGCAAAGGAACTGCAGTATTTCAGAAGCTCTGTGCCTGCAAGGGGAGCAGCTCTTGCACCCTTTCCCCCCTCTGCTTTTGCAGAATTTGCAATAGTTTTTGTAGGACTTCATGAAGACTCTTCCTGCTGTGTTCTTTTTACTGTCTATGATTTTGCTCTACATACTTGACAAATGCCAGATGAACTATAGGGAAATATTTGATCATATGGGAAATCTGCTCTTAGGGCTGGTGGTTTTTTGTTTAGCTGCACTGTTAAGTCCATGAAAAAGCCAGATACTCAAGCACAGACCTCTTCAATGTACAGCTTGTTTACAGTGAGTGGCTGCTTCCGTGGTACCTCACCTGACACACAACAGTCCATATTTATGGGGGCTTCAGCCTCTCATGGGGTACAAACAGCATTTCCATGCAAGGGATCACGATTTTCCACCATCAAGAAATCTAAAGCTTTTCATTGTTGTAGGATAGGACATACTGGCAGCAATAAAACCAGTGCTAGAACAGTAAACAAAGGTTGATTTTGTTCATGTTTCACAGGCATGCTTCCAAACCAAACCATTTCAGGTTCAGGCTGAACGTGCTGGTTGGAATAGCTGAACACAGACACAGAGATGCTACTTAAGGACAAGATGAAGTAATGATTAAGTCACTTTTCTCTATCTGTCCTTCTCTAAGAGACACACTCGTCTCTGTAAAAATTCAGATAAACCTCAGTAGAAGACAAATATAATTATTAGCTTGCCTTGAGTAACCAACCCATCCCCTGGGATCTGTAAAAGGAAAATAAGGTTGTTTTTTTTTAAAAATTTCCCTATTAAATTCTTGTGAATATTATTCAAATATAAAGTACGTAGAGTGATGGGACATATTGGAATCTTGAATTGTCAAATTTAAATCTAGGAAATGTTAAATGATCAACAGTTTGTCAACATAATGTCCTAAATAAATCTGAAGGATTAGTGATGATCTCTTTGGTAAACTTTTCTTCCACGTTGTGGGATATTTATCAATTAACTAATTTATTACAGATTATTTGTCAGTGGTTATTTTAAGGGCTGCTGAGACCATCTTCTGTGCTGACTTAGAAGAGCTTTAGCACTCTGGAAGTTATGACTTCAGAAGTGAATGCTGTGGGTTCTCTTTAAGATTAATAACTAAAACCTGTATATATTTCTGGGGCACAAAACAGGGACTGTTTGCTTTCCACTGAAACTAACATTAATGTCATGGGTTTGTACAAAATGTAGGTTTTTATTTCTTTTGGTCATGTAATATACCAGCTGATGGTAAGGAAATCTGGGAAAAAATCCACCTCTATAGTTTTCAGATTTCATATTATCTACATGAAACCAGTATGAAAGTTAACCCTGCAGCAGAGCAGAAGGGGTTGTATCACAAAATCTTTTCTCAGACAGGACATTGTTTCTGACTGAAATTTGTATGATGAGGTCGAATAGACCTTTCAGTTGGTTGAGGTTTTTTTGTTTCTTTCCTGGAGGAGAGCAGAGGGAGGAGGAGATGCAAGGGAGAACTAAGACAAGAATTTGTCTGTATATTTAAAGAGCTCACTCACAGAAATCAAGTGCATCTTGTCCTGGTCTTTCAGTTGGAAGATGAGGATAAAATATGGAATCACTGGGGTCAGAACAGAGCAAGGGCAAGGGAAGCCAAACCCATTGTCAGCAAGTACGTTTCCAAATACAGAATAATTTAATTGTCTTCCCTTGTTAGGCCAGTTTTCTAGATTTAAAAATAGCTGAGATTACTCTTTAATCAACACTAGCAAATTATGATCTGGCAGTGAGCTGTGCTGAGCATCCTGCACGTCTGTGCTGTTTGGGTGGTCACAGATTGATGAGTTTTCCTGAATGCCTCCTGGGCAGCTGGGAGGAAGGTCACTGTTCTTCCTGGCACATAAACGAATGCCAGTTGTGGTAGTGACAAAACTGAAACCCGGATGGTGCCTTTTACCTCCTCTCTCCCCTCATGTCTAAAATACAGGGAAATGCCACAATATATTGACCTCATTTTATTAAAGTATTTCAAACCAATGTTTACCAAACTCTGAGATTTAGACCCTACTGGTCTAGAAGGTGCTGTCCTCCACTGCTTTTTGGGAGAAAATGCCCAGTGATTCATAAGCTTTTTTTAATAGTTGCTAATTGATCCAAAAGAATTCTGCCTACCTTTTTAGATTACTGTATTCACACATGTGATAATGTTTCAGTGCTCCTCCTATTTATACTCCCCTTAAGCTTTTTTTATGTAATTAAATGAATTATTTATTGTTTCTCTAGCTGTTTTAAAATAAAGAAATCATTTCTTGCTTACAGTCATTAGCATATTTATGTAATTGGACCAAATCTTAATTGAAAGTATATCTGTATAATTTTACTAATTTCAGTGAAAAAAAACTCATTAGAACTTGTAACTGAACTGAAACTGCTGATTAAAAGCAGCTGATGATCCACAAACAATAGAAATGCCATTATACATGTTTATAATGTCCTCTGAAATGGAATAAGAAATTAAATTAGAAAATGTCTGGAGGGAGGAAAATATTGCATTATCTCTGCATATTGTATTGTCATCTTCAAAAATGACTCTGAAAGAAGAATGACTCATTTCGGAAAACAGAGAATGTAATGAAATATCCATGAAAGGTCTGAAAACTGAATGGTTGCAGTGACTACTATAAATAGGTTTCCATGAGCTAAATAAGGGATGTCGGTGAAATGTCCAGGTGCTGATTTAGGCAAGTCATTAAATGTGTTGGGAGATGGGGGTTGTAGGAGTTTGAACTACTGGAATACTTAAGAATTCTGAAGTCACAACAAGTATCACAGTGTGGTCCTTATTTTGGCCACCATTGCCCCTCCTGCCTCTCTTCTCTCTCATGTCATCTTGATTGTAACTTCTCCTCATGCATTGCAGAGTTATAGAAATGTCTGCACCTATTGTACCTTGATGCTTGGTTGAAGCAAATGAAACCAGAGCAGGAGTAATCTGGGCAGTCAGAAGAATGCTTTTATAATCTGGTAAAATACTCTCTGGAAGAGAAAAAGTAATCCCTGTGACATGGCTCTGTTTCTAAAAAAAGGAGCAACTTATTAGACTCGACGGGTTCTTCTCAAAGATGAGCTGGTGATGGAGCTCCTCCATCATTTCCATCAACATCATGGCAACAGGAGTCATGGAAAGAAATGCTCAATTACAAGTTTTGTGATCTTGCCCTGTGGCTTTGCTCCAGTAACCCTGCTGTTAGGTAAGGTTTTTCTTCAGCCCTGGTCTTTCTAACTCTGACATCCAGTGAGAGGGACACTTGTAAACACTGATGAGAAAAACAGCAGTGTCCCACTCACATGAGTATTAGTTACTGTACAAAATCCTTTATGGGACTGCTAAGTTTTCTTTTCTCTCCCTCAGCTTGAAACTTCTGATATTTCTAGGTCTCTATTGTTCCATACTATTTATAACCTGTAGCTACCCAGATCAGCTCACTGTGGCTCTCTTGCTACTTTAGAAGAATGTTATTGTCGCCTTTCTGTCTAAAATTACTCTAGTGTGCTTTATCTTCTCAGTTTCCTCTTATTATCCTCCCTCAGATCATTGTTCTTGATGCTATTTCTAAAAGTAATGTATTGATTTCCTGCCTCTCTCCCTGTGTTTTGATTCTTAAGATGATAAATATTTTAAGATCGTCTGTCATTTATTACCTACATTGTGTGTCTCTTGCAAGAAAATTGCTACCCAAAATTTAAGAGCAGAATCACATGTGTAAATGACTCCAGAACAGCCATCAAACACCTCTGTGTTCTTTGTTTCATTACTTCATTTCCAAGGCGCTGGTAACAAAGGACTATTTGTTTTCAGGAGCAGTGAGATGATGGTTTGTATTTATCTCTCTGAAACCAGCATCCACTCAGTGTCTGTCAGAGAAACAGCTTCTAAAAAGAAGCTGCTCCAACAAAAATATTCATCTTATTTAATTTGCTTTAGCCCGTAAATCAGATATGTGCAAAGCCTAAAAGTTTCAGGTCCATAACTATGATACTTCTTTACGATTCAAGCTTCAGAGTCAAATGATTCAAAGTCAAAAGTCGACTGCAGCTCATGAGTTCATGAGGTTTAAACTCTTTGAGCTTATGAAACCAGTGTTGTTTTCCTACACCGAACCCTAAGCCAGCCTAGGTTTCTTCAATCTGGTAAACCATCACGTGTTTTGATCTAAAAGGGAATAATTTACCCTTTTGCTTGCTTAGGGCTAACTTTGAGTTGGTGAGAGCTCACATAACTCTGCTACTGGGGGAGCCTCGTGCCTCAAGGGCAATGCCCTCACTGCAATGTATAAACCTTGTCTTTGACTCCAACTGAGTATCTCTTGTTTCTCTGACGTGCTGCAGCTAAAATTCCCTGGAGAAAGGCAGCCAAAGCTTGCCCTGCAGAATTGTCTGGTCCTTGGGGGCATTGGAGAGGAAAGGGGCACGTGAGCAACTGAAGGCCCATATGAAGCTGGGGAGGTGGAGAGAAATAGAGCTATGAAAAAGAAAACTGAGTGAAGGGCATGGACCACAAGAGTTAGGAGAGGGGGCACCACTCCCTGTGAGCTTGGTATCCCAAAGTCTCCTGCTGGAGGCAGGGGCTGGTGTGCCCACACCCTGTGTCTGAAGGGCAGTGTGGGCAGTGCTGAACTTCAGTGCAGCTAAAGCCCCTGTTAAGGATGTCATCTGAAGAGTCAAAACAAAAGCTAACCCAACCCACGTGCCGGAACATGGCTGGATACCGTTGACTGGAGTGGAATTTCACTCCAGTAGAGGCTTACTCCAGTCGTGGTTCTATATTCGGAAAGATAAACACAAATGTATGCTTACATCCTGAACGCAAGTTATTCAAGGGAGATAAGACAAGAGAAAGTAAATATAGGTAATTCTATAGACCAGGATGCCAGCTGACCTCGTGTTTGGTCAGCTCACCTCCCAATATTTGCTCTGCTGAAAGGAAAACTTGAGTATTTCTTGGCCATGTTTGTGAATGGATTGGCGTGTACATCTTTACGCTTCTCTGTCTCAGCACTGCAAACAAGATAAGGGCGGATTAACGCACCCTGCTGACTCCGTGGGCACGCTGAGCAACACCCCAGCCAGGAGCAGGGCCAGAGCAAGATGCTTGATGTGCACAGTGTGTAAAACGATCTGCAGGGAGCTGAGGATGTTTACCCAGCCATAAAGAGAACAGGTGTGTGTGTGTGACTCCATAGAAAACCCAACATCCTGTTTATCAAAGGAAGTCCCTTGGTTTTTCATGGAATCAATCATCCTTGCATTTGCATCTTTGGACAAGAGAAATAAGGAGCAAAAGTAAAAATAGCTGCAGTATCAGACTTTCTTCCTGAAAGCTGCTTTTCATGGCAGGTGGTTGAGGCTGGGCTCAGACAGAGAGATGTAATTGTGCAGTCAGGGCCTGGGTGGGAGCTCTGCTTTATCTCTGAACAATAGAACAATTTCCATCTGCTTGGCTGGAGCAAAAACCTTCTCTATTTCTGACAATACTTGGCATAGTGTTGACACTAAAACTACAATTTTCCATTGTTTTTTTGACCCTTGGATAACTTGGTTTATGGGGAAAAATTTACTACCTGCATGGTTTGTATTTGATTGAGCTGGCAGTCTGCCACAAACTAGTTTTTCCACCGCATTTTCTGTAGGAGAAGGAAGCTGCAAGACAATGGCTGTGTATAGACAGCTTCATTCATTTCTAGTAAAGCCTTGCTGAGCGGCACCAAAGGCCGATGTCCTGGCCACTGGAGATGGAGGCTGTAGAGTTATCTCTTCATATCAGTTGTTTCCAGATCCATAACACAGATGGAAACCTTTGTCGCTTTTAGGCCACTGAAAGTCGTCTCAGGATCCCAAGAGACAGAGAGCATTTTTCTCCGCCTTGTGTATAATGGTGAACAATAAATATTCCAAAAGGCCCTGCCAGGGCTGTAGCAACAGCAACACAGAGGCTGTGATGCACATGTAGAGCTTTGCAGATGGTTTTATTCATGGAGCTCAGGGTGGAATAAAGCCACGTTCCCTCTTGCTCAAGAGGGCTCGGAGTGGAGACTTCTCCAAGAAGAAGGAGCGTGTTTGGGCAGTGGCTTTGCAGAAAGAAAATTTGCAGGTTGACGTTAGCTCAGCCATAGAACACTTAAAAAAAAAATTCCTTTAAGGGGGAAAAAATACCCCTGAGACCAGAAAGTCATAATTTTGTTGGTTTTAGGCATGTGCTACTATTCCCTATGAGGACCCTGGTAGCTTTTTTTTTGCCAAATAATGGCAATAGTAAAGTATCTTTAGAAACAAATTACACACTTTTATATATGCTGCAAAGCTATTTGAGCAAAATGCAACAACCCCTGACATCTTTGAAATGCCTTTTCTAGAAATACAAGCCAATGCCTTTTTATAGCAGCCTACTGACAAGGATAATTTATGTATTCTACAGTATAGAAAATCCTGGAGGCAGTGCTATTTTTAGCTGTGTAACCTTTAAGCATATTCAACTATATGCTAGTAAATTGGATTTTAACAGGTGAATGACTTAATATAGCAAGGCAGATGAATTACAGATGTGGACAATGTCTGTCCAGGTCTCTGTTTTTTCCTGGCTCTGAATTATTCATCTGGGATGGCCAGAAGCCAGCTGTGGGGATTATTGATAAAAGTGAGTTAAGAATAGATTAGAACATTTCTCTTGTGCAGTATAATGTTTCTCTGTTGACTGCGTTATTTTCCATCTTCCATTAAGCGCTGCAAGCCAGACTTTTTAAACCCAATTTTAAACTATTCATGTTCTATATACGTAATATTATTATAAAGGCTTGAGTTCCTTGTTTGTAGGGTAAGGGGTGTTCTTTTAAAAGACATAATGTTGTAAACAGGAAGACAAATATTTCAGCATTTTGCTTGGGCATGGATTTTCTGGAGAAGTAAAACTTTCCCTCTAAACTCTTGCCAGCTGTCAGAGCTGGGTGGCTGAAATGTGCAATACCCTTTCATTTTAGTTAGTGGTGCCAGTGCCATTCTTCTGTGACTGTCAAAGTGTTAGCCCAACTGTGTTTTTGAATGTTTTTTCTTGTTCTCTGACACTTTTTTCACTATTTCTCTTTATTTTTAATAAGTCTAGATTACTGAGAAGATTAAAGTCTTTGGCCTGTACCAAAAGCTGAAGAGATGGAGATACATATGGGAAATGTATTTGAACCATGATAGTGGAAAAAGCATCATTCCTTCTAAAACACAAAATAAATGAGGTTTACTCTGCAGCTGTGCAACATAGCTCTAATAACTATGAGAAGTAAATGAAGACTGTGCAGTGTGCAATAAATGTGAAGTGACTCTGTCCCTATGAAGGCCATAAGGATGTTTTCCTACATAAACACAGTGCTTTGCTGCATTTGAAATTCGTTCGAGGCTAAAAAAGAAAAAAAAAAAAAAAAAAAAAAAAAAGTTTCACTAATGAGGAAGCAAAAAGGTATAGAAATAGAGTCCAAAATCCTGAGGTTTCTTTTGGAATAGAAGTATTTTAGTCTTTGGTCATCTTTCTCATCTATGTTGTGGTGAATAGCTGTAAGGAAGGAGTGGTAAAAATAGTAACGTTGAATAATTCTGGTGTCCTGAGAAATATGGAGAAAGAACAGCAGGAAATAGCCAGGTGAACACTAGAGATTAAAGATTCAGCTCTAAACTCTGAGCTTGCCTTTTTGTGTCATCAGTGTAAATTTCTTTAGTCTTTTTCCCCAGTGTGTAATGAAGATCATTTTCTCATATGTATGGTCAGAATTATTTTATTTATTTCCATGGATGCCTTTCTCAGTCCCAAGATGAAAGTTTCCTGTTGTGTTCTACATTTCCATGTGACTTTTAACTGTAAAACAAACTACAATTCATCAACTTTGCTGGTAATTTTAGAGAAAGTATTGTCCTAAACTTCTTTCCTAGCAACCTTCTGACTCCTGATCCTTCTCCAGCTCTAGATTTCTGAGCTATTGCATGTGTTGGGTAACTCGGTCATGTAAGAGTTTGTCTTTAGATGAGTGGGAACTGAGGTACAGGTTGCGTTTAGGAAGGTACTGTTTTTAAGATGTACAGCCACCTCATTTTTATTGCTCCTGGCTTTGCATTTGTGTGTAGCTGGGACAACTGGAAATACTGAACAGTGGTGGTGGCTCTCACTGAAATGTCATCGCCACTGCAGTCATTATTTAGATAACAATGACTTCAAGAAAAGGAGGTTTGGTAAGAACAGCAAATGGGGTCTCTGTGGGAAATGGAAGCTGAATGACAAAATGATCAAATGCGCATAACGTTTGTAGAGGCTGTGCAATAAATTATCAGAGTTAACAAAGTGTAATCACAGAAACAGAAGAAAGTTGGAAGTAGAAGATAGCTCCAGTGTGGTTTAAAGCTGATACTGTCTCAGATGATTTTCTTTTTCCATTTGCTAACTTACGATACAGAATCATGTCATTGGATGTTTGAGGTTTTTAAGATTACTGTTGCTATTCCACTAAGTCTTGCTATTTCTTATATTCACTTGTTATTCTTCATGTTCCTGCCAGGGTATATCTTGATGGCCAGGATGATAATTTTAGGTGTTCAGTGTTGTTTACTGTCTGGCCATTGCAACAGCTTGTTTTGCTGCCTTTCCTTCATCCCTGTCCTACCTTTTCCTTCCTCTGCCCTTTCCTCTGCTCGCTCTTGGCTGGGCAGTCCTGCCCCATCCTTGAATGAGTTCTGAGCCATAACTGAGCTAATTTATCTTTCTAACAAAATATAAAATATAGCAAAACCTTTTTTCTGGATCATTGTCTGCTCTTTCAATGAGTTAAAACAGAAGGGCCTGACAAGTGCTGGAGCCCAGCTGGGCAAGCTGGCTGAGAGCAGGGGGAGGGCTGGAAAATGATGGTCTGTGCAGAGCGATTCATCAGTTCTGTCACGAGAGCCAAGCCCTCCTGGCATCGCAGCTGCTTGCATTTGTTCTGCTGAGGAATATGTTCAGTGCAGGTAGCTTGGGGGTGGCAGGAGCCCCAGGAGGCCATGAATTCCTGACCCTTTGGATAAAAAAGGGCCTGGAGACCTGCGGCATAGCCAGGTGAGGGACACTTGCGGACACAAGGAGCTGATGGCCCCAGACTTTCCCTCACGTGGATTGTGAAGGTATAAAAGCCCAGGGTCTCCTTTGCTTGGAGTCCCTGCTCAGAGACATCACCTCAAGCTGTTGATTTCTCATTTAGTTATTGCACCTAAATTAAATTACTTTAAGGATTGGGATGTCTGAGACTCTGCTATGGGGCCAAGCCAGTGAGGAAACGTGGTGTGGCTGTGTGAGTGCGGGGATGTAGCTGGGAAGGGACCCCGCTCCCAGCCCAGGCAGCGCAGGTGTGACTGCCAGAATGGCTCCTGGATGGTCGGGCAGGGAAGTTTCCTTAACAAGAACTTGTCCAAAACACACCAGTTTGGTGAAAATGTAGGGTTCAGAGAGCCCACGTCAGGATGAATCAGCCAGAGCCAGGGGCAAGCCCTGTGGGGCACAGCGGAAAGCACTTGCCCGGTTAACCTTGGCACTGTTGTTTCCTTTCCCCCTGTAGGAAAAGTTTTCTCTTCCTGGACTTTGCATTGTGTTTCCCTGAAAAGTTTCAGTCTCCCTCATGGAAATTATGCAAATGTCACTGTGCGCACGTAAAAAATCTGACAATGGCACAAAAAGTACAGGACTAAAATAGGTTTTGCTATTAAAAAAAAAAAAAGGTCTGTGTAGCAACAAGAGACCTAATTTCCCTGTTACACATTTAAATTATTAGGAGATAATTCTGTTTATCAGTCTGCCAAAGTCTCTTTTAAAAAATGAACTATACATTTTAAAAGGAAATGTGTATACAAATTTAGTGACAATGATGAAGTAAAAAACCCTGGGATGTAAAAGCAGATTCATTTGCTGCCCCAGATCTTTAACAAATGGAGGAGTTCAGTTCATGTTGCAAAACAAGCTGACCTTCTAGCAGGGGCCAGGCATGAAGCTTTTTGCCAAAGGTGAATGGTTTGGAAAACTGAGCGTGTGTGAAAAGGGAAACAGTGGAAACTATTCCGCGCTTGGAGCGCGCCTGGGCTCTGGGAAGCAGCTCTGTAAAAATGTCAGCCTCTGACTGAGGAGGTCTGTTTTCTACGTGTAGCAGCAGCCCGAGCCTGTTCTCTGGTTCATGTCCTGCGTGCAGGCTGGGCACTCACCACGCTCGATATATTGGTGTTGGGATTTGGTTGCTTGGTGCTTCACGGCCAACAGCAGATGCAGCAGATGCTATCCCAGCCCTGGCCATAAGTGGAAGTCCTGCTTTGCAGACTTTTCTCTGCAGATCTCTTCCTGCTTCACCCTTGCAGGTGCCTGCAATGCCACTGCTCCCAGCAGAGTTCCTTTTAGGTGTGTTTTTGGAAAGCTGGGGCTCTGCAGTACAGACCTAGAGGCCACCCTGCCCTGTGAAGTGTGAGCATCCCTTTGCCACAGTGCCAGGTTTCTCTGCCATGTCACTCCAAAATTCCTGAGAGGACCCATTGGGACCTTTGGTCTAGCAAAGCACAGTAATGCCTCTGAGTCAATATAGCTTTTCCTAGTGTTCTGCTGATGACTTGAGGTCCTAAATTCTGACAGGAGCCACCCACAAACATCTACTTGGATGTAAATATGTGTATTACAAATTGCTACATTTATACTTCAGTTTTCCATCAGACCTTAAGATCATGTAGTAACTCCTGAGGTGTAAGAGACAGGTATAAATGACCTGAAATTGAGTGTCCCTCATCTGACAGGGGAAGTTAATAATGCTGGTCTCTGAGGGAACTATAGCAAGAAACATAAATAGGAGCAGAACACTGTGTTCCTTCTTCGGTGTCTTGCCCTAATCCTGACACGTGAGCACCTACCAACACAAATAATGTTATCGGGTCAGAATCGCCAGCCAATAATAAATCAGCCCTGGCACTGGCAAGGCTCTCACTGCTGTACAACAACGTGACCTCCAGTCAGGAAGAGACTTTGTATTCGGGCAGAGATGCTTGCATTTGGTCAGAAGCAACTTGCACCAGTACTTGGGAGATGTGCACGCAGGTCGGAAAAACAGAGACACATGGAAAGGTGTATATTTACACAGAATCTGTGTTGATGAGGTTCTCTTCCAGCTACCCAGAGCAGCTGCAAGGCCAGGGTATCCAAAATGCAGTAGAAGTGGGCAGACAGCAGGTACTAGGTGGCATTATAGCTCAGAGTTGGACATTATTGGTTGCAGATGGCTCACTGCTGGTGTACACTGGAAGGGGAAACCTCTCCGTGCAAATGTGTAACACTTGGAAAACTGAACACAGGTAGATAATGAAACCTGCTTTCGGGGGTACTGGCATTTCCATCTACAGAAAAAATTTGTCTTTTCTTCTTAAAAACTATTTGAGAACTCAGTGGAGAAACCCCAGTACAACGTGAGGTTAGAATTTGCCTCCTTTGAAACGAGCTGGATGTGGAAGAGCCAGTTTCAGTATTCTTTTATTTATAGACGTCTTGGTGGCAGTTTTGTTGCAACTCTGTTCCTACATGCTATCAGCATCCATCAATGCATTTCAGATAGATCCCAAGCCAGAAGCTCTAGGGTTTTTCCATTCCCTCCCCTGCATTTTCCAAGCCTTTTTAATCGCAGTCACAGACTTCATGAAGAGTCATGACGGGTGGATAAAGCACTAGAAAGAGTTTCAAGAGGTACCATTTCTGATGGAAAAATAAGAAGTATTTAGTTCAAAATATTGGTTCTATTGGTTACGTTCAAACTCTTTTGAAGTCAATAGTGAGAATCTACTGATCCTACTGCAAGACGAATTATTCCAGTACGAACTTTCAGAGCTACTTATCTAGAAGAAGCAGACTCTCAACACCAGAGACAAAACACCACATTTAATGCACATCTTTACTCTTTGTGCACTGAGCACAAAGAGAAGGGCATAGGGCCAGGAGAGAGATAAGGTAACTTCTATTTTATGCCATGAAATTGCGTCTGACAACATAGTGTATCTATTTGTGAACAGCATAAATGAGTCTGAACACTCTGGGGAAGTGATTAAGAAGGGATGTGAGCTGTTAGATGTACAGCTGATGGCAGAGGACGTCCCCTGTACTTTCTGCACTGTACAGAGGAGGAAGGAAGGGCAGGCTGCACGAAGGCAGTGCCATGCTGTCAGGATTTCCTCCCTAAGAACTTCTGGTGAATGTACAGAGCATTGTGTGTTACACAGATATTGCATCAGTGCATAAAAGATACAGGTACATCTGTGGCAGGAAAACGTAATCATGGGTGCTAAACTGGGCATGCAAAAGAAATGCTTGAGTTCTGGTTGCTCATAAAACTTTGCTTAGTCTTGCATCTAGAATTGGAGGACTGCTTTGATTTCCAGAGACACTTTAAATGCACGCTGCTGTCCTAGTTTGGGCAGGGCTGTGGCCAGCTCGTACCCCCATCCCTGTGCAGATCATTCACAGGTAGGTGACGTACAAAATCCACATGGAACTGGTATTTTTTGGTGCCCTTGTGCATTCTCTAGTTTCTGTGCGGCTTTGCTGTTGCACAGAACGTCTATAAACATAACCCACAGTCACCTTTTGTACTTTCTCATTTTCTCCCCAAACAGGAATGGTCTGGTCTGGACTTTGCAGTAATCTCTGATGTACAGGCAATCTATCTCCAGTGATGCAGGAAAGGAGCCGCAGCCTCTGTCGGCGATCGGGGCTGGCTGGCAGGAGGAGGTGAGGCTTCTGCCCTATATTTAAAGGCAAAAGTGCAAAACTTTGCACAGGTCAAAGGGGCTCAGTTATTCACTTAACACAGGCAGAAGCCTTCTGTGGTTGCAGGACAGTGTCAGATCCAGAGTACCCGAAACAAAATCTGCATTTGAAACAAAATCTGCATTTCCATCAAGTAGGATGGCTGGTGACGGAAATGTCTTTTTACCTGGCTTGCAGCACTGCTGTCTGCATGTCCCACAGAAACAAGCTCTTTCAGCTGCTATCAAACTTTTCAATCACTTTGAAATTCATCCGTGAGGCAACTCCTCTGTGGAGGCCAGCAGCAAAGAGCAAATTGGCATTGGAGGCCTTTCTCATAGCACTTCACTAAACTATCTCAGAGATTTGTATGTGACACCGGCAGTTTCTCCGAAAGAATAATCAAAACTCCTCACAGTGTTTAAGGGAAATATGGCAAGAATTTAAGTCTTGTGTTAGAAAAGTTGTTTGTCTCATTCCTCAGAGAATTTATTTATAAACAATGTTGTCGTACATTAACTTCTTGTGCACCCAGTCCCACCCGATCCTCTTTCTGGCTCTTGAAATGTTTAGATAGAAAATACAAATACATCTTATAATGCTTACTTATTGTCTGCCTCTTGCATTTACAAAGATACAACCAGGTTTAGAGTTAAACTACAGCACTTGTTTAAAAATGTGCTGTTTCAGGGACGCTTACGTAGAATGTTTGCGTTCTGGGTTCTGCTTGGACTTTATTTTTCCTTTCTCCAAATTTTTCATTGTCCTGTCGTCAACATGGAGGAAAGATGTGCAATCAAAAAGAGATGTAAGCCCAACATATTTAAGTCAGTGACATCTGTGTGCTCAGCTCCTAAATCCACACAGATGCAGGTGTGAGGACAATACACTTCAGGAAAGAGCTGCCTTTACCCTGGGATTGACTCAGCATTTGTAATATCTCCCTGTCCAACTCCACAGGTTGTCTCTGGAAGCCAGAATAATGTGCTGCTAAATGTGAGTAATGCTATTTGCATCCGGCTTGTGGTAAGAAAAAAACCAAACCAACTCTCCAAACACCCTGAAAGCCTTCAGGCCCTAAAAACATTTAGAACTACATGGAAAAAAAAAAAAAGAAAAAAAAAAAGAAAAAAAAAAAAAAAAAAAAAAAAAAAAA
>VZTI01002657.1:2041353-2068511 GCA_013397865.1 Struthidea cinerea
AAAGAAAGAAAGAAAAAAAGCCCCAAAACCCTCATTGTTGGGACCTCACGCTGATTGCACTGAATTAAGTACGAGGTGTTGCTGGGAGGGACGCACAGGCGTTGCGACACTCCCGGAGAGGTGACAAACACAGCAGCCTGTTTCGTTTCTGTGCTAATTGTGCAATCACTCCTTTGCCATCATCGAGGCAATTCTCGGCTGCTCTTGCAGCAGATTGTGCTGCTCCTCCTGCCCCTCGTGCCCCTGGGAACTGCTGTCCCTGCTGCTGGTGGCAGGGACTGGCACGTGGCTGTCCCCAGCGGCAGTGACGGAGACCAGGGGCTCTCTCACCCCTGGTGCTCACATTCTGGTAGGTGTTAAATGAGCAACGATCCAGTGCCTGTTTCTGGGTGTGTGCACAGCTCCACGCTCGTGTATCCCCTCTGCTGTCTGTCTGGAGGTTTTTCCATGATGTGCCTTTATTTTGGCACTTTCGTTTGATTCTCGCAGTCTGAAACACAAGGTTCATACATCAAAAGGGGATCCCACCCCCGGCTGAGGGGTTATGGCCATAAATGGTATTTAGATTTATAAACCGAGTAAAACTGTTGCTATTTTAAGAAGATGCTGCCAGAAGTCTGGCTCTGACCCTCTGGAACTAGGTCTAAATAATAATTTTTAAATGTTCCACAGTGGTGACTCTATCACCCTCCAGCAGATTCTCTGAGCTGCAGCAATAGGGGCTCCAGACAAAGGCAATGGCATTGCACCATTTAATGTTAGTCCTAAACACTCAGTAAGAATTAAAAAGTTAAGACCTCTTAAAAAATAAGAAAAAAGGGATTTGGGTTGGGGAGAAAAGTGGGGCTTATTAGCCTTGTAGTGTTTTGTGCTTTTGGAAGTCACATTTCAGCCTTTGCTCTGCAACCACAAATGCTATAGACATGTTTTAAAAAGAAAATTGAATTAGTTTTATTTTAAACAACAGCTCCAATAACTGACAGCTCTCATAAAGCAGAAAGGACACCAGAAAAGTTTAAAATGCTCCCCGAGTGCAACGTGCTTTTACTCTACATCTCTGGTTCTAAGTCTTAAACTTTCACTTTCCATTTTCCTTACCCAAACCTTGCCAAATAATCTCTCTAAGCATTCCTAAATAGCCAGTTAATTAGCATGTCCTGATTGTTTTCGGCCACTGCTCTGGTAGCAGCAAGGAGTTATTTCCTCACTGCCCTGCTTTTACTGCTCCGCTCAGGAAGCTGTGTCATGAGGACGTGTCAGCGTCACTGTGCTGACAGCACAGCTGTGCACGATGACATCTCCCAGTGAATCAAAAGGGAAAGGCAAATTTCAATATGTGTATCCTGGGGTGCAGCAGTGACTGATACGGAAAATATTAAGAAGTGGCATAATGAGTAGTGTGTGTAGGAGTGCTGGGTGTAAGTGGGGCTTCGCTAAAAAAACCCATTGTGCCATCTGACACAAGTGAGATTGGGTAAGCCTTAAATCGACAGAGCGAGAGCAAAGACTGCACCTCAGCTTTTTGGGCTGGCTTATGTGAACAGCAAATCAAACAAGCAGGGAGCATCAAGTTTCTATTTTAAACCAAGCATTCCTTTTGGTTTTGTGCAGAACGGTGTGTGAGCAGTGAAGGGTGCATCTTTGTACAGCGTGTGTGATGATGGGGACTGGATGTGAGTCCGTGCTCCTGTTGGCTGGAAGCGTGGGAATGTGCCCAGCTACCGCAGTGTAAATAGCCCCTTCATGCTGGAGGGAACGTGCAGGTAAGGCGTAATCACTTGTTAAGCAGCCTGGTGTGGCTCTCAGCACGAGAGGTTATCAGAGCCCACTCGCGGGTCAGGCTCCGGCGGCAGAGCAAACAGCTCCTGCGGGAGCGGCGCACGCAGGTTTAGCACCGTGTGCCTGCAAGTATTTGACAGCTCTGAGTCACCCCTTCACCTTTCTCTCAACCACGTAAGCAGCTGGAAGTGACGGACAGCTTTGCCACCAAGCCCTGCCACGCGCTCTCACACCAACCCAGCACTGATACTTGCGACTCCGCCGTGGAAGGGGATGCAGGAGCCTGCTCCCTGTCTGTGCCAGGAATGCCAGAGCTGGCATCCCGCTGGGGGTGAGGACGTGTGGGCGAGAGGGTAGCATTGCAACACCCTAAATATAGATGGGAAGTCCCCAGCTACGCTGCTGTGAGACTGCATTCCAGTCTCTGACAATAGCACATGGTTTTCAGACCGCATTTTTGCAGCATAGTGCTGGGTTTGCCTCTCTTAACAGCGCCTTGTGCTGTGCTCTTCAAGCCCTGGGTGTGTGAGCAACATTGGCATAACACAGAAACACAAACCTGACATAAAGATGGTCAAGTAGCTTGGTTTTGGAGTGTCTGTGTTGTTAAATAAGCTCATCCTGGGCTCCTGCAGTGATAATGCAGAAAGAGAACTTTTAATCACACTGATTTTTTTACCATTTCTGAATAGTTGCATTTTTGCCCCTTCCTTGGCTGCAGAATTCAGCAACTGGCAGCACTGGCTGTATGTGCCTGCAAGAGTGTATGGGAGGGACAGGGAAAATATGAAGCTCCTATGTCCTGATTACAACCTCAGCAAAAGTGTTGAGAAGCTTTTCAGTTTTGCTTTAACCCATTCCTAGATCCTCACGGCAACTGATCCCTGTAACTCTTAGGGGTGCTCTGCACAGTGGCACAAACCCCTGCTCCTTGTCTTACTCAGCATCGCTGAAGGGAGCAAAGACAAGATGATCCCTCTCTGTTTGTGTTCTGACTGCAAACCACTGCTTGGATATTTGTTGCAAGCCATCAGCTGTTGTTGCCATCAGCTCTAGTAATCACTCAGCCTAATTTGGGTTGGGTTTTTTTTCTTTTTTTTCTTTTTTAATCTAGCCGGTCATATCTTAAAGCTGTTGATACTTTCGACCTCTGGATAATCCAGAGTGTAATTACAGAGTGTGCGAGGACGTGTTCCCTCTTGTTTGTTTTAGATCTGCCTCCCAGCAGATGTGGTTGGGTGCCAGACACTTCCCGCATTGTGTGCAGCAGGGAGGGTTTGTTCTGTTGTTTTTTTTTTTTAACTTCTCTGCACTATTTGCAAAATTATAAATAGGCCCCTCTGCTTCCTTTTTTTCTCGGCTTAAAATATTAAACACCTTCAAAACTGGCTGTTGGGGAACAAGGTGTGAAATCCTTCTTGAGGACAGACCCTCTGCCAGCTCCCAGAGCAGCGTGGAGATGAACGCGGGTCCGATTTCACAATCCGGGGCTTTCTGCTTATCGTCCTGTTCCCATGGGCTTTTCTGTGGGAAACAAATCTCTGAAAGGGAAAGTTGTCCACTATGGTAACGGGATTTCTCTTACGTGCTGGCTGCTGAACGCAGCAGGAGCACAGGGAAGACAAAATTGCTTTTGAAAGCTGTTCTGATGTTGCCTGGGGATTTCGTACATCTCTCTATTTTCCACCTCCTCCCAGTAACGTATGGCAATAAAATAAGATCTAGTGTTAGGAAATTGCTTTGGAGTTAGCTCGAGTTTGTCCAAGGTTTAAAGTGATTCCTGAATGTTTGTGTTCCTGGAACCTTGCTCCACATGAAAGTCTATTTTAGCTTAATGTATTTCCCTGAATAGGCTAAACTAAGTAAAGAAATGACTGCTGGGTACCAGCACCTGAATATTTCTGTCCTGGGCCGTGTACTCTGGCTTATTTTATTCCCCATTAACTATTCCAGCAAATCCTCCAATGAAAAAAATGTTTAGCGGAATTGTGGAAAGAATTAAACCCTTTTTTTTCCCAGTAAATCAAGGCATCACTGTAACCTCATTGAATTGCTTCATATTTTCCCAGACTAAGGGACTGAGAGGATATTTTGGATAGAAAATTCTGTTATGCTGATGTTTATAGATGCCAGTCTTTATACCAACCATCTCTTTTTTGCAAAATCCTATACTCTGTTTAAAAGGCCTCATGTTAGTTTGAGAAGCAGGAAAGATACAGCAATAACTTCTCTTTTTGTAACAGAAGTGTGCCAGCCTTGTTGTATGGCACAGCCAAGTCAAAGCCAGGGTGTGTTTTCTTATTTCCTTTTATGTGTCCCCAAAATGAGGTTTCTCATCTCCATTTCCCACATGCCCACACAGGTGACTGGGCACCTGGGAAGCTGAAAGATCTTCGTGTCACTCGCCTATTCCCCAAACTGTAATTATTAAACACGGTCACCATTTTTCAGGCACAACTTCTCAGCAAATACCTTTCTGGAGGCAAACCCGTAAATCTGCAGAGCTGGAAAGCTGATACTGGCTGGTAACAGCAGGTAGAGCAGAGAGAAAATCTTTTTGATAACCTGGGGCTGCTCCAGGACAGGAGGAAAGCTGCCTCTGCTGCCAGGCCTGCCCCATCACCACACCACACTGGCTGTGAAAATGTGACAGGCTCTTCTCCAAGAGTTGAAGTTTTAAGTGACAACTTTGACTGCAGTTTGCACATATGCCTAATTAACTCAAAATTAATGGCCCAGAACCTAGTACAACAGTTGTGCTTAACGTTGCAGAAAAAACCCCCACCTTTTATGTCTGGGGTAATACTTCTTTCCTGAAAGAGTGCTGGTTAGCCTTGAATATCAAAGGACTGTAAGCATAAGTGTAATGTATACATTTATATTGGTTTTGATTCTTGTGCCCTTTGGTGAGCCTTTCCTAACATCTGGTATTGCATTTCTTCAACTGTTTCGTCTTTACAGCTTTAATTTTAAAAATAAATAAATAAATAAATAAATAAATAAATAAATAAATAAATAAATAACTCCCTCTTCAATGTGTTCAGCTGCATTCTTACAAAATCCCTGTACAGATGCTCAGATGGAGCAATGAGAAAAGATGAAGTTAACGCTTCTGTGGCTGATTACTTGATTTGCATTTCAGGCTCTTCTGAAAAGCTAAACTTGAGGGGAATATCTATTTATTCAAAAGAGTTGCTATCTCATGTATGTCTTATTTTAATATTAATGAGTACTTGCATTTTAAACACCGTCTTTACAGATTGTTACTCCTGTCCAAGCACTAGCCAATAGGTGGATATATCAGTCCCTGAAGTGAATGTGATGATTTCCCTTGGCACCAGACCTAGGTATTCAATAACTTGAATGTATTCCATAACGCCAGTCAGAAAGAAAAATGCTTTGAGCCACCTCCAGGGTGCTTAGGTATCTTGTAATGTAACTCACTGTGCTTTACTTTGGGTCTAAATCAAGAGCAGTACCTGTTAGCCTTTCATATCAGAGACTTTGTACAAGAGCATGTAGTGACAAGGGAAAATGGCTTCAAACTGAAAGAGAATAGGTTTAGATCAGATACTACTGTGAGGGTGGGGAGGTCCTGGCACAGGGTGCCCAGAGAAGCTGTGGCTGCCCCTGGATCCCTGGAAGTGCCCAAGGCCAGGTTGGAGGGGGCTTGGAGCAGCCTGGGATAGTGGAAGGTGTCCCTGCCCATGGCAGGGGGTGGGAATGAGATAATCCTTAAGGTCCCAACCCAAATCATTCTATGATTCTACGACTAATGAGGGAAATTTTTGAAGCTGGGACTTCCCAGCAGAGCTGTAGGTCTTGGAGCGCCTGATCCTTACCCTGGAAGAAAGCAGGAGGGCATTACTGCAGGTGTGACGTGACTGAGGTGATGTTGGCTGAAATTCCAACACCAGTTTCAGACAAAACCTGGCTTTTTGCGAAAGGTTAATGGGAAATGTAAATGCTGCCTGCGTGAGGAATCTATTTTGGAGAACACCAGATGCTCCCCCTGGGAGGAAGGCGGCAGCTGCCGAGGTTAATGGAAGGAAAGTTGTGCTGCAGCTCAAGATGTGCCCGTCAGCAACTGCCGTCATTTGGTGCTATGGAAAAGCTACATTTCAAAGACATTTCAAACCAGAAACCTGGCTCCAAGGTCATCTCACAGTTATTTTCTGTCCATCACATCCAGCTCTTATTGACCAAGGACAGATTAGGTTCTTTCTTCATAAAAGGATGATGGAGGGAAAAAGATATCTGATATTGCTGACTTCATTTACTCCTGCCAAGGAGAAAATGCAGGCGAAAAGGATTCCCTGAGTTTTGCAATACTGCAGCTATGACAGTAAATAGAAACAGTAGTTGGGGAAGATTGCAAGAGTAGAAATCAGTACCATCAGTCTTCAGGCTCTGGGAAAGGGAAATAATCTGCTACGTCAACTTACCCAAGTCTTTTGGCATTCCTGAAAATGCATCAGGGATCAATCACAGCACTTCCTTGCTTCATCCCTATTCTCAAGGAATGTGTCCCTGCCTCTTTGGGAGAGATTAAAGTAGGAAGTATAGGTTAGTTAGGAACACACGTGCTGTAAATAAAATTTCCTTGAAACTTGAGCAAATTTAGGTGCAAGTTGAAGCTGTTCAGGCAAGAGCAGTTAAAGCCTTTGCTTTGATCAGAATTGTTTGGCCCCAGTCAAAATACAGTAACTGCAGTCAATAATAACATCAGCTTCAGCTGCTGCTGCTGAGCTGTGCCTGCTGCCAGTAAACTACTTTCTGTGTTACGGGCAGGAAGAAAGATGCAGCAACACAGTAAGTTAGGACTAACCCTCATCTCAAATATACTGGATCCTTGAGCAAATCAGTATGATCCTAACTAGTTTGGGAAGGTATCACTGCTTGGTGAAAGCAGGAAAAAAAGCTGGCTACTTTAATCACTTAAAGTGGTGTCCAGGCAGCAGATTTGTAGTCTGATATTTTCCTTATAAAAATCAATACACTGTGGGCAGTGTTCCCTATTCCATAACAGCATGAGTTTTACTGGTTCTGGAAACTGTGCACGTCATCAGAAAGCCACTAAATAAAGGAAGAAGTACTGCTGGAAGATATGAATTTGCATCAGTGCTTTTCCATCTCTGTTTGGAAGGCAGGTAGGCTGCTTTTGGGAAAGGCTGGTGATGTTCTGAGCGGCTTTGTCCATTGACACTTTTGCCCATTTGCATTACATCAGTGACTCAGATCAGGTCACGTTACAAATGTACTAAAATTATTTCCAGGCTATAATTGAACCTTGCACCTCCCAACCAGACTGTTAAGCGTCAGTAGGTGCTCATGTGATCTGTAACATGAAATTATTTATTGGATGGTAAACCAGCCAACCAGCCCTTCTCTTCCCTAATGAATGACCTGAGCTGCCCCTTCCCTGTTTGGACAACATCACATTCACAGCTTTGCTGGTGATATCCTCCATTTCAGCTGCTCCCACAGTCTGTAAATATCTCCTGATGTGCTGCCCTGTGACCAGTCCGGCTGTGTTATCAAGGAAGGAGGGGCAGAAAAACAACATTGCTGTTTCCAGATGAATGGCATTCCTTGTGAAGATGCACCAAAGGAAGGTGGAGGTAGAGTCTCAAGGGACAAGTATGACAAAGCAGTGACGAGGGACTTGAACCTCAACGTCACTCAACCACACCTTCCTGTATCTCAGGCCATGTCTCACCAGTGTGTCCCTCTCTTCCCTGTCACCCTCGTTTAGTGTCTGAGTGGCTGCAGGCTAAGTTGGATCAGTGGTCTGATTGCGTGGAAAACAAATTCACCAAAAAAAGAACAGTTTCCTGCCCAACCAGCTTGCTCATCCAGCTCCACAGCAGCTGCACAGCTGCTAAATCAGATGCAAGGGCAGCGAGGGACATGCAGGGGCGGGGGAGTGTGACAGTGTGACTGTCCCGCTTCTCGGGACAGCAGCTGCTCCTGGTACGTCAGAGCACAGCGTAACACGAGGGCCATATGCTTCATCTGGCTGAGCAGAATTCCCTGAATCCATGCTTTCCCAATGGAAATCTCGCTGAGGAGTGCTGATGCTGTCCCAGCACAAGCATATCCTGTGCCCTGTCAGGCCCCGGTGTGGTGGGACTGGGGAGGATGTGACCAAGCAGCTGTCACCCAGCCGGTGATGTCAGTCCAGGTCCTTCGATATGCTTGTGAACAACGTGTTGAGATTTAAAAGAAGCTGCTCCAATGTGGCTGGTTTTGGTAAACTGCTATTAAAATAACCCTGTGTATTCATTTGTGGTTGTGTCAGTTCTGCAAGTGGCTTGTTCCAGGAAAAAGTAATTTGGGCCACACTAAGTCCCACAGGTACAAGCTATGCTTTGTTGTCAGCAAAGCAGCAAAACAGTTGCATTATTTGTACCCTTGGGGAGTGCAAGCTGCCCTTGATTCAAAGGAGGGAATATTTCCTATCTGCTGGCAATCTGCTATCAGATCTACACCCACGCTTCCTTAGTGACAGTTCTTCCACGCTCGTCTATTGTCCGTGGCATTGAGATCTCATGCAAACCCTGCAGCTGATATGTTCTTTACTTGTAAATAGGACTTTGTTCCCCTCATATTTGTTTGTTTCTGGTGGCATTGATGCCTGGTCCTCCGGTTGTCACCAGCAGCACCTGCCTGAGCCCAGCCCTCCCCCTGGGCAGCTGCAGGGCAATGCTCCACCATCCTGCACTTACTCAGAGGAGCTGCTGCCGTCTTTGGACATTATTTCCTAACTTGTTGCCTTGTTAATGAGTGTCATCATTGTTAGTCATTTACTATTTCCTAGTGGAAAATATATTCCACAGGGACTCCTCTCTGAGTCCATGCTAATTCTACCTGTTCACGTGGGAACAGGGGATGACTCTCATCCTGAACCTGACCCTGAAACCTTCACTCAGTGGTGATTCAAGGGGCTGAAGCAAATACTTGGCAGGTTGTTCCCCTCACTAGTGGCCAGCCATCCTCTGCAACGTCCTGTTTTGCCCATGCTGCCAGCCACGTGGCTGGTGTGGCGGGAATGCTCTGTCTTCCCTAGGGAAGCCACTTCCTGTGCCAAGGGTGCTTGTCTTAACTCCCGGTGCTCCTGTAATTAGGCTAGGCTGCTGGGCTGGACTCATACTCCTGTTCTAAAAGCATGTCAGTGACTGCTGCAGGGGTGTTTCAGAGACACTCACCGTCCTCTAGGGTTTCTAGGTGCTATTTTTGGGAGCTGGCTATTACAACCTGATTACGGGTATAATCCCTGCTTTGCTGTTTCAGTTATACTGCATTAACTAAGACCTTCTGGATGCTGTAGATTGGTATAACTGCCCTGCACAAAGCTGAGGAGCTGTATTTAGTATTTCCCAATATGCCATTCTAGCTCTTAACTATGTGCCTTAACTAACAATAAGTGCTTTGGTTTCCCTATCTCTATCACAGAGTGAGGCCGTGGGATGAACCAGGGATGTCCAGCCCCTTGTTCAGAGGAGGCTGGAGAAGGGCTCTGGTTATCCCTGGGTGCAGCACTGGTGGTCAGCTGGGCAATGCTGAGCTGGTTTTCCCTCTGCAAACTCTTAACTCCGCACAGAGCAGGAGTTCCAGGGTTATTTGGCACCAGATCCAACACCTGGCTCACACCCTTGATGAACACCATAAAAAACTGACTTTGCTCAAGTAGGTTTTGCGTAATAATTAGTCTGGGTTAAATACAGCAGGCATGCTGCAGGACAGGTGCATTAGGCAGAACGTGGGCTGCAAGTGATGTAGTAGCTGCTTGCTGCTCCTTTTGATACCAGGCATTGTCATTAGTTTGTTGCCCTGATAAATGTTTGGTTTTCTCACAGGAATGAGAAATATATTTCTTCCTATTCCAGCCATCAAAAGGGAAGGCATGTGAAAGCCCCTTTCAGGAGGTTCTCCCAAATTAGCAACCTTGAGAAAAAAAGTACAAAGAGATTTGCTGAAGTTCTTGTGTGTGAGGTATAGGTACCCTCTCCAAAATTACAGGGCAGGAGAACACCAAGAGACCTTTCAATGTGCAAAGGCTGCTTGTTCCAGAGCACAGAGGGGTTTATACCCATTGTGATTTTTTTGTTTTTGTAAGGAAGCATACAAAAGGAGAAATTGTTTACAAGTGTGTTTGTGTTTCAGAACACCACACTTCAGGAAAATTGTGGGCTCTCGTATTTCCTCAAACAGCTACAAGACAGCTACTCAACCCCTTCTCACAGCCAGCTCTGCACAGCACTTCATTTTTCCCCTCTAACAAAAAGAAGCCAGGAGCCTTTATTGGGAATATTCTGTATATTTGCTGTAGTGACCTATGCATTCACACAGGCATCAGCCTGTTGGAACACGCGTAATCTCTGCAGCACCACAGAGCTGCAGCCAGTGCGATCGTGTCACTGCGTCACTCCACCCTGACCTCCACAGAGCTCTGTGACTCTGCTCCTGAAGTCACAGCTGATCTCTCCCTCCACTCTCAACTGTGACCCACTTACGCTGAACATTTATCTGGCATTTTTGTCTTGAAGGGCTGCTGCTGCCGAGTGAGCTGGCCTCTCCTTTTGAAAACAGAAGGATCCTGCTCCCAAAGCCAGCAGCCTGCACAGGGGACAAGGGGCAAAAATGACATCTCAATGTGCTGATGGCACTGAAGGCGGCTGAAGAGTGCTGTCCTGCCTGGCAGTCGCTCCTCCCCTTGCTCTGATGCCTGGACCCAGCCCACAGCAGGTATCAGGGACAGCAAACAGCAGGAACCAAGGACAGGAGACAGCTCAGCTCTGCAAACAGCCGTGCTCAGGCTGGGCAGGTGCCAGGCAGGGCAGCCACACACGGCACAGAATCTCCCTGACGCAGTACAGAGCCTGCTGAGAGCAGGGAACCCTCCAAGGTCTGCACATGCCACAGCTGTGATGGCCCCGGGACACTGGGGACAGCTCTCCCCCGGTGCCCCTTTGCCTCCCAGGCTCAGCCCCATCAGCTCTGGCTGGTCTCAGTGAACCCAGTAATCCCACGGGCCTTTAAAAGCAACAGTCAAATCAAGAGGGTGCCAGCACAGCCCCTCTGCCATGCTCCTGATATTTCCATTTCCCTTGGACACCCCCAAAGGCAGAGGAACACACCAGCTCATTAAATAGCCTGCTCTGCTCCAGAATGTCTTTTCCATATTGGACAGACAACTTTCCGAGTGCTATAAATACCATATTAGTCCCATGTCCCCTGGAAGCCCAAAGGCAGGCTCCCATCCAAAAAGCCACCGAGCCGCTCTCTAGTCTAAATCCGTAACACAGAAATGCAGCTTATTCCATGAGATCCCAAGTGGGAAAAGTGGCTGGGGAACGTAAATACTAATTTATGTCAATTAGATTCTCTTGAATGGAATATTTAATATTTTTAATGGAACATTTTTTAATTGCTGCTCATGGGTACTTTGTAGCTGTTGGAAACTCTGATCTAAATGATTATTTTAATGAAAGATTGCCAAAGGACTCACATTCGAAACTCCTACGTAGGATAACAGCGGGACTGTTTTCTCTGGGCTAGCCAGTCCTCATTTCCCAGTCAGGGCACTCAGGGTAGTGCCAATTAGCACAGCTACAGAACTGAATGAGCCCAATTGCTGAAGATGTTCACCACAAATCCAACTGTGGAGCCTCCTCAGAAATAGTCTGAGCTGATGGGCTCATATAGACAGCACAGGAACCTTCAGAAAAGGACACCTCCATGTTTGTGTCAGGGCCCTGAGGGCACTGATGGGTTTAACTGCCCTGAGGAAGACCTCCTGTACCCCCGCCCGCTGCCCATTGATGGGGGCTCCATTTAAGCTCAGCCTTTAGGTCCCCCTCTTTCCCTCTGAATGTTGCTGTAGGTGCAGCCTCCCATACAGCTTTTGCTCCCTACACTGCAGGTAGGTCTGTCACCAGCCCTGTTTCTGGCCTGTCTCTGGGGTGTCTCTTGGATTGATGTAGAAGCCTTGCTGCTCCCTGGCACATGTTAGGTGTGCTGGTGGGATAAAG
Source organism: Struthidea cinerea (assembly GCA_013397865.1). Classification (NCBI taxonomy): domain Eukaryota; kingdom Metazoa; phylum Chordata; class Aves; order Passeriformes; family Corcoracidae; genus Struthidea; species Struthidea cinerea. Next base: position 2,053,167 of record VZTI01002657.1, read on the forward strand.
AAGAGTCGTTGGTAATGTTTTGTCTTCTGAAGGAAGTTGAATTTGGGATGCTGTCCCAGCTTCTGACCAGTTTTTCCCTCTTGAATCACAGTAAATTAAATCTGGGGGAAAAAAAATCCATTAAGATCCTTAAACTACTTCTAAAGGTCACGTTTCTTCTCTGTTCAAGTTGCCAAATTACAAAGTCTCATCCAAGAAACCCTTTCACACACATACATGCGTGCCTATGCAGCCCCTTAAACCGTCATTAGTGTCCCCTTTTCCAAAAAGAGAGCTGCAATTTCAAGTGGAGAAGCAGATTGATTGTATTTATAGTCTGGTTTTATCTTTCAGCCGCAATACACAAATCCATGGAGCAGGATCCCTGCACTGCCATTTGTTTACCGCATGGCATTGCTTTCCCATTCTCCTGGAATGGTGAATCATCCTCACTGCTGAGCTCACCCTGCTCTCAGAGGCCCTCACCAGTCTTTGGGCCACAGAGCACTTGATGAGGGTCAGCAGCCTCGGTGTTGTGCTTTAGGAGGTTAAACGCATTTACATGATGCGTTTCGGCAGCATGGAGGACTCTCCTTCAGCTTGCCCTATGCTGTGGTGTCAGGGCAAGACCTTCAAAACTCAAATTGTTGCTGAATGTGGTCGGTTGAAACTCCTGACCTAGTTTCCCAAAATCATGTGTTTGGCTTAGAAAATTAGATTTACTTTTTTTAAAAAACCATTGTGTAGTCTTTGCATTAAGTTCTGGTTTGGGGAATTACTAGAGAGACTCCAGTTGCAATTTTGAATTTCTCTTCATTGTCATAAAGGTGTTTTTGTTGTGCTACACAAGTAGGGAAATGCTTGCCTCTAGCAGCTAGGAAAAACACCAAATATTTTGACCCTGTGGTTCAAAAACAGTGATATGCAGATAGTTAGAAGTTGCTGTTATTCCAGATTTGCTGGGGTGTTCCAGCAATTCCAGACCCTCAGACCTACATGCAGTACCAGGTGTGTTAGGAGGGCATGGGCTGGCGGTGACTTGTTTGGGGTCAGTCTGGGCTTGCTGTGTGGCTGGAGGCTGCACCCAGGTGCTGGGGTGCCCTCCTACAGATGCCCACTTCTCCCTCCTCAGCTTTTTGCAGCATGTCTGTTCCCTATCAGTGCCAAGCTTGTTTACAGATCTGTCCAGGTTCTGTGCTGCTTTACAGCTATTCACTGACGCCCCTTCTTATTTTTCTGCCACATATCCCAAAGGGGAATGTGGGCAGGAGCAGTTTTATAGCCTGGTGGAAGCTAGAAAAGGCACGGTGCTCTGGGCAGCTGCCGAGCAGCACCCACACCTTGTCCTGCAGGCCCCCAGCCATGTCACCCTCCCCTTGCTGTTCCCATGCCAGTCCTGTCCCTGGCACCACGGTGTGTTTGGCTGTGGGCAGCCCGGTGGGACTGGGGGTGTGTGAATGTGGACGGGCCGTGGGGGCAGGAGCAGTTTATTATTTATTAGTTATTTATTGTTGCCAGTGGATACTGATACCAGAGTACCAATTTTAACTGCAGCTGTAAGGCTGCCTGGAGTACAGAACCAGCATCTCTTAAAGCAATCGTTGGGGTTTCATTTCCACAGGAAATGTTCATAGTAATATCTCAGGTTGCAGCACTCCCAGTATGCCTGGAGTACCCTGTTTTCTGGTCCAGCTTACTCCTAGCAGTTGGGAAAACAGGGCTCTGATTAAAAATGGAAAAGCAGCAATTGGAAGGAACGTTGTGTGTTGGATTTTACTAAAAAGATTTTTTTCCTGCTGATGCACCAGGCTGTTTTGCTGCACAGCTTGGCCTTGGAGCCAGGGCTCGCTGGTGCTGCAGACAGACTGTGCCAGGGACTCAGCACGACTTGGTTGCCCTGCCACCCTGGTGGCACACTCTGTGGCAGCTGCAGAGCTGCCTGCATGGCCTTCCTAATGCTCAGTGTTCATGATTCAAATATTAAAAATACTGCAGGACAGCCTGAGGCAGGGGTGCCAGGCCTAACAGCCCCACTTAATTTCCCCTACATACTGTGCTATAAGTAGTTCAAGCTCCTGCTGAAACTAGAAATGTTTCTTTCCTTAAAACCAGACACCAGCAGCGGTTAATTACCACATCCCAAACTGGCACAGTTGAATCTTCATGGATTTATTCTTGCCCCAGGTCTGAGTCTTTAATAGGTATACTTCTGGCTATTTTTATTATTTTGTTATATTACAAAAGCAATTATTAGCCCAAATCTCATTTTCCTTGTTAGCAAAAAAGCTCTGTTGCAGGAAATTATTGGGATGAGTTTTTCTTGTGCTTTCTTTATGTGTACTTAACTGATCAGCAAATGCAGCTGCATGAGAGCCAACTCTCACAGCCCCAGAAACAGGGCTATGGCAAGCTGGGGGCTGTACCAAATTAACTTCTGTGTATAGAGCCAGTGTAACAGATATGTATATCTGTGCATATGCATGTATACAGTCCACTCCATGGAGAATCCTCATGGAATCATAGATGGGTTTGGGTTGGAAGAAGCCTTAAAGATGATCTTGTTCCAGCCTCGCTACCGTGGGCAGGGAACCTTCCACTAGACCAGGTTGCTCAAAGCCCTGTCCAGCCTGGCCTTGGACAATTCCAGGGATAGCATCCACAGCTTCTCTGGGCTACCTGATCCAGGGCCTCACCACCCTCACAGCAAAGGACTTCCTCCTAAAATCTAATCTAATCTAACCTACTCTCAGTTTGAATCCATTCTCCTTTTTTCTCTCACTCCATGCTCTTGTGAGAAGTCCCTCTCCATCTTTCTTGTAGGCTCCCCTCTTGCAATGTGGATATACAGACCTGAAGGAGTTGCTTTTGAACAACTTTTGGATGTGTAATGGAAGTAGAAAATCCCATAGTTAGAATTTAGAATCCCATGGTTAGAATTTTCTTGATGCTTGGAAAAGTGGAGTGTTACAGAAGTAACTGCTGTGGATACATGTGAACTAAGCAATGAAAACTGAACTGAGCATTGGAGTCAAAATAGCTGGAGCCAAGCCCTAAACAGACCTGAAGTGTAGATGACACAAAGCTAACTAGGGACTGGTTTGGGGAAAAAAATAATACATGGAATAACAATGAGCAATAACTTTCCCACAAGCAACTGTCACCTAGCTGGGAGTCAAGTGCCTGTATTGTACTATTGCCTCTCCTGACAATGCACGTTAGGTTTTGTGATACTGAGGTCCTCCTAAATCCTTTCCGAAGCAGAGGTCTTGGGCAGGAACAAGTGCAGTACTATGGGTGCCTGTATTCCCAATGGCATCCTGTGCCCCGCAGCAGCACTGCTGCTCTGTTTGATCTGTCAGCGTGAGTAGCTGTATGTGTGCCTTGCACGTCTTAGAGATTGGCCTCACAGACATGTTGAGACAGAGGATGTGGTTGAACATGTCTCCCTGTTAAGCTTTCAAGCTCCGAAGGTTTTTGTTCTGTTGATAAAACCCACACAAAAGCTCAGTTCATAGATTTAGAACTAACTGCTTTAAAATTAGCCCTATTAAGATCTCACCCAGGACCCACAGTCCCCACACTCTGGACTCCAGTGTCAGACAGTGTGTATCTGTGTGTGCAACACAAATTAGGCAACAAAAGAAGCTTTGTATCAAAATAGTTTATTAAAAACAATAAAACTTCACTGAAGCTTGCTGTCTTCAAGACAGAATTATGACATTGCAGCATTGAACACCATCATAATCCACATATAAATATAATACTATACAGCTCCTGTTCGCCTTGGCCAAGTTCTGCCCTCAGTCTGGCCCCACACAGCCCTGCTGACACAACCCAGCCCTGCATACTTTAGCTGCAGAACCTGTTCCTCTGGGAACTGAGTTATTATATCCCTTCCTCCCCTCATAGTGCTGTTACTGTGAGGAGGTTGCACAGAAACCCAGCACAGCCCTTGGCAGCTCGAGGCAGTAACAGAACCGGTGTGAGCACACCGAGCCACCGACAACAGCAGCGCTGGGGGATGTTTAGGAAAAATAAATAGGCAACCAATTACTCAAGTTCCCAGCAGTGCCCCAGTGCAGAGAGCAGCTTCTGTTCACAAGAAGGAAGCTCTGTCCAGACCTGCCGCATCGCTCCTGGGCCGTGACAGAAGGGCTCCTGCACAGCACGCTTTTGTCTAACGCACAGCCACCTCTCACTGCAGCACTGGCAGAGAAGGGCAGTGCCAGCAGCTGGCTGGCACACTTCTGCCATCTCCCCTGAACACCCTCCAACAGCGCCACTCTGGGCCATCAGCTCTGCATCAAAGTCAGGATTTGTCCTTGCACCGTGGCAAACAGACTGAGCTCTCAATGCCTCAGCCTTTCGGGTCAGGATGCTGCTCATGAGCTGTGGCTTGGCTTCCTCACCAGCCCAGAGGCTGCTTCTCCCTCCTCTCCATGGCTCATGTGCCCTGGGCTGCTCTGCTGATGGGTGTCTTCTTGCACAGTTCCTGGTAGAACTCAGATGCCAAAAAGCGTGGGTAGGAGTTATTCTCCATTAAGCTGTAAACTCTCTTCTGCGCCGCGCTGAAGCAGGTATGGGTGGCTTCCTGAATGTTCTGCGCGATCATGTTCTTGGTCTGGAAGTCTATGTTTATCTGAAATACACAAAGAGGGACATTACTACTGAGAACAGACTTCAACCAAGTGTAATACACAGTACAACTTCCGAAGAGGTGAAAAAGGCAAGATCCTATCACTACAGGGTCAAATTAATGGAGAATTTAAAAAACAAAATTCTTCTTTTGCACAAAGCCAAAACTAGTTCAGATGTGTCTTTTCTCAGTTAAAATGGAAATTCTCTGCAACGCTACTTGTGCCATTTCCCACCTCAGTGAAGAGGCAGTTGCACTCAGACCCAGACATTAACAGTGAGGTATGTAACAATGCAGTTTGACATCTGTGTCTTGAGGTCAAAGAAATAACAGCTGTAAGAACTCATAGAACAGAGCATTTATGTTTAACCAGGTTTTCTTTACCTCTTTGGGAGCCTCCTTTTCAATGAAGTCATTGTAGATTTTCTTTGCTTTCGATGTCAGCTTCTGGGGTGACTTTGTTTTCTTGAAGTCCTCACAGGCCAACCAGAACTCGATGTTCTCCTCACAAAACTCGGACTTCAAAAAAGCTCGGAAAGCAGCAAGACCATCTAAGGAAAGAAAAAGATACTCACCATCAATTAACTATTTCAGGAATTTTGATTTTACCTATTGGTCACATCAGTTTCTACCAAAATGCTTTTCTCTATGTCTGTTATTTTCAGTGATATCATGACAATAAAAAATTCCATAATTTATGTTTGCAAACAAGTTAATGCTTTACCATTAAAGCTAGGCAGGTTTCACTTTGAGTTTGCCATTTCTTAGGCAAACACAAAAAATGAAGTCATTTCTAGTTGATATGTTTCCTCCTGTGATACCTGAGAATACATTAAAAAAACCCACTTCTCTCTAGATAAGGTCTCCTCTGTTAACCTTTACACTGCAGTAAATGTGACTGCTACAGTACTCTGGAATATTCTTTCAATGGTAAGGATGACTCAAGCGCAAAGAGCAAACAGTAGTATTATTTCTTAGTCTTTTTGCTTTGCTGTTGAATGCTGCTTCTTGTAGAGCTACAGCAAAACCCCGAGATCACTGAACCTGTGTTGCAGAATCCTTCCCACATTACTGGGAAGCATTTGCCTTTGTTAAGCAGTGAGCTCAGGGAAAAAATGCTCTTTTCCCATTTGGCGAAGCCAAGCTGATAGGCATGATTTTAGCTATGGGGGTTTCAAGAAAAAAAAAAATCTACTACAATGATGTATTCTTTGTGTTACTATTATTTTTACAATTTTTTTTAAAAAAACACTTTGATGTATTTTGGCTTTAAACTCTTAAAAGCATCTAACCTGCAAGACCGGAACCAAAGCTCTTTACGTGAGAGCTACAATGCTGACATGGAAGGAAGCAAACTCTTACAGACACATAAACTTCTCCATCCCTGTACTCCCGAAGGTTACTTTTTGAAGACAAACTTACATTTGTTAGCAAGAAGTTCATCAAAGGCTTCTGACCACAGCTGGGCTTCTTCAGGGGAAGGTCTGCCGAAAGAGAGGGAGAACATCAGACTACATTGCTCAAGCTTTACTGCTTTTGTAGAACACTTGAGTTATTTAAACAAAGTCTCTTTCTCATAACTTACCTGAAGTAGTTGCGGTGTTTCCCCGACTTCTTAGATTTCCTTTTATTAGAATTGGAAGAGTTCTGCAGGAAGTAGCTCAGTCTTGCTTTCCAATCTTTAATGCTGGAAGAAAGAAGAGGGAAAGGCTCGTTAAAAATGACAGCTCGCAGAGCTTTAGACAGCAGCGCTTTCCCTGAGGCGGCTCCCGAAGCAGGAGTCACGCACAGCCCCTGAAGGCAAGGAAATCGCTTCCCCTCCCTGCGGGCGGAGGGACTCACATCGTTCTCTTCATCCTGCCCTTGTCGGCCTCCTCCGGCTCGCTGCGGCGGCGGCCGCCCCGCTCCATGGGCCCGCTGTGCCGCACCACCAGGAGCAGCGCGCTCTGCATCCCGACCCGAACGCGCCGCGCTGCGCCGCACCCGCTCTTATGGCCCCGCGGCCGGGCGGGGCCGGCCCGGGATGGGCTGGGCTGCGGGCGGCACCGAGCCAGGCACGCCTGCCTGGCTTCCCAGTATAGCAAACTTTGCCTCTCCTCCGCATCACGTCTCTTTTCCCCCCTTTTTTTTGTTTCTCCTTACCATCCCCCCCCCNNNAACCTCCTTCTTGGAAATCTGTTGGCGTGTCACACCGGCGAAGGGCTGGCTGTCCTTTCCGTCAGCCAAAAACATACCCTGCTCTTCTGGAGGTGTTTGTATTAAGGTTATTCAGATTTTTGAGTGTGGCCAGTACGCGAAAGAGGAAGGACTTAGCCGTATTTCTTCAAAAAATGGAGTAACCCTAAGCTTGAGCGTACGGCGCTTTTGGTGTGGCCCCTCTGCTACCCCAGGCTGTGGATCTCTTCCACCCCGTGCCTGCGCAGGGTTTAGCTCCGTGCAGTGCTGCCACCTACCAGTGAATTGTGTAAATTACTCCCAGCACTGGAAGCTGAAGTTGCCCTGCCTTTCTCGAGCCCTCGGCTTGTTGAACAGGCCATGTGGTCCCTCTCAGCAGTGTCCAGCTGGAGGGTATCATGTCCGAAGAATTTGGATTTAGGAACCATGTGAGTTTCTCTTTAACCTCCCTCTGCTTTTCTGCTCTTTTCTGTGCACGTGTCTTCCTCTCCACAGTACCCTAGAGCCGTTCTTTCCTGCCACAAACAGCAGAGTTCAGAGAGACTGACTCCCAAAACACCGGCTGACTTCAACACAATCATAGAGCAGAAATGTCTGATCCTTTTAGGTAATCGCTGTAGCCTTGCAACCTCTGCTTGCTGAATGCTCACAAGCTGCACAAAAGCATTTTGCTTTAAATGAGATATCTGGGGAAAAGGAATGCCATTTAATTTGTGACAGCATTTAAACAACTTTTCAGTGCTGCTGGTTGTACTTTGCAGTATATATTGATGATCTGATAGGAAAACAAAGTTCCATCCTATAAATTTTACCAAACCACTTTAAATGATTTTTGCAACAGGTCGCTCTTAGTCCTGTATATGATATGTACATTTTCTAAAGGGAAATGATTGTGAGGGTGGTTACTGTAGGAGAAAGAATGGAAAGAGTAAGGCTCTAAGTGCTGTAAAAGCCTCAGTTCCAGAAACTTTGCGGGGTGAAGTTGCCGAAGCAAAGAGCGGAGCAGGCGGTGCCTGGGTGATGGATGGGTGTGTGCTGACTGCTTTCCAGTGCTTCCATCGTCACTGGAGTGCCAGGGCCAGGCGAGCCGTGCAGCTGTGAGCCTGTCAGGGCTGCGGGACAGCCTGTGACACTCGGGAACACTGCCCGCACGTGCGAGCCTGGCACAGGCAGCCTTGGAATAACACAGGGAAACTCAGCCCTGGGCCTTCCCCGCTCTGGAGCCTCTGCAAAGGATCAAATGATCTGCAAAGGAGAACAGCACGTCCCCACCTGCCGCCCGACTTGCAGATTTCCCCAGTTTGGATGCTGGTTTTGAGTTTCTTTCTCCTGATTCTCAAAGCTGAATGCAGAAAATGTGCCAGCTATTGGGAAGTGGAAAACTTCAGAGTCTAGCAAGATGTAGTAAGGTTTGGTTAAGCAATTACATTTTGGGAGCTTACCCGTAGCACACCAGAGATCCTGCAGATGTTTGAAGCCTGACAAAATGTTTTCTTGTTGGTCCTGGAGGAGGCTTGCAAGGGTAGAGCTGGGATATTCCCAGCATCTGCCAAGCTGTAAAGTTGGCAGTAGTCAGCATATGGAAAATTGCAGCATGAATCACGTATTTATCTGATACTTTCTATTTCAAACTTTTTAATTGCTTCTTTCAGAAACCCATAAAATGGAAGTGCCAGTTAAGGAAGGCAGTTTTAACATGTGTAACATCTTTCACGAATGGAAAAAAACAGGTAAAAAATTAAGCTGAATATGGAACTGTGAGGTTAGATGACCTTGTAAAACATTCTTATTGTAACATTTGGTTTAAAAACTATTTAGATTAAAATTGAATTTTATCAGCTGCATTAGATATATTTTGGTTTATATATTTATTGTACTTTTAAAGAACGGATATTGCTGTGTTTTCCAGTAAAAAAGACCCTTTACAAAATACTTTCTTGCTTCACCACGGTGTGTTTTCTGGCTGGGACACTTTTCCAGGACATCAATTACACATCTGCACAATAAAATGTGTTTTCCATTTATGTTCAAAGACCAAGAAAAGGCATCTGAGCTCCCACAACACCACCAGTATGCTGTGCAAGGACCCAGTCAGGGCTGGGATGGCAGGGAAGAGGCTGCTGGCAGGGGGCCAGCAAAATTGTCCCCTTGAGAACTTCCCCAGGTGCTGTGGGCATGAAGTGGCCCTGAGTGGCTGCACTGCCTGCAAGAGTGTTTGGGCTCACTGAACAGTTTTAAAGGCACCAAACCACAACATCACTTCATTGTATCAATTTCTGGTTTTTCAAAGCAAGATGGCAAAATGGCTCGGGCTGTTAGCTTTGTGATGGGGAATCTGTTTCACACCAGTGGCACCATACGTTGACTGGGCAAAGGAGATTTGGCATCTCAGCTCTGTCCTGCACTCTCTCTTGCAACAGCATATGGAAAATCTCAGGAAAATTAGGAATTGTGGTTTTAAAGAAAAGTCCTGGATTGCAATTGCAGCACAGGTTCAGGTGTGTTAGCTCAGCACAGCGCACAGTGCTGCTGGAAAACGGGCGTCTCCAAGCTGTGATTCCTTTCATGGAGAATGGGGCTGAGTGACTCCAAGCAGCGCCCAGAGCAGCACTGCAGATCTGCCTGTGGGTGTGCTGACCTCTGCCCTTTGGAAACAGGGAAGCTCTTGGTAGCTGAGGACAAACGCAAACATAGTGCCCAAGCTTTTCCTTTACGTCCTCCTTAAAGCTTCCGTCTATTTCTGTCCCACTAATCTCATTGACGAGGGGCAAGGCCGAGGGAAAGTGGTGGGAGGAGGGAGCCTGAAGTCCAAACTTTCCTGCTGAAGTCGGTGACAAATTTGCCATCGCCTGCAGCGAAATCTGATGTCAGACATTTAATGGCACAAGCACTCACCCTGGAGATCACACTTTGCTTTTCAGAGCCTTTCTTGAGAATGTTCTGTTCTTTTTCTGCTTATACAATTCCTGCGGGCACCAGGGATGGCTGGATGTACAGAGGACTGTAACATAGGCAGTAAACATCCCGGGGAGAAGATTGGGATTTTTCCATCTCAGTTACGTTCTATGTTGCAATAGCTACGCTGATCTTTTGAAGTCCCCAGTGAGTTGTTCTCACCGAATGATACTTAAATCCGTGTCTGCATTTTGTGAAATGCCAACCCTTGTTTCTTTCTTTTACTTGGCTGGTAGGACACAGGAAAAATGGTCCAGAGTTTATAGCTGAGTTTCATAAAGCCAAGAGGATGGAAAATTGTTTTGCATGGTAGTTCAAATCATGCATGGGAACTATTTGAAGGATGTCTTACTGAACCCTCAGCTATGACTAGCTGAAAAATCATATTCAAAAGAAGGAACAAGACGTTGAGCCATGTCTTTTTGCTTTGTAATGCAAATTGCAAATGACAGGTATTTTTATTGTTCTTGAGTGTACAGCCGTACAGTCCTGTGCTGTGTCCGTGGGATGATTCATGTAAGCATCAGAACAGGAGATCAGCAAAGCACAGCGCATCCTGACCCTCTGTTCTTCCCTGTCTTTCAGGCTGTGTCTTCTCTGAAGTGCAGGGACTGATCTGCATCAGTACAGAGGGGCACAGAGGTGCCCAGCTACGGGTGCCAGCAAAGGTTTGTGCCATGCATTGCTAATAAACAGCAGCCAAGCACGGGCTGTGTGGTAGGGCACCACTTTCTAGATGAATACTATGATTATGAATATTAAAACTGCTACTCTTTCTGATTTTCTTAATAAGTGAAGAAGTTCACTCAAACCCTTAATCTAATTCTAATCCTGTTGATTGCGTTCTGCCTTTCTAGTTCCTGTTAGAATTTCAATTACGTGTAGTAGGAGATGTTGTTTTCTTTGGATTTTTTCTGTGGTTGTTTTGTTTTGGGTTGGGTTTTTAAATTTATTTTTCTTTTGTTTGTTTGTTTGTGTTTTTTTAATTGCTTGAAGATTGCTGAAGTCAAGCTGTTGCGTTCTCTGACTTTGGCCCTGCTGGATGTTGTATTTCCCCCAATATTATTTTCCAGTCATAGAGCTCAAAATGTGCAAATCACCAGAAGCCATTTCTGGATCTAAATTTAGCACTACTATGGATTAACACTAACCTGGACCAATTAAATGCTCAGTCTTTTCTAAATAAAAAATAAAATATATCTCATTACAAATGGATCTTGTTTCACTTAACAGCAAAATCCTCTGAGTAACGTATAAACTAGACAGAGTTCTCTGAGAACTCATCAGTCCCATCCCTCAGCCACCTTGTTTTACATAAACACCGACATTAGTTTATAAAAGTTCTAAAAATAGAGCTGAAATTTGTCAAGTGGATCAGCTAGGACTGTATGTCTGCTTACAGGATTGCTGTTGTGTGGATGTGTACCTCTCTGTTTTAGTGATGCTGTGCAAAGAATACGAATTTAGTCATTGAGCCTAAACGGTGATTCCCCCTCTGCCCCTGGACATTTGGAAACGTTGGTTTTGAAGGGGATCCTGGACAGCAGCAGGCAGGAATTGGAACAGCAGGTTCCCTGGGAAGCAGGGATGGCTGTCCTGCTCGTGTCAGGTCTGCTTTATCCCTTCTGCAAAGACTGAAAGGAGACCCATTAATGTAGCCTGCATTCTAAAGGACAGGACATTCTCATATTCCTTGTGCCTTTTGTCAATACAGAAAGCAAACAGCTTAGCAAGAAGAGAGGTATTTTTAACAATGAAGTTTTCTTGGCAGATACGAGCTGGGTTACACCATCTCAGGTGAAGAGAGATGATTAATCTTGTTTGAGGTTAGCCAGGTGATGCAGAACACTGGCTCCATGTTCTGTTCCAGCTGCAGCCTATTTTGCTCCTCCCCCCTCAGAGGCTGTATTTGTTAACCTGGGTGTGCAGAGGGACATTAAATAACCAAGTATGTTTGTCAAATCTGGATGTGGGCACCATCTTTATCAAATTATCTGCATGTAACACAGTCAGCACACAGCCCTTCTGATGGCTATTTAATCCATGTTAATGAAAGTCTCTGCAAATACCTGAATGAGCTTAGTCAGACATTGATTCAGAAAGTCTCTGTGGCTTAGAGAATCAAACCCTTTTACAACTCCCACAGGTGAATCCTGTCAGGAGCACAACAGCAAGAAAATTAAAAATTAGAGCATAGGAGTATAACCATTTTTGCACCACTTTAAAAGTTCAAATTAAAATAAGCATTGAAAACAGTAAGTGAAAACAAGCACTTCTTTTGAAATGGGGGTAAAATGTCTTTCTTATTTTGCGATGGGCAAAAAAGTTTAAACAAAAGCACTTCTTGGGACACCCTGATCTCCATGCTGGGTAGAACTAGCAGAGGTTTAATTAGAATTTCTTAGTGAAAAATAAAAACAGCAACAAAATATCAAATTTTTCAGAGAAAAATTTTTCTTTCTTTGAAATTATTTTAGGGTGGTATTTTCTTTTTATCACTTTCAGTGTTGCAGTATATAGGCTTTTTGGTGAAGAGTAGAAAGGTAATGAATATCTTTGAGATGTGGTAAAGGCTGCATGGTAATGGAGAGGAGAGAAAGCACTTTCTGAGCAAATCTGCTTATCAAAGTCAGGAGACATCTCAGGAAGGGCAGCCTTACACCCCTTCTAGTCATCATACCGACAAAAACTATTTCAAAATTTGTAAGTTAAAGCCTCTGGAGTTAAAAAAGGCCAGAATGAAGGTTTCCTGTACAAGGTTATTAATCCCACAATGGCACCCTGGGCTACTCCCAGAGCAAAGGCTGGGAGAGAAGGGAAGGACACGGTGATATCTGTCCTCATCAAAGCGTGGAAATTCCCTCCTGGCTGTTTGAAGAGTACACTGAGGAGGTCAGGCCATAACCAGAGTGCCTTTGGGGCAGTCTGGAAGAGAGACATCGCCAAGTATCTTGACAGATTAGTCATTCCCTTAATGACAAATATTGCAAAATAATGTCTCCATCCTCCAAGCACTGTAGGCAGGTACATGGCTCCCCTAGAACATTTTTCTATTAGTCCAGCATTCAAACAGGCCTACAGAGCACAGCAATTAATTGCTGACTTTAGGTGAATCATTCAGTGTGGAAAATAGCGGTCCAAACCTATAAAAATATGTGGAGAGAACGATAATGTCATTTCTTGTGTTTGAATGCATGTTAGGTAAAATTCCACAGAAATTAGTGAAGTTCTCCTTGCTGATACTGCAGTGCTAGATGTACTCAGAGCACTTACTGTCACAGCAAACAGCAGTCACAGGTAATTTTGCTTTAAAGAAACTTTTTTTGGGCTGCTTGCAGTGCTAGGAAATGTCAGTGCAGGACTGTACATTACTACAGGTCGCACTTCAGAATTTTGGGAGGCTGCAAATAACTCATTGACTGTTCTGGCAAACTCCTTTCTAAAGAGGCTGTAGTTAGTGCCACCCTGTGACATGGCCTCCAGTGTTGAGATCTCTGCATTAGGTACTCGGGGTTTCTCAAGGATGCTCTTCAAGGACTGCTTGATGCATCATTGAGAAAGGAGAGCAAGAAACCTGAATTAACAAAAGAATCAACAAAAATGTACCATTTCTTCACTTACTGTAAGCACTAACATGTACCAAATAGATAATTTAAAGAAAAAAAAAGGAGGTCTTGCCAGTTGGGGCAGGTTAATTTAAGGTGACAGAGAGGGGAGTTGAACACGTCTGTTCAGCACTTCTCTCCTGGCAGGTTCATCTTTTCCAAGATGCCCAGCTACTGCAGAGGAGGGGGTGCTCTGTGATGTTGGCTGTGATTTCACCTGCTCCTTCCAGGAAGCTTCTCTTAACTCTTTTAAAAATGAAACCAACTGTGTGGCAGTTTGTAAACACACACTTCAAACCAGGATTCTTCAGTGCTTTTTCTGATGCGTGCTGCTCTGAGGGGTGACACGTGAGCTGCAGTTCAAGCTCTGGAACGATGAACTTATTTCACATTTAACATTAAACTGGTGTTTAGTTGCTATGGGTTTTTCATTTTTCAAATCAAGTTGTTTACCTAATGTCTTTGTTTTAAGTAAGCTTGTTTTTCTGGTAGTTTTCCAGCAAAAACTGCTGTTTGAAGATGGGGAAAGCATTCCTGGCTAGTGTATAACTGAGAAAGAAACCAGGGACAAGAGGGCTCGCATTTGCTCTCTGGGATATATGTGAACAAATTAGGAATCATAGGATGCATAAGTAAATTGCAAGGGGTAATGGAAAGAAGAACAAAAATCATCTGGAGGAAATTAACTTCTGCTGTGGCCTACACCAATATCCACTGAATAGCTAATGACTCCTGTATTGATTATCTTCTGCTTGCTTTGGCTGCGGGAGAAGTGAGGACAATTTTTTCCGTGTATTATGGAATTATTCCTTCTTTGCATATGTACTTCCTTTATTTCAGACAAATACTCCAATCCATGCACAGTAAGCAGCAAGGAGAGATTTGGAACTGGGCACAGATTAAACACATGGAAAGCTTCTTGGAGCTAGAGGGTATTTTTACACTGACAGTTTCTCTGCAAGTAAATGGAGAGTAAAGAAGGATGTGGTGAGGTTCTCTGCTGTGCCTCTGGGTTTGCAGTGGGTATTACACAACTGCCCTGTGTGCATCATACGGGCATGGTACTTTGAATATTATTTACTAGATCATCTGTCCACCACTATTGTTTAATTTGTGTTTATTAACACAAATTGAAACAAGAGGTTATTTTGTTACAACTCGAAATGCACTCAAAATGAGCTGCTTTTGTTTTCTTTGCCAGTTTGCATTTACATTTATAATGCATTACTAGCCAGCACTTTTTCTGATGGACTTTTTTTTGGTTATAAGTACAGCTGAGAAACCAACAAGTTTTTATTAAACTACATCCCCATTTTTTTCTCCCACATGGGAGGAAATCTAGTAAGACTAGGTTTTGCTTGTCTGTCTGCTTGCTTTTTAAGTTTCTGAGTGACAAATCAACATATATTTATGATGTTATTATAACGAGTCCTCTCTGAACTGGGGAAAGTGGATCAGGAAAGAAGAGGTACAGTCAGATCTACCGCGTGTCTGCTGTGGTTTGGGCTGGCTGTCTTGTCGATGGAGCTGGGTGACCATGATGGCTGGAGTGGTGAGAAGCAGCATTTCTCACCTGTGGCACACGTGGTGGTGTGGCTTCCCTGCTGGATCTGCCTGACGCCCATCCAGCTGGCACCTCTGGCAAAGCACCTGGTAGATGGCTGCACCTCCTTGGAACAAAGCAGCCCTTAGAAGTGGACAGGTTGCTCCTTGTTCTCCATGAACCTCCCTCTTCCCTGGCATGACCGAAAATCTACGTTGCAAACGCGTGTTCAAACACATTCATGGCCGGAAAGGGAAGAGGTTGTATCGAGGGCTGGGAAAGGAGCATTTGCCACTCTGTGTGTGTGCTGCCCACTGTTTATCTGCTCCTGCAGCCAGCCCAGGATCACGTTCTGTGCGAAACAGCCCAGTGCCAGTGTCCCACACAGCTGTGCTGAGTCCCAGCAGCCCTGGCTTGGCTTGGCTTGGCTTAGGTTTGCTTGGTCTAGCATA
>VZTI01002657.1:2068528-2186160 GCA_013397865.1 Struthidea cinerea
CTTTGCTGGGCTTCGCTTGGCTTGGCTTGGCAGCCCTGGCTCCAGCCCTCTCTTGGTCACAGCTGGCTGTCACCCGGCAAGGGCTGCATCACCATTCAAGAGCAGAGCTGGGCAGAGCCAGCCCTGCCAGGCTGGGAGCTCCCTTTGGACCCGGTCCCATTCCCAGACAGGTGTGCACTCACAGCTTCTCTTCTGCAGAGAAATCCATCTGTGGCTTCTTCCTTCATGTGTATGAACCCCTCAGGCTCAGCAAGAGCTTTGAAGTGGTGCTGGCAGCTGGAAGGTGCCTTCTGAATAATGAGGCTGAATGTTTCCCTCTCTGTACTTACATTTTTATTATTTTACTTTTCATGTTGTCTCTCCACTCTGAGAACTGTGCGTTCTGTGCTGCTGTGACTGTGATTCTTTTCTCTTTTTTTCAAATCCTCCGTGAAATAGCAATACTGGCCCAATGTTTTAAGCTTTTAAAAGCAGCAGGTTATTACCATTCGCAATTGCTCAAGTTTAAGAGCGTATTTATTTATAAATATTTACCCAAAGGATAATGAGACAAGAAACTGAGAATGTTTTCCCCAATCCCCTATATTGACCTGGTCATGTGGTACCATTTAGCAGATTTACAGCAATTTTCCAGCTCTGTAAGCTCTCCTAGGTAAGAAAGCTGCCAGTGAGCAGCTCCAAGTTTTCCCTTTAGCCAGTAAATACCCTGGGGAAAATGGAAAGGTATAAAGCATCCTGAAAATTTCAGGGTGCCTACTTTGGTTATTCTAACCTGTGCCATAGGTTTATCCTCACCCACTTTGCTCTGCATAAGCTGCATGTAGCTGTAACTGTGGTCTGAGGACTGGATCAGTAAAACTAAATAGTAATTGAGGTTTAATTGCATTAAAAAAATTATATGCTGTTTAGCAAGAGTATAAAAAGTAGATAATGTAAATGCCAGCGGATATTCTTTTTGCAAAAAAAAAATTACCTTCAAAAATATTGTTCTTTGCAGACTCTGAGTTAACATAGCCCTGTCTGGAATGTACCTCCTCTGGAGCACATAAAGGAGAGTTGAGTCAGGTTTCTGCTTTTTTTCCGAAATCTAAAAGAAATTGTTATCTGGAAAGCATCCTGTTATTTTTACAGCAACAGAGGGCAGTTAGATTTTGCAATCTCAGAAGTTTCTATCTTGGCTTGTATTTTGCCCTGCTGTTAGTCACCCCCTTCCTAGAGGATAGTGATGAGTTTTGACTTGAACCACAGAATGCTGGGATGCATTTGAGAAGCACAACGAAGTCTTAAAGTCACTGTGAACAGCGCAGAAGAAACTGCATTGTACTAACTCAGGCAGCTGCCTTGACCTGCCTCACCTTTTGGAGAAGTGGTGATTGTTTTCTGTCTTTTGTCTCGTGTCTTTGTCATTAATTAGCAAGGGTTTCCATGCTCAGGGACTTCCTTTCCTTAAGGTACATAGAACCTTTGAATGTTTTCAGCCAGCAATGTAATCACCTTGAGCTTCCTGCTTAATCCATTTGAGAGTTTTAAATAGGTATATTTTTGTAAAGAACCTTTTCAAAAAGCAGACTCAAATGCATGTGAAATTATCCTCATCTACAGCCAAGTTCGATTTGAACTGGAATGTTCTCAGAGTGTGGTAACAGCATTTTGTGCTCTTCGGAATTTAGGGTAGTTTTGGGGAGAGAGAGAGAGAGATTGAGAGCTCCAATGATTCTTTTTCTGAAACTGTTTTGAGGTGAAATCCTCTCTAGGCAGAGATATCCATTTGTGCTGTTTACTTTGCCACACTCAGCCTTTGTCCAGTAATTACCAGGCTGGGTTTTCATCAGCTCCTGGTTAAATTGAGCTTCTTTTCTGCTAGCTCCTTAGTTACTCCAATGCCATTTTCAGGGCTGCACAAGGCACTCTCCATTTTCTAGACATGCATTTTGTGAACTGCTGAAACATTACTTTTGCTCCTGTTGCCTTTTTTTATTTTTCCTAACCAGATTTTAGCTGGTAGTTGAATGTGGATGCACTCAAGAAATACTGCGAGTGCTCAAGATGAGAGACAAAAACATTACCCAGTAACTACTGTTTGATGCTTAATTGCTGCCCTTTTTGGAATGTCATGTTCAGAGCCACTAGAAAAACGTGGTGGTGGTAAATCTTCCATGGTTTTGTGTTATTTCATGCGTTAGTTCTTGCTGGGAGCAGGCTGGGATGTTCATGGGCAGTAGGTCTGTAAATGGATATTAAAGGACAGTTGTTTTGGGCTTCTCTAACAGGAGCAAGGAGATAGTGCAAAGAAGGGAAATTACAATGACCAAAGGGGTGAAACTACAATTAGGGGATCACTTGATACAAGCAGCAGGACAGCAGTTAGAATAAAAGCAAACCTGTCTTCAGCCAGCAGGTAGTGACCAACTGGAACTTGTGGAGATGGGGCAGTCACTGGGTTCGAGTGAATTCATGGACAACAGATCCACAAATAGATGCCTAGAAGGATGGGGATGCTCTAAAATCCCTATTTTGACAGCTGTGAATGCTGAGCAGCTGTGAGGGGAGCAGAGCAAGAAAACAGCTGGATTTTTGTGCTTTCCCTATTTACTTACTTCACCACCACTGGACACTGGCTGCAGGGCTAGAGAAGGCAGTGCTCTGCCCCACTGTGGCATTTTCTGTGTCCTTATAAGTTTTATTTATTGCTCAGACCACCACACGATTAGGGTTTAAAGCATTTATCCCTGCAAACTCTACAAGTAAGGACCCTGTCTGTGTGCATGATTTTGTTAGACTCAGGCCCTATACTTTATTTGGTTAAATAGGACTACGAACATTTACACAGCTATATAAATAAACCCATCCAGTTAGTCCCGTCAGCTGAGCCAAAAGAGAGATTTAAAGTGCCAAGGACTTAGAACATCTCTTTCTAAATTTACCCTGGCTCAAAGTATGTTTAGAAGATGAGGTATAGATAAAATCAGATAAGCAAAATTATTTAGTATCCTGTCACTTGTAAAATGTTTATCAGTTAAAAATAAAAGAGGTGAGAAAAATGAGTTAATCTTTTACAAGAAACAAAAACACAGCTAATGGCTGGGTTAGGAGCCTGTGTTTAATAAGTGGCAGGGGATGATTACAAACAGTCCACAGTGGCTGCTGACAGACATCCTGTTTTTGGCAGTTTGTGCACAGCTCACCAAGAGATGCTACCTGCAGAGGTAGCAAATCTCCATGTGCTGTCTTAGCTGGAGCTAATTAACTGGAAGATGGGTAGGAAAACAGGAATGACTCAGCTGGACACTGGAGCTGTTTGGAGGTGTTCCAGCTGATTGGTTTTCTGGTAGAAAAGGCTGCTTCTTTCAAAGGAAAACATCTTGCTAGGATATATAGTCTCAATAAGAATGTCTTTTGTGCTCTGCCCAGATTATTCCCCCTTTTTTCCAGGCTCTCTGGCAGTCACCAGGCAGGTGGTACAGAGGTGAGCTCTTCCCCTCTTCCTCTGCTGGGTTTGCAGTGGCTCCTGGCTGGTCTTGCAGCCAGTGACCGTATCTGTCCTTCCAGCCATGTCAGCTGACTCTGTTGGCTGTCCAAGTCTACCACTGCAGATGATATTTTTTCATATGTTTGAAATATTTTGCAGGCTGCATAGAAAATCTTCCAGGCAGCTGCATTAATATACAAAGACCCTGGAGGCAAGAGAAGCCCTTAGAGAAAATACAGCAGATGCTTTTTTTCTCCTGCAAGAAAAATGTCAGTAGGTTCTTGTTTATTGATTTGGAAATCAGGAGGGATTTTCAGTGTTTTTCTGAAATATTTCCAACTGACACTGGGTTATTCCTGCCCTTAGCAGTGCAATGATATCTAATGGCATATGCCAAGCTTCACCCTTAATTTGTTTATGAAACAGGACTTGTGGCACAAAGGAGGCTGAGAAAGGTTCCTATGCAAAAAATTTATCAGTGGGTTTCATAGCTTATGACATACATCAAACCTACTGATTCATGCTGCTTGTGGGGAGACGGGCAGAAAAGAGAAAAGAGAAAAGAGAAAAAAGAGGAAAGAGAAAGCCTCAGCAGCCATCTGAGAGGAGGAAAAAGCACTGCCACAGCACCTCAGTGACAACGCAGAGACCTGCCAGGAAGGCACCTTGCAACACCAGGCTGCTGCATTTCCCCTTTGCCAAGTCTGTTCATCTCTTTCAATATCTCATTTTATATCAAACACTCCTTTTGAAAGATCACGGGATTGTGCCTAAAGGCTCATCATAAGTTTGGATGATTTTGAGTGTTTTCTCTACCTAAAATGTCACTTTAGCTGAGTGTTTTACTGCTTTTGCAACCACGAGTATCACTGGAATGACAGGGCAGGAACAAACAACTGTGTGTTCCTCTTCACTGGGAAACAGTTCCTTATTTCAGTTATAATATTTGTAATTTTTTTGGCTCCAAGGTGTACAGGTTCTCCACCAGAGAGATTTATTTTGTGCTTGGTAATTTATATCTTTGTGTCATGGATGCCAAAACTTTGCAACGTACAAGGCCATGAAAAAGTTGAGCTCAGCAAGTCATATTCCAGGAAAAAGACTGGAAGAAATATCAGCCATGGACTTGCCCTTCCTGGAAGGCAAGACAAGATTTTACCTCAAGGAGAAACAAAGAAGTCGCTTCTGTTCGTTTATCCCAGTGTAAGGACTAATTTATCCTGAGGGTGGGAAGTTTGGATTCGTCTCTGCCTTTTCTGTATGAAAACTACTGTACTAATAAGGAAGGAAGGAAGAAGAAAAATGGGGCAGTTGCTTGACAATTAATTCTTGCAAAAGAGAAAAAATATGTTTACAGAACGATGTTTATATTATGGGATGGAACAACCATTAGTGACTTTAAACATGAACCATTTAAGCCTCTGTAACTCCCAGATGTTCCTGCTGGAAGAGGCCAGCTGTCCCTCAGCCTTACTCCTTGTGCATCTGAGAAAGGGATGTGGAGGGACGGGGTTTCACCTCACAGCTGAACACACCAGTTGGTGATTTGCTTCTGCAGGGGGTGGTCTTGCTGCTCTGGGTCTAACCCTCATGGAGCCTCTGGGTGGGATTCAGCTGGCTACTCCAGGGCCAAACTGGTGCTTTTGTGTCTTTCCCAGTCACCGTATCTGAGCTCAGAGGAATAATGGGAAGAGGGCAAAGCTCCTGTTGGTGCTTCTTTATGTCCTACACTGCCTTGGCTGGGTGACATGGTACCCTAAGAAATGTGGAGATTACTGCTGTGCAAATTCCTTGCCTGGAGTTTGGGGCACCTACAAAAGGATATTCTGAGGGACGGACATTTAGAAGGAAAAATAGGTGTTTCGTGGATCAAATGACTTCTCCTTTTTGGTGATAATCAATGCAATAAGAATGAAGCCAGTTTTTAGAACTGTGTGTTGTAACAATGAAAAACAGCTTTGGGTTGAAAGATTGGAGGTGGTCCCATGGCACAATGTTTAGTCTGCATCTGGAATCATGACTTTTCCCCTTGTTTTCCTTGGGACTCTGTATTATTAAAAGAAAAAAATGTCCAACACAGCAGCTAGATTAAGCAAAAGATTTCAAAAAACTTCCCTGCCCTGTGAAACATTTCCTTTTAACCCTGAACTGATGGACACTGGAGAAGTCAGTTATTATTCCATTCCTTTGCAAGCAGAAAACACCAGCCTTTCCATATTTCTGATCAGCAGATTTCACCATGGATACAGACGACATAAAATACTCTTTTTTTCTTTTAGTTATGTGCACCATTAAAATACACTTGGCACAGCTCAGAGTACTTGTGAGATGGCCAGGTTTTAACCTTCAAATAAAAATATGCCCATGCTTTCTGATTTATTTCTCCTATTTATTGACATTTTCTTCTTCCAAGATAACAAACTAGCTCTTGGGAATAAAGCAGCACGTGAGAAACGCTGTGGCAGGAATCCCAGTGCAGTGCAGCCCGTACAGATGTTCCAGGAGCAGCTGTCAGCCCCAGCTGGGGCTGAGCACAGGGCTCAGCACAGGCAGGTTGACAGCACTGCTTAGACAGATCCTGGCTGGCCAGCAAAGCTGCGAGAGCAGGTGGTGCTGGTGACTTCAGCTGCATTTTGTTGATAGATGGAGCTGGGGACAGGGGCTGTAAATATTACTGATGGGCTTGGTGTGGCCCAGAGGCTTGGCTGCCAGGGCCCAATAAGACAGGAAAGTTTCTGTGTGTGTGTTACAGGGGCTGAGCACTACAGACAGGGTTGCAGGCACATTTCAGAAAGCAGGTGCTTCAACAGCACATCCCATCTCTGGTGAGGGCTTTGAGCTTGGGATGGGTCCTGCTGTGGTCAGGCTGCAGTGGCCTAGTTTTAGTGCTGGTTTATTAAAATGTTTGTTACACACAGGGCACAGCAAGTTTTGTTTGGGGGTGCTTGTTAAAAATAAAAGCAATCCACTTGTGCAATGAAGAGTTCAGTTCTGAAGTTCTCATGTTCCTCCAGTCCCTGGGAAGGAACAGGAGAGGCCCAAGCTCTGAGAGGCACGAACATCTTACATTTTTAGAAGGTACTTTGGAGAACATTAGTATTATTTTGATCACATGCATTCCAAAATCAAAAAGAGATAAGGAGTCTCACTGCAGGAAGATGCTAAAATAATCCAATCTCTTTTAAAAAGTGGAAAACAAACTTCCCAGTATGATATTTAAAGGCTCTTAAGGCTGCTTGAATTAAATGTTCCTGTCTCTTGCAGTGCAGTGTCAAAAGAATCGACCTTCTCAGGACCACAGGTAGATTTAAAATAGCAGAGGAAGGAAGGCTGCCAGAGCTCCTTTTGCAGCAAAGGTCCTTCCTGCAAGTTTTCTGGGAAAGAAGCAAGAAATAATAACAAGGGTGTTGTTGTAACTCCTTTTCTCCAAATATATTCTAAGAATGACCTGAAAAATATTCCTTCTCTAAGCAGGCAGTGAGTGTGCTCTTGCCTCTCCAGGCTCACTAACAATGTGAGATTTGCTACGAGAGGAAGAAGATCAACTCCTTGTCTGGGGTTTTTTAAGCCGGAAATTGACTGTTAAAAGAACAACTTGACACCAAATTTGCTACCCAATATTTTGTGGAAGTGGCAGCTTTGTGGGATGTGTGTGAAAGTTGCAGGAATATGATCGGTCCTCTAGAATGATTGCTTCCGAATTTTAATAAGGAAGCAAGTGCCTCAGAAGGTCTCAACAACTACCTGCAGACATTCATACAAGGAAAGTTTTCAGTGCCTACAAGAGTGTAAACAGCACTCTATAATCTGGTTTCTACTGACTGTGTATTTTGGCTTGGCTTTGGTGGTATAAACATTGGAGCTGTGGTTGGTTTGCTGTAAATGGATGTCATGGGGATGCTGAAAGTTCAAAAATGCACTGTTTCTGTCACGTGTCATTTTCTTCTCATCCTTCTGTGTAGGATCACTGACAGTCAAACCTATTTTACTGCACAGCTTTGCTGCTTAGAGTTGTTACATGTTAGCGGCAAAGTTGCTTAAGGAGTCCAGGAGGGCCCTCTCCTAACAGGAGCCAACCTCAAGGACAGGATTTCCAGTTCTCGGGAAAAGATATCTGTTGTCTCACTTCCAAAACATTCGTCTTCCATTTCCTTTATGATTGCATGGTACTTCTAGAAGACGTTCTGTGTCCTGTATCTCAGCTCTTCTCATAACCAGGCAGAAGAGGTTTTATGAAAGCCTCTTCCTGTGGGATGTTTTTAGAATAACAGCTCTCTGATACTGGGGTAAAGTTGAAGACTAAACACATTGTTTAGTTTAGTTTATTGTTGGATAGTTGTTTAAGATGGGAAGTTAATACACTTTTGTGCAAAATCACCGTGTTGACCAGAAGATTTAAGATGGTCCCACTTGACATCTGTGTAGTTTATCTGTAAACAGGGGAACCAAAGCGAAAATTATGAGGAGTCATTGGCTTGTTTTCTTCATGCAGCTCTAGGCTCAGTGCCAGAGAGGTCTTCCTTTCTGAAACCCAGGGAAGGCTTTTTGGACATGAAGAGCATCACGGTGACTGCTTGGAGAGAAGAAAATTCTTTCATATAAGCTCAGGAAATTTGGAATCGCCAAGTAGGGAAGAGAAGATGACACACTTGGACTGCATTAAAAGAAGCAAAAAGCCCAAACCCCCACACCAGCAATAAGCCAGATTCGAGGAACTGATCATCAAGGAAAGAGATTTAAATAAAGAAAACAAACAAAAAACCCTACCAAAACCTACAAAACCTCCCACACACATTAGAAAAAACCCTAAACCCCAAAACCCCAAAAGCAACCAAGAAAAGGACAGGATGGTTTGCAGGCAGGAGTTGTTCTTCTGTACTGGAGGAGGCTGGAAAGGGTGGATGTGGTGGAAATTCTTCTTCTGTCTTCACAAGAGTAAATATTCACAATTTATCATTGTCTAGGGGGAGAATTGCTTGTACACCTAGTGACAAATAAAAGCATATTTAAAGATAATAATAAGCAAGGTGGGCTTGGTTATTTCAGCAAGAACAGCCTCTCAGGCTTGACCCCGCCATGCTGGGCAGGGCTGGCTGGGGATCCTCTAAAGCTATTTAAAAACTACAGTCCAGAGGCCCAGAGGCAGCAGCTCCCATACTGAAGGGCAACTCCCATGCTGGAATGTCTTCGGGGAGGTTCTCTTATCTGCCAAGCTTTATTAACATTTCCCTGATGCCTGTGGATTGAATATCGAGCCTCACGAGTAATCATTGCCATAGAGATATTGAGCCATGAAATGCAACCTCTTCACGGATATTGTTGATGACTGTGAGGAACTAATTCCAGGACGACCATCTTATTACAGCCCTCTACTTGTTGTCTAATTGCAGTCCCATTATTCCTGTAGCCAGAAAAGCAATGTGCTTACCCTTTTAACTGTCAGAGAATGAGTCAGAGGGCTTGTTTAACCCATAAAATATAACAACTTTTTCCTGTTTGTGATTTCCTGGCTTTATCTTGCTAATCACGGTGTAAACATCAGACATTATTTCCAGGTAAACTTATCTGATAAGTGTTACATTGCATAAAATAATATTTTACATTATTAACCAAAATGTTTAGTTAATCCTCAGTTCATAGGGATGAGGCTGGAAGTCTTAGACAGAAGGATGCATTCAAGGTCTGAGTGACTTCCTCTAGCATGTGTTAACTTACCACTAGCTTTGCTAGCATGACAAGAACATGGAACTGCTGCAGTCCTGTCAAAGTCTGTGAAAAAAGTCCTTAAAATCCAGCCAAAGAGCAGAGACTTCATTCTCTGGATGAATACAGGAGTTCCTGCCTTCAGCTGTCTGCAGGGACGAGAACTCAGCTGCCAGCACCTGAGACCCTATCAGGATGTGCAGCATATCAGGTAGAGATAGACTAAAATTGCTGGTTTAGGCTGTGAGGTTTTAGCAGTTGTTTCATTATCAGCTGAGTCATCCCTGTAAAAGGAAAGGAAATCTGAAAGAATAAGTTAGGTAGCAGGACACAAACCGTTCCTTCTTCTAATAGGGGAAAGGTAAAATTTGGAGGTAATTTATTTTGAGAACATAACTGCAAAAGAGCAGAATGGTAGCAGAGAAATGTAAGAGGTAGAAAAAGGAAAAGAGGCATCGAGAAGATGAGGGAGGATACTGGGTAAGGCGTGGGTTGCAGAGTGCCATAACTTCTTGTTTTCAAGTGTGTGCATATTTAGAGGGGAATAGGAAATGGGAGGCCAGTTCTGGACTAGCAAATTTGGCGAGCAGTTCCTTGAAGGATGAATTGGTTTGTTTTACAATGTCCATGCTTACAGCCAGGGTTTGCTGCACAGTTTTGAACTGTACGTGTAACAGGAGGGCTGTAGGGATTCGTGTGCTCTTGCAAAGAAATTTCTTTTTTCTCAACAGAAATATTTTCCCTTCCTTTTGTTAGTGAAAAGGAAACTTAAGGAATGGGGTCAGTATTTGTGGATTGCACCAAATACTATAAATACTGAAGATTGGACTAAGTGAAAGATAAGCAGGAGAAAGTGTACAAAATTCTGTTTGTCCATCTTAGTGAGCCTGGAGAGCTCACACTGTAGGTGAGGCAGCTCCTTTGCGTAGGACACACTGAGCTGAGCCGAAATTGCAATAAATCTGAAAAAGCTGCAGTACAAACTGAATGTACTGAACCACGAAATTTATGAAAATTAGTCTTATCTCATGTTCTGTTGTAAGTTCAGACTGTTTCTTAGCCTGATGCCAGAATTTAGCCAGAGGCGTTTTTTAGACTAATTGGATTTGGAAAGAAAATATTTTCATGGGCATCAGATGCACTTTTTGTTCCATGCTCTTTCTCAAACTGATATTGAGGATGTGCTACTATTACAGGAAATTAATACACCATTTTTAGACAAACCTACATTACTATTTTGCAAGACATACTGTAGCAGTCACATGTGACGTGAAAATCACAGCAGCTCTTTAAAATCACTTTATTACCAGCCAGTATTGACTCAGCCGTGTGCACAATTACAGTCACCTGCTGAACTCCAATCCTTTGACAAAGGGCTTCTCCTGGTGAAATGATTTCCTGTGCTACCTTGGGAGGTTAGTTATCTGTTGCCAGCTTGGGGAGGTTTATATGTTTCACTCTGCCTCCCTAAAAGCTTCCAACTTTGTGTATAAGCATGCAAGGAAATGGCTGGAATTCAGGAGAGGGCAGGGTGACCAAATATCTAATTAAAACCTTGTGCAGTTGTGCTTCCGGCCTCTAAACCAAAACCCCTTGGAGCTAATCGAATGTGGGTCACACAACTATAAACACAGACAAGAATCCAACTTTTGGCAGCTGGTTCTTGGAGAAGTTTGGCACAGTTTTCTTGAAGTGTATAAGCCACTGCTGCTTGATGGATTCTCCAGACAGGAATTGTGATGGCTGCCCTGTGATGAAACTCATGTAAAGAAAACAAGGACAGGCTCAGAACATCACATTTTAATCTCCTGCTCTGTATTTCCTCTGAGAATGAATTTGGCCAGGGCTTTCCACCAGTCCCTCTTTACTGGAAATTTGTGCTGAATTAATTGGCAGGCTCTGTAAAGCTTTTCTATTTTGCTGATAGTGATTACAAATCAGGAGAGAAGTGACTACAAATCAGTACAATAGTGACCTAGAGATGACAACTGCTCCGCTGCTTTACAAGAAGAGCAGAGAGCTGTTCTCCTGGAGATAGAGACTGGAAATAGAAAATTCTCCTTTAGGTCATGGTTCCTACTGGAAGGGCTGGTTCAGGTTTCTCTAGCATTCCAAGCAGGTTGTTATGTCAAGGGGTCTTGCAAACCCAAGTTTAACGCCGTGCTTTCTTTGCATGCCAAGGATACGTACTTGTAAACGAAATGCAGTTCTTCAGACTCAACAGAAATATACTTTAGAGAGCACCATAGAGAGGAAACACCAGGAAAACTAGGCCATAATTTGGTGTGGATATCCAAAATTAGCTGCATAGGTAGTTTGAGTAAGGGTATCCTCATTTGGAACAAGTAGCATTTCCTACCCAGAGCAAGTGGGGTTTAACAGCTCATTTAGCAGCTGCTGCTGCTCACAGTCTTCATTCCCCATCGGTTTGGGGGCTGTCCTAAATGGCAAACAGGTGATTCGACAGCTGCTAATTGAGCAATTAACTGCTGTTATATAAGGATACTGAAGTTACAGACGGTTTTGTGTGGTAGCAGGGGCTGTATTTGGGAAAGAAGAAATTTTGTAAGTTTTATTGGAAGGGTTTATTTAAGACGTTGATCTAAAATATATGGTGGAGTGTTTTAAAATTTGAAAGCTATGCTGAGTTACTTTTCTAATTCACTAAGAGGATATTTGCATCAAATCATCTGAGCAGCTGAGGCTAGAGCATTCCTAGAGGAAGCTCCTCCAGCACAGAAGGCTGCATACCCAACCTGCATGTGAGTTCCATGGAATTCTAGTGCCACAGCTTTAAACAGGTTAAGTAGGTCATCAACTGAATAATCACTCAGAAGTTCCCCCCAGGGCGAGTTAAAAACAGAACCTGGGTTTTGCTTCGTGTGTTCTGGGTGGATGTTGTGTCCCTTAGCCCTGAGGGAAGCTGTACTTTAAAACAAAGCCTGTGGACTCAGTTCAGCCCTTTGGAGGTTCAGAGCAGCAAAGTCCAAGTGAGCCCTGAGGTGACATTGGTGTGGGCGTTGCAGTGCCTGGCACTGGTGGCAGGCAGAAACCACCTGGCTCTGCCAGCATGCTGAGCTGCTGGGAAAAGGCCTTACACAGACACCTTGAGTGT
The DNA here is from genome assembly GCA_013397865.1 of Struthidea cinerea. Taxonomy (NCBI): domain Eukaryota; kingdom Metazoa; phylum Chordata; class Aves; order Passeriformes; family Corcoracidae; genus Struthidea; species Struthidea cinerea. The sequence continues at coordinate 2,080,816 of VZTI01002657.1, forward strand.
GGTGCTGGACCTGCTGCAAGGCCGAGAGTCTGTCTTTAGTTCTGCTTTACAACTTGCACATCTTGTAGCATAGGCCAGAGCTTGTGTCTGCTTTGGTAATGAGCCAGTCAAGCTTGTTTCTTCTTGCAAAGTACTCCAAGGACAATCTGTAGGTTCAAAAAAAGGCTAAGGTATGTCCAGCCAGCACATGCAAAAGATATCTCTTATCAATTCTGTTTCCTTTCTCCATTTTTATTCTCTTTAAATAATGTTTTTACTGTAATACTTCCCATAACCACTGAGAAATTAACTTAGTGGGCAGGGGTATGGATTTAAGCTGCTACTGAGGAGAGAGAAGAGTCTCACTGCTCAGTAACCCATAAAAGATGGTCAATAAGTTGATTAATTAGTTAATTGAGCTTAGCAGGGTTTATAAAGATGATTCTTTGGGTCTGACTAGCACCATTATCCAGCACTCCACAGGCCTGTTTTAAACTCATCTTTCTGCTATTTCTGGGGAAAGAGCTTTTAGCCAAGTTCTCCATGTGCTGCCTTCTGCTGTGTGCCCTGCACCTGGGGATGTTCAGCAGAAGACAATTCTGCCAGATCTGAGCCCAGACCTGCTCTGGAAGCTCCCACGAGCATTCCCTTTGCTCCTTGGCACTTAGTGAGCTGTACTGCCTGCTTACCTATGGAAGGCCTTATGTTCCTGAAGTTGTTTGCTTGGACCCTGTCAAAAACAGTAATAACAGACAATAAAACCAGGAAAAATGTTGGTTCTTCACTTTTGTCATTTAATATGCTTTCAAAATCCAATGCAGAACCTGGAAGGGTCTCACTTAAGAGCTGCAGCATTTTGATTGCATCATAGTCTATATGCAATGATGCCTCACATAAAATGCAACACCTACTTTAGACTGAATTAGGGATGGGTTTGCTACTGATAACACTCAATTCATCACAAGGCAATGGCAGTGTTATTTTGTTGTGTGGCCTGTTATTTCTGCAACTGCTCTGCACTGTAGGAGCATCTGCCTTTGGGAAGAATGCCATTAATATTCCTGTTTCCTCTATTTCCAGCTCAGCTTTCCAGGATTGATTGTCTTCAAATTCGTGCATCACAACAGGTAAGTCAGTTTTTCCACTGAAATAAATCACACTTATACAAAAAGTTCACTACCTGAAGATATGTGCAAGCCGTGTTATGTGATTTTTTATTTCTTGTCTATTTTCCTTCGTGTTTAATGTTTGCATTTTGTAGTCTTAGAGAAGGAGAGTGGAGAAGCAAAAGAGAGCAGGTTACACCACATGTTTTCTTGCATAAAAACTAGGTTTTGAATGACTTTAAAAATCCTTTCACAGACTACAGGGTTAAAAAAAAGTCATTGAGATATGCTATTGAGAAGTATGAGGGCTTTCAGTCATGAAAAATCACCAAAGAAAATGCTGAATATTTTTTCGCTAAGTTTTTTCTTGACAAAAATTAATGTTGGAGCCTGTTTCTGTACTTTAATCTGAAATACTATCTTGGAAGCAATTATAGAAAGGGGATATAGAATAAATGTTTTTGATACTGCAAATGTATACAAGAGGAGGTCGTGTATTTGTTTTATGTCACAGAACCCTAGCTGGGCTTAATCAATTGCCCCTTCTTGTTAACCTTCCTTGAGGTAATTTGGCACTTGCTTCATTAGTTAAGCTTTTGCATAATTACATTTTTGATATATTGCTACTATGTTGATAAGATAATATCTGTAAAGAAAAACAGGGCAAAAAAGTGTCACAGAGGATTAATGTCCTGGTTATAAATCTGCAAGCAAATTTGAACAGCCTGTTCCAAACTATTTTGTACTTCTGGCGTAGACAGAAAAGCAATGTCGGTAAGCTGGAGCAAGTCTTGTGTTTGTGGGGGTTTTTTGTGTGTTAAGTCTGGCAAAGATCTCTGTGGCCTGAAGCCAGTATGGCTTTGCTTGTCAGGACCAGGTTACTGAGAAGTTAATTGTTGGATTTAATCTCCTGTTGGAGACCAGGCTTGATATTCCAATCCTGTCTTGTCTGTGTGGATTTGTGTGAGAGTGCTCTCATAAACTGCCTTTAATTTCTTTGTTTACGACATAAAACTAAAGTATTCTTAATCTGTGAGAAGTCTGGAAGGATTTAGATCAGTAGTGGCTGTCAGTACCATGTCCCAGGTCAAGGTGGCTAAAACCTATATATCTCTTAGAGAATTATGTCTTTCATGAGTGAATGGCATCACTCACCTTTTTAAACAAATCTTCCTTTTCTTGTCTTATTTCAATTTTAGTATGGGTTTGGTGTCTTAATCTGACACACGTTGTAGCTTGGGCAGAGAAGCCATGGCCCTGTCTTTCCCAACTCCTGCTCCTCCTGGGGTATTTCTGGGCAGGGAAGGTGAGGTGGATGTCTCTTATCCAGGTGGGCTTTGTCTGCCTCGGGGCCGTGAGCTGCAGCTGTGCTGCTGGGGTCTGTTTCACAGGGGAAAATAGGCAAAAACTTCCACAGCAGAGTTTTTCCTGAGGCTGCAATGCTGGTGCAGAGTGGGGTGTGATTTTTACATCATTACTCCTGTATTACTTTGCATCTTATTGCAGAAGCTGTCAGCCTCTGGTTCCTTTCCCTGGTAAGAGGTTTTCTGTATGGCCAAGCCTGTTGGATCTCACGAGGTACTCTTTCTCCTGCAGTCCAGGCTTCAGGAGAGGCAAAAGAAGCCCAGCAGAAAACCTGAGAGGGATCACATGGATGGTCTTCTGAAGACATCACGGAATAAATGTTTGTGGCAGAGAGAGTTCTCTAAATGTGCAGTGCTTTTCCAAGTACCCTGGGAGGAAGCATGCCTCATTGACTGGGGACATTCATGGCTCTATTGAAAGATGGACAAATGAATAAACAGTGCCTTATTTAAACAAACAAAACAAGAAAAAAGTGAAACCCACCTCCTGGGAACCAGAAGCAATGCAGTTTGCTTTGATCCTTTATTTGCACAGTAGGTAGACATTTTAATCTCTCTTTTTCCAATTACAGTGGCAAGTACATGTTGCCCATTTCACTTTTGCTGTTGGGTTTTCTGTTCCAAGTATTGTAATTCACATAGGATTGCCTGGAAATGCGAAGTTTGTTCTTGATTTGAATAACTTTGCTCTCAGTTGCTTTTGGTAGGGTTTTAGCCCATATCTGACGGAAGGGACCGAATAGCCCCGTGGTGTGCCGTGCATGATGAGGAGATAACTGGGGCAATCTTTACATCTCATCTAAGCCTCTGGCTGAGGATTCTTGTACTTCAGCATCCCTGACTTTCAACGTGTGAGGATGGATTTATTTCAATTACACCTGTAGTCCGATCTGTGCTTCTAAATGACTGTGATGATTCCATGCAGCAATGACGCTCTTTTTTTCCCCCCACTTTGGGGAGACTCAGTGACATAGAGGAGCTTAGCATGAAACCATTCAGCAGATCCACGTGATAAGTAATGGAACAATTTACTGAGGGCAAATATCACTTGGAGATATGTGGCAGTTAGAGATGTACCTGATGAAGCTCTGCTTTCTTGCCTTTCCTTCCCTCCCTGGTCTCCAACTCTGCTAATGAGCAAGTGCAGTAAGTTTGGTTTCCTGTGTTATTCCAATTCTCTGGCATAAACATATCCACAAACCAAAGGCAAAATTCCTATGGATGTCTTAGTTGCTTGCTTGCATTCTTATCAGAAATGCAAGCCTTTGCTCAGCTGAGCCCTTCAGTTGCCCTGGCTACAGGCACTTTGTATATTAATGTTTTCTCCTTATCAGAACCTGTCAGTAGCTTTCTTTTGAAAGAAGAAAATGGCAATTTCACTAATCTTTTTGGTTTTGATAAAATCAGTGGTATCTGAGCTACTGCTGGTGAAGATTTTCTTAGCTCTTGTGGTGAAATTTATTTTCCAGAATTGAAAGGAAAACAGTTTTAAAACCTGTTGCCTGGGCCCTGAGGTGCTTGAAACCCCAAAATCCTCCATTTGTTTTTCAGAGCTGAGCCTAAAGTAACAGACTCCAGGCTGGCCATGGCTGGCTCAGCTCACTTCTGTTCAACTTTGTGTAACCAAATTTCACAGGGGCTTTTCCTTCCACATAGCAGCTGAGGGTGCTGATCTAACCATCATTTCACCAAGGTTTTGCTGGGATGTGGAAGCTCACTGTGGCATAACCCAAAGCTGTGTATTGTGGGGATTTAAGACATCAACTTCTGGCTTTGAATGGGCACAGGATGGACTGCTGGCTTGTTACTTCATTTGGTTGGCTCCTGGAAACACAAGTGGGCATCCAAAACTGATGGATGTCATTCCTAGCCCGTACTCAGCCTCAGCTACCATGGTTTAAGTCTTTTCCAACATTTTTTTAGATGAAACTTGGCTATTAATGACTGCCCCTTGTGAGATGACCTGGAGGGCTCATGCCTGCAGGAGAAATCTTTCTGACACTGATGTGGTGATTGCGGAGCTCACCTCTGTCAGAAAGCGTGGGTGAAATGGGGAGTGCTTCCATCAGGGGCTGACCCCGGAAATGATGCAGCTGAAACAAAACACAGCCCCAGCCACTGCCGTATTTTATATGATTTTGAAAGTGCTGATTTTTTTTTTTTTTGAGACTACAGGAAAACTCTGCTTTAAAATGCCAGCTTGTTTGTCTGATGCTAATTATCCTGGATCTGTGTCTTGGATTATTGCCTAATAGACCACAGCTTTGGAGCCAGTGTATCATAACAAATTAATTGAGACATCTGCTTATAATAGTCACACTTTCTTTCTTGGATTGATGAGCCAGCACTATGCAATTTCAATTTATTTGAGGATATATTACCATTTAGTGCTTTGATAACTTGCCAAGGGTTAGGTGACTGAGTTTTCCAGCAGCATTAGCATGTGAAACTCTGAATTCCTTGGTTTTGTTCCTTTAAACTGTTATTCCATGTCTCCAGCACACTGAGTCACCCGATACACTGAAGCTATTTGCTAATATTCCTGGAACACGGTATAAAAGAGTTTATTCTCAGAAGTTACAAACTAACGGTGACATATTCTTACTCAGCAGACCTACTCCTCTTACTCATTACAACTTATGTCAGCTGACACCAGAGGCCACCCGCTTTTTGCTCCTTTTTGTTTCTGGGAAAATTTTGGTCAAATGTGTGGTACCTGTGGTACCAGCACATCTCTCAGGAGATGCTGTCAAAAACCCCTGCGCAGTTTCACATGGAAAAACTGCTCCGTTCAGCCATCTGCATGAAGAAAGGGAGCTTTGACGACAGTGGAGTTTAACATTCTTCCCCAAAATGGCACACGTATAGAGGCAGGGGTGAAAAATGAGATTTGCTAAACTGTGGATGCATTTGAAGAAAAGTGGAACATTTCAAATATAAAGATTTCTGCGATATTTACTGACACAGATCCCAGCAATGTGTGGGGACACCAATAAGGAATGCTTTTAGTTTCACAAAGCGGATATTGGCTGGGTTTTATCCTGTCCCTGCTTCCTGTGAGCAGTGCAAAGGTGATTGACTATGCAAAAAGTTATGGAGGGGGACCTCCTTGGATGGAAATTGTTTGGTGGCAACAACTTTTGCCAAATTAGACCCCTGAGTTTTATATACCCTCTAAAGGGATGTTTAAATGCCTCTCTTTAAATCATAACCAGCATATTGTGGTAGTGGAAGGCATTATTTTAGGATTGGCTGGTTCTAAGCTTGTGTGCTTCTTGGAAGACATGTAACCTCTGGGAATGAAAGGATTACTCCTGAAAAGTACCTCCAAGGCTGCTATCAGGAAAGAAATGTGCTTCCAGGCTCCTTGCCAAGCCCGGGGGTTGCATCTGTCGTTTCAGAGTATGCTTTGTTAATGCTAGGAAGACGGTGTGCTCTTGTACGTGTTGTCTCTTCTAACTGGAGCAAGAGAAGTGACCTTCTGAAGGATAATTAATTGCACTTTCCTTCCTGCTTTGTTTGTTGTTTTCCTACTGAACCTAAGTTGTAAGTGCAGAAATCTGCTGGCTCTGTCCCACTGTACCTTCATGCCATCTCCTCAAGGCAGCAAATTACAAAGCTCTAATATCTATTGATAATAAATGAAGGGCTCAGTGGGAAGTTAATTTTCTGAAATACATCGGTATCATACACTCGTGGGGAGGTTCTGAGTAGTAAACAAACTTAAAATTGCAGAATTTCTGTACCCAGTGTATAATCAGGCAATAGCAAATTCTGAGGGCTCATTTTCAGGTCATTTCAATGTGGTTTTTTGGGGTTTTTTTGGGTTTTTTTTTCTTCCTTGTTTATTCTGGCAGCAATGGATGGGATTGAGGAGAGGCCCGGGATTTAGGTTTCATTCCAGGCAATAAAATACACTTTTCCATATGATGATGGAACAAGTTGGTTTTTGTAGTGGGTGATTGGAGCACTTAGGAAAGCAAGCAGGCAGGGCTGTGAGTGCTCAGAGGAGCTGGGAATTCACCTTCGGTGCCACTGTTTGCAGCAGCAGAGAGCAGGTGGGAAGGGCTGGAATAGCTGGGTCAGAAACACCGTGTGTCTTCATGGGGGAGGAAACGGGCACAACTGCCATGCAAGTAATAACCGGAAGAAAAATCCACAGAATATTCAGCTGACAAGTGATCCAAATAACGATGGTAACGGTTGTGTAAGGAAGGCCCTAAACATCTCTAGGGAAGTTGCATGGGAATTTTGAGAAGTTCACTTGAAGGTTCCTCCCTTCAGATACGGGCCCTAAATTGCCTTAATATGCTCATCAGTTTGGGGTGTTATTTCTTTTTGATGCTGCCATTTTCTGTGTGACTTTTTCAATTTCTTCAGAGAGTCAGGGAAATGTTTCAACACTTCTTGGAGGGGCTGAATTTCAATCTGTGTTTACAGAAAATTTCACTGTATGCCATTTAGACATAACACTACTCTGACTCTTACTGAGCTTACTTCATGACTGAACATAAAAGTTTTTCCCTTTTGCACATATCTATCAGTAATAATACATTTATTTATGAGTAATAACTAGCAAGTTTCCAGAATGTAGAAGTCTCTGAAGAAACCTTATGCAGACCCACATTTCCTACAGCAGTGGGAAGGCAGAGATAAGCTGCACTTCTGATAACAGCATCAGTTCAAGGTATTGCTAAGAGACAACACAAGTGACACATCTCAGGATTTATTGATGTGCTAGAACTGACGGAGGTGCTTGATTGGCTGCTGAGCATTCTGCAATGTGTACCCATCAGGGCTTTGGAAATGTCAGCTATGAGCTACGTCACCTTCCTCTTGCTAAACAAACTTGCTGCAATCTTCTCAAAGTGAAGGTAAACACAAGTTTCATTCCAAACAGGTTGGTCTGGCTGCCTTATAAGGGCTAAACTGTGACAAAACCAAGGACAAGCAGAGCTTTTGGCAGTGTTACAGTCTAAGTGGGAACGAGACGAAATAGAAATTGGCTTAGAAGAGAGATTTAAGAGTCCATTATCAGTTATTGGAAAGAATTCCTATAAGGAAGTTGTGGAGGTTTAACGAATTTTAGGCCTTCAATGAGAGTCTATGGGCAGGTCTAAGAATTAGGCTTAGATGATTGCTTGGAGAGTATCTCCAAAATTTTTGGCTTAGTTCATTAACTGAGCCCTGCACAATCCTCCAGCTTCAATTAAAAGCAGACACATCAAACATGCCTGTAATATTTGAAGACTCCTGCCATGCAGAATATTATGTAGTTGTAACAAAATGCAGACCACTCCCTGTGGTTTTCTTGCTTAACATAAATATTTCTGTGGTCACTATAATAAATATATATAAATATTGAGCATATTAAAAATCAATCTTTTTAACAGTGCCCAACAGCTCTTATTCACTCTTTGAAGACTGACAGTTAATTGTCTATTATTTAATCAGTGGCTGCACCATCTTAGCAGGCTGAGGCCTCCTTATGTGCTACATACTTGTGATAACAAATAAAGCTGCACTGGTCTTCAAAACTGGATGGCAGGGATAAATGATCTCTTGAAATTTAACCACTGTATAAAATATTTTTCTCAAAGCAGGTAAAAGTAACTTCAGAAAATTAAGGCAAAAGGTGTGATTACTTGTGTTGAGGATCTAGAGGAGCGTGCACAGCAACAAACCAGTCTAAATTAGCTTGAATTTGCTGGACTATTCAGGACCTTCTCTAAAGCCAGATGCTTCTAATTGTGAGGAGTAGAAACAGAAAACAAAAACCTTCCCTGTGGTCCCTGAGAATGTACTGTTGGATGGAGAAATTGATGCAGTAAGAATTTAAAAAATAAAGGAAGTGTGTGGGCTTGCTGCTTTTCTCTTTGGTTTTGTTTTGATTTTTTTTTCTTTCTCCGCAGACAGTACCTATTATACCTTCCCATTCTGGACACAGTTCTGGGAATGCTTTGACATCATCTTCATTAGGTGGAATTTTTTTATTGCTTTATCATGTTGTATTACTCACAGGAATAGGCAAAAGATTTACAGCAGCAGGTTGTGCAGATGTGGTGTGGTTGTAAAGATACAATCATACTTGAAGTTAAACTTCTCCCATGGAAGATGCTGGATTTAAGAGCTAAACTGGGGAGTTGTAATTAAACAAGGAATATTACATATTTTTAAATGTGATCTCTAACAAGGAGTGAGAGGGGAAACAAGAAAATTGAGTCAAAGCAAGCACAGAAGCAAATAACAGTTTAAGAAACAAATAACTGTTTATCTCAGCTAACTACATCTTTTTATACACCAAGAAAGCTGTGATTTTTGTTAATGCTCTTGGTGAACTACTCATTTTGGGAGTCCAGTGGGGTTTTTTTGTGTGTGTGAGATTATCCACATATTTCCTGGGAACTGCTGTGACAATTGTAGTGCTGCTTTAAGCAGCGGTGGGTAATTATTTTCTTGCTGGGAGCTGATGAGGCCTTCCAAGTGTCTTTGGGGGTGTTCAAACAGATCTGACAGCAGCATTGCTTTCAAAAGCATGAATTAGAAAGGGAGGGAAGCACAAGACCCACAGCTCCATGACAGAAATAATGAGCTGTATCTAGCTGTTGGCTTTCCCTTCTGTCCGGGCACTTTGGGCTGAACAGCAATGACTGAAACTGTTTCCAACTGGACTTAATATTAAAGGAAATGAGTGACCCAGCTGGTCCTTTTTGCATGCTGAAATCAATCCATCTTTGTAGAGGCTGGAAAGGAGAAGTGTGAAAAGACATAGTTTGCCTGTTCCCTGATCTTTTCCCTAAATGCTGTTCTCTTTGTGAAGTTACCTTTGAAATCTCACTTCTGTATCACAGGGAAATTCTTCTTTTGCTCCCCCAACCCATGTCCAGGTGTTTTTGTTCATCACCTTTCCTGATCAGTAGGGATTGGTACCAGTGCAGGACTGGTACAAGAAAAAATTACAGATGTATGAATCATAAAATTGCTACAATGTATAAAATATAAATTCTATTAAAAAACAAATTACTCTGCTTTATATGGAAGTTACTCCCCTTGTCTTTTGCTTTTAAAGCACCACTTTGTTTGGTGTTTGTCCTTTTTTGATTGGTGTTATAGGTATAGCCACATCCCTCTTGTGAGGCTGCACTTCTTGTTTCTCACCTACCTGAGAATCTGTCTGGGATTAATTCTGCACTGGATAGTGTGGTTGCATCTGCCATCTCATTTGTCATGCTGCAGTGAAGCAGAGTACGCCTTGTGCTTTTAGCTTCAGTGAGCTTTATCGCTTATTAATTGTCGTGGACCTTAATAATTTGCTGATGTAAATTCTTTTCAAATCTTGCACCTCACATTAGAAAGGTTAATGGAAAGCAGCTGAATTTAAATGACAAACCTAATGGTGCAATTGTTTCCTGATAGCGTTCTTTAGACAAGGGGCAGTAACAATTTCAGTTTCCTGAATGTCTTTGGGGACCATATTTTTGTTATCGCCTAAGACAAGGCTCTGCTCTGCCTGCCCAGGCAAGTCTGCTTTGTACGTCTATCAACAGAGCGGTTTGGCCAAGGAAAAGAAAGGAGAATGGTGCTCCAAGCAGAATAAAAATAGCAGCAGTGGAAAACTGACCAAAAGCCGTTTTAATTCATTGAAAACCAAAGGAATGCTGAGTTTCTATAATGGCATTTCCCATTGGATTCAAATTGCCCCCTTTACAGCATTGGTCATAAGTGCTTTTTTCATTGCTTCAGTAATATTATTGCACATCTGGACTAAATGTGATCCGTCTTGGATATTACTGGTGCAATGTGTGCTGGTGCATTTGCAGGAATGGACTGTGCACAAGCTGGGAGGGAGAAGCAGATTTCTCATCTCCACATGTGGTAGTTTTTAAACTGTTTGTGAGGGTTTGAGAAAGTTTTGCGTTAGGCTGAATGGGAAGCCAGAGTCTTTTTATAGTTTTGTTTCTCTGCTTTCTTAGCTCTTGTTATTTCTGGTCTTGCAGGAGTGGTGTCCTAATTAAAACATTCTGCCTTCTGAAGCCTGTTGAACATATGTCAATTGTGTTCTTAAATGAAAAAAAGGTCAAATAAAATGGAATGAGAAAAGTCTGCTGGAAGCTTTAATTTTCTGATTTATGTTTAGATGTTTGGTGCAGTTTGCTTCTCTAAATGCCTCTGTATAATTAAATGATTATGAGTAACTGTTTTGTGGGTTTTTAATCTGTACGCATTAAAAATAATTTTCTAGTACAAAAATACAGAATTATGCACTCTTACTGAAATAGAAACTGTAATTTAAGATGGCTTGATGTGGTAATGTGGATATTGTCTTTAGATGGAAATCTTAGAAGAATCTGTCTTAATAAAGAGCTGAGGTTTATTTATATCTCCTAATTTTTAACCCTGTTTCTTTGAACATTAAAAGTTACCATTAATGTCATGGTAGTAACCCCTCCAATGTTCCTGTAGCTGCTGGATTCACTGCGTACAACACCTAGGTTGCCCTTTCTCGTGAGTGCAGTGTTTAGCTGGTTGGTTGTAGCAGGTAAAGGAGCCCGGGCTGCTGTGGTGGTTTTTCCATTTCCATTGCCTGGTGAGGCAGAGCCTGTGCTGAGGGCAGCTCATCCCGCTGTCCTGCAGCTCCTGGGGTGTCTGGAGGGACTCAAGTGTTTGTTGTGGCTGGGAGTGGGCTGTCTAAAGGTGTGGCCCTGGCCAAAAAGGAAGGTGGAGGGGAGGAGGTCAGGTTGGGGTGAGCTGGCCCTTTCCCCGACTCCTTTCTGCTGTTCATTTGGGGCAATATTCCCCCAGGAAACCTGAAATGCCCCAATTTTAAATGATTTCTTACCTCTTGCGACTCCTCCACGTGTTTTTTTTTTAAAGCAGCATGTGCTAATGCCCCGGGGCTTTCCATGAGGCCTACCAGCATTAACAAAATGTAAATACATGACAGTCTAGGTCTCTCTGTCCAGCAATCCTTCCAGGTTACATCACTGCTAAAGCCTAACAGCCCCAGAGTCATGAGCGCTTTAATCAAAGCAGCTTCTCAGCCGTGGTTATGAACTTCTGCTAGTGGGGTCAGGTAGCTCTTGGCACTGGAAATGATCGTTCTTCTGCTTATGTGAAGTGCAGGTGGAGTAGATTAACACCTTTCTACAAGTGTGGGTGTACTACAGCTGGCTGGCTTCACTTGTAAATCACTGGATGCTGGGTAGAAAAGCTCTTTTTATAGCGAAAATGGCTGGCAGACCCCGTGCAGGTACAAAAATTGGAAGAATTATTTCAAAAGCTGTGGAAGAACTCCTATCTGGATCATTTAGACAATGATCTTCATGCACCACTGCACAATAATCAGTAAAGCCAGGCTAAGCTGCTAAAGGCAAAACTATTAGCATAATCTGTTAAACATTTACCTATTGAAACAGATAAAATCTTTGCTAGATTTCATCTTTGCCGTTCGATCTTCTGAAAAACCTCCCTGAATATTTTGCAATGCTATGCAAGTTTATTAGAGAAGCAGAGATAGACAGAACATAATTACCTTGGTAACTGTTTTTTGTAACTTATCACTTCTATAATTGGCACTAGAAGTAGATTTTTCCTACTCTTCCATACGTAGCAATGTAAAACTGCCTGGTTTAAATGTCACTGAACTGTTCATCCAGTGTGCCACAACTGCGAAGACAATACAGGTTTATTATCCTCTGAGCAATTTTATCCTGCTTTAGCAGAAACTGTGCTCCAGGGAAGTAATTGCAGTGCTGAAGTAGCAGCAACAAAAGTTTCTCCAGAGTTGCCCCACTGTAATTTGGTTGGAGGAACTGTGGAACTGAGGGCTTTGCTGTGCACTGATGTTTTTGAGGTGCCTTGGCACATGTAACCCAGCCTGATTATGAGGAGAATGTGGCAATGTTGGAAGGATTTGTAGGGTTAGAGTGGAGAGAGATCTTTAAAGTAGCATCAGGTTACTCCTGCGAGAGTATGAACTCATCCAAAAGAGCTGTGATAGATGTTAATCTGGAACCAAGGCCATGTACACAATATAAATCTTGAGTTATTTAAAACAAACATCAAACCCTTTAAAATCCTGAAATATGAGAGTGCTAAATGCACTTTAGAAAACAAGTCTGTACTGAATGTAAAAAATATGGAAGGCAGATAGAAAAAGAAGGAATTTGGAAAGCTACTGAGATAAACATGTAAAGAAAATAATGTCTAGGGAACAAGAGCAGGGTGCCCACCAGCAGAAACTGTTGCTAAGATGCAACTAAAATGAAAAGTAGTGAGAGAGTGAAGAAGGTAATGAGGAATAAACAAGTAATTTCTGCACTGGTATCTGAACTGAAATGAGATCGCATGTATTAGTTATAAGGTCCTCTTTCATTATTAAAAGATTATTTTAGCAGCAGACACAGTTATGAGTGAAGAAACGTGGGTAATCATTCACTGGCTAGGTATTTCTTCCTTTTGAAGTTTTTTCATTGAATCTGGCTCTTTTTGAATTATTATATTTAAAACTAAGTTTGTTTTCATTGGTAGAGAGTAATTAATAGAAAATATTAATAGTTGCTGCTGTTGAGAATTAATGTAATCTGCCATGGTCCTGAAAGACTCATTAATAACTGACTGGGTCATGTCTTGTGAATGATAAATCTTTAGAATTGCAAATATCTGACAACTGCTTTTACAGATTTTGGGAGTTCTTTGTGAATTTATGCAGGTAAAGTTACAGTCCTGTCCTCTTTTTCTCTAACCAAAGGCAAAGCAAATCACTGCATGGCCAGAAGGAAATAACTCCATGAAATAATTGAGTATGGAACAATTTCTTCAGGGGATGGGGGAGGGGGCGGGGGAAATCTTGTTTTTATTTACTCACCTGTTTGATTCTGAGGTGATTACTGGAATCAACACTTGCACATGAGGAGTGTGGGAGAAAAAACTATTTGCCTTGGCTGGTGCTGCGTGTGGTGACAGCCCTCGTGATGGATGTTGTGAGCAAGTTTTGGCTTAGCAGCCTGAGCCTTATGCGACAGGCAAGCCAGGACAGAGCACAGGGGTAGCAAATCAGTTCTGCCACAAGATGAGTGCCGCGTTCCTTCAGGGCTTGGCAGACGCAGCGGCAGTTTGTCATTTCTGACGGCTGGCGTTCCCGGTGCCTGTGAAATGCTGTCTCCCAGCTGTGGTTCGGTGCTGTACCTCAGGCCTGGCACCAGCCTGCCAGAGCACGGTCTCAGCACCACGACAGAGCGTCTGCTCTCTGCCGCTGGGCAGGAGGGCAGCGCTCGCATCAAGCCTTTGATACGAGTTTTAGGGCTTGGTTTCTGAGTTGTTTCCCCTTGAGGAGATCTGTGGGGTCCTGTGTCAGTGGCTTACAGTGGTGCGGGTTTGTGGAAGAGGAACTGCAGCCTCGTTCCTCAGGCTGTAAAGCCTCAGGGTTTTCCGCTTGTGCTCGGATCTGTGCACCTAACGCGGAAATCCAGAGAGAGGACATAGCATTGGAGAGCTGTGGTTGGGAAGGAGGGCTGTAGCTCCTCAGTGGAGGTTTGCCATGGTTGAAACCCATTATTTGTTTAAACTTCTCGGGGTGGACCTACCCCATTTCCCAGTTTTGTGAGGCGCATGTCCTTGCAGTGAGGAGTGGCTCTTAGTCCCTGGGTAGTTGTATCATATTTTGAGTTGAGCAAAATCTGCGGTACAGGACTCTTGAGATAACTGTCACAGCAGTTTTGGACAGAAAGATAAAGTTGTAGATAAACCATTTATTGAAAAGTTGTTTTAAGGTGCCAGTGGTGGGTAAAGGCCGGCAAATGTGAAACCTTCAGCTGCTAAAGTTAAGAAAGCAGGATTGATCCAGTTGTGTAAGCACAGGCCCCTGGTCCTATTGAGATGCTCTAGGATCCCCTGTGGCATCTACTTACCAACAGGGAAAGGCCAGTGTGTCAGACGTGCTGGTCCCAGGAGAAGCCCTGCGCATCCCAAGGGGCACCACACACTGTGAAGGGTTTGTGCAGCTCAGTCAGGGCAGAATGTGTATGCTCACAATGCCGTCCAGCTGCAGAGCACTTCAGGGTGTCCCATGCCGTGTCACAGCTTTTGTAAGAACATGCAGACACGTGAAAGGCAGCAGAAAGACACCGCCTGGGATCCAGAATATGACGCTATCATGCTCTTAATAATTTGAATTCCTTTCTGAAGAACCCCTTGCACAATTTGGCTGCACTGGCTGAGATCTCATTTCTGGTGTGATGAGAATTCACAGTTCTTAGAATCTGTGTATATATGATGTGTAATATCCTAAAGAGTGCTGGACTGCATGGTTTGCTTCCTCAATACACAATTTGCTCCTCTTGCATCTTCTCATCTTTCTTTCTATATTGCTTCACCCGTTTGTTTTTTTTTTCTTTTTGAGTAAAAAATAAAAGCAGAATCCTTCTTATATTCTGATCAGACCCTGAGCTGGGTCTGCTGTTTTAAATTTGAATTTTTTGAAGTTTATGTTTTATAAAGCTTTTTAAAATTTTGAGATTTAAGATTTTAATAGCAAAGCTTCTTAAAATTACTGACTAATAGTTAAATGGGTAATTCTACTGAGATGATTACCTCTGTGAGGCTGCATTGTAGGAGACTGTAGGTTAACCAGTGTTATGATGCAGTCTTTGCCCAAAACCAGCTATGGTCTGTAGCCATGGGCTCCAGCTAATCAGCACGTGCAGAAAAATGTTCTTTTTGTAGGACTTTTTCCATTGCACTCTGTTAATGAACATTAGACCAAACATCAGTTTCTGAAGGGCCCTGTGATCGCAACAGTACTGTGCATTTGGTAATACTTGGAAATGCTGCAGTCATTTCCCTTTCCTGTGAGGTTGTAAGTTCCCAAGCATCCTCATCTGGCCTGCAACTGGTGATAAACATCTCTGCTCTCCATTTGTTTAGAGCAGTTGTCTGCTGTACCAAGTTCTGTATAATGGCTCTTTGCTACACTTAAGAGTGAGACCACATAACATGTATTCTTGGGACTTGAAAGAAGGAATATCTAGAGTTAGCATGGAAGTACAAAAATAATGAGGAGAACTTGAGAGAAAAGCCTCCTAACAACTTATTCTCTGGAATCTTTGGAATGCACAGTGGAGAGACATTTTATGTTCTCGTTTACTACCCATCTGTACCAAAAAATTAGGCTGTGCTATGCTTAAAGTTTTATTTTGGGTGACTGTAACGATAAGCAGATTTTTACTTTGTTTTAGAGACCTGATTTACAATCTGCGTTTTTTTATTCTACACTTATCATCTATACACAAAGAGTTGATGTAAAACTGATGGAAATAGCAGTATAACGATAGAGTATAAATTTCACAGCTGTTATGAGGAAAGTAGGCCAACACAGCTCATATTTACAGAGGAAAAGAGATCTAATTGTCAGCTCTTTTAAAAACAAAACAAAAACCCAAAAAACCATCTGTCCAGTATGGGTTGTTTTTTTTTTAGGGAGCCTCCATAGGTCAACAGTTTCCAGGGTTGAATACAGTTAATTGCTATAGTGGTTTTATTAATCTGCATTTTAATCTCACCAAACTTAGTGTTTGAAAAATTGCCACTTTGATTTTTTTTTTTTAATTCTTATTAAATAAATGAGGTAAGAAGGAGAATTCTGTCAATTTAGCTAATTTCAAGTTTTTTATCTTTTTTAACAGTACCTTTGAATGATTAATGTGAGCAAATGCCTTTTAGGTTTGTCTGCCAATGGAAAAGTATACCTGAGCTCATTCAACTGCTGTTAATGAAAATGATAAAAGCAGTGATTTGTTATTGCTGCTGCCATTAGTTACTGTTTTATGAATCATATGATCTGGTGAAATACTGTGTTATTACCCTGCATCTGGTAACACGAAAGAAAAGTCAAGCAAGAGAAAGATCTCTAACAGCTAACAACAGATCTGTTTTGGGAAAACAGATCTCTTTTTTTTCCAACTGGGGAGTGTGGGATAGACATGGGGAACAGGAAACCAAGCTCCAAACCCCAACCTTTTATTTATTTCTAGAAGGAAATATAAAATTAATAATCCCACCAACAATAAGGGTAGGTAGACTCATGACCTGTTAGTAAAATACCCACCAAGCATTTCATGCCACAAAAATGTGTTTGTGAGTCTCTCTCTGATTTCCCTAAGTATTCTCTGTGGATGGGGTTTTTTCTCCTTCTGGATAATCTCCTTTCTGCAGGGAGGAAGGGTTTTTCTATCAGCTCAGTGCCTGAGCAGCCCTTTGTGTAACCCTTTTGGAAGGCCATGCCTGTTTGGATATGGAGAGTTATTATTCTTTGTCACCATGAGCCTCTTCTACTTGCATACAGACATGAAAGTCTTTTGAATTTCTAATTCCAACAGAAATGGGAAGATTTTCCTTAGTGTGATCCTTGGTTTATTTATTGTGTGTATTTTGGTTTGGGTTTTTTTTTTTTTTTTTTTTTTTTTTTTTTTTTTTTTTTAACTTCTGCTCAGGCTGGCTTTTGTCACAGATTTGCTTCCCTGCAGGAATTGCCTTTTTTTAGAGATCCTATGATTTTTTCTTTGCTGTGGCATCTTGCAGGCCTAATCAAACTGAAGCCCAATGCTTTGTACACCCACCAGAAGTTAACAGCAGCAAAAGCTATACTATCCCTAGCTGGATTTCCTGTGGAGTCCTTTCTTGCTGAGTGGTTTTATGAGCTGGATAATCACATATTTGAAGGATAATCCCTTTATATGAGGTTGCTGCAACAGGAAAGGATTATCTCGTGTAGTAGCACTCCCTTTTCTTACTACCCTGAAGTTCTGATAAAGCTTTCTATTCTGGTGCAGGCTATGCTCAGGCTGGCTTTGCATTCTGCTATGGACATACACATGAATCCAATATTGAAAATTTAATGAAAAAATGGTGGATGAAAAGAATTTTTGGGGCCTTAGATAACTGGTAAGTTAAACATGATTGCTTACATCACGTTGTCATTCCCATGTTGTCATTAGGGTCCTCACAGAGTTGCAATTTACCAATTTAACTTCAGACAAAGCCAGACATCACATCATGCATTGGATATTTGTTGATCAACATACTCATCTGTCATCAATAAATCACTGTCTCTCTCTGCAAGTGTAGCCTGTGCTGTGCACCACAATAATAGTGCGATTTAGAGGCCCTAGACAAAGAATTTATTTTTTTTTAAGGATTGAAACTTTACCTTAAAATATAGCCACACGTCGTACTTATTACACCAACGAGAGGAACATCTTGAAAGAATTATAATTTCTCCTCACTACGAGATAGTGGAAGCCGGTTGTTTGCTGCCTGCACTGAGCTGTGTTTCCATGTTTGCATTGTAAGGAAAAAGCACAGGTATTCACACTGGAAAATGAGGGAGGTTCTCAGTGAGAACGACACTGTGGTTAAACAAGGGGCGCGATGAAGCTCTGTCCTCTCACGGAAAGACTGGGCTTTCCCGACGGAGGTGAGACAATGGGTTATCACATTGTCACAAAAATTGCCTCTTTAAACTAGGCAACCAAGTTACAGCTTAAAGTAAACTGTTAATGAGCCTGATCTGGCAACATTGAAGTAACCTCAGTCACATAAATGGATCCAGCTGAATGAACGCTCCATTTCTCCTGTGAGATCATCCCAGAGGATCAGTGGGATGCTTATTGGGGTTTGTGGGGCTGCTGTCAGAGAATGACTTGTTCTTTTATTCCTTGGAATAAAGCAGCTTGAGACGGTGCTAGAAAAGTCTCCGACTTCCTGTGGCTTTTGTTGTCTACACTAAAATCTGTTACAAGTGTCAAGGGATTCCAGTTTTAATGAGATTTTAGAAGTTCAGATTAGTCATTGATGTAAACCAGGGTACTGTAATAATTGATTAAGAAATCAACGAGTTGTCTTTGACAGTTTATGCACGAGAGAGCCCTGCCTGTGCTGCAGGAGGATGTTCAAGGGTCAGGCTTGCTTGTATCCCATTCTTAGGGAGTCTGAAGGGAAAGTAATGTGTTTGTGTGTCCATACCCAGAAAAACAAGGAAAAATACCAATGAATTTTATCACTGAAGAAAAACCCAAAGACACTGGTAATGTTTTAGTACACTGTAGATCAAGTGCCTTCATAGCATATGTTTTACATCATAATTCAGCATAAACTTGACTCTGCACCACATGAATAATATACTCCATAGTTGAAGATTAAGCAAACTGCTGTATTTCAAATTTATCTTTTTACTTTGAGAGACTATGAGACTAAAAACAACAGCAAACGTAGCAATGCAGATATTTTTTTCTCCTGTAATGCATAGTCAAAGAAACATTTATTTCCCAGCAGCAAAATGTCTTTTTTTTTTTTTTTAAATACTTAGTTTTCCATAGTTTTAGGGTTTTTTTGAGGGAAGAGGAAAACAAAACAAGAACTCTTCCTTGGGAAGGGGGAAGATAGTGCCTCGTGAATTCTAACATCAACAGAACAGTTGAACAGGTTAATAATAATATTCCTCTACTGCCTGATTTCTCCTGTCTACTTTAAATGTCAAACACTTGTGTGCCAGAAGAAACCTTTTTACATTTTCAAACACTCTCTTTAATTTACCATCGAATTGTTGCCATTAGTTTGAAGACTGTGCTTGAGCTTTTGGTAGAACTGCGATTCAAGAAATCGTGGGTAGGAATCTCTTTCCATGTGCCTGTAGATTATTCTCTGTGCTTCATCAAAGCAGGACCGAGTTGGCGCTTGAATATTCCTTATAATTGCTTTCCTTGCAGGGCTGTCAATGTTTATCTGAAACACAAATGGAAAAGCCAGTTTAATCCTGGGTATTGTGATTAGTGGAGGTCAAGAGCAGTGGTCAAGTCTCTGTTGCTGGGCCTGTATGCAGAATATGGGCCCAAGGCTCCAAAAGGAGAGTTTAGCAGGTTGAGTTTGGTTTGCTCACTACTTCTAGGAAGAATAAGAGAACAGGGACAATTTAGGCAGAAGTTGTCCTGTGGACATCGTTTGGATGGGGAGTGGCTGCAGTGGAAGGAGCAGCTGGAAGTTGCTGATGTCCAATCCTGCTTTCCTTTGTTAAGAATCGTTCCCAGAGCCAGGGCTAGATTCCAGAAGAGGAAGCCTGAATTCTGATGAGTCCAAGTACCTGGAGGTGCACATTACCATTGGGAAAAAATGACTAAAAGTGTTATGACCTGAGATAAAATTGAGATTATATATCAACCTTGTTCAGGAAAAGTTTTAGTTCCTAGAGGTTTCCTGCTGCAATTCATGGTTTGTAGCAGATAAATTGAAGCTCTGCAGGTGTGTAACAGCAGAAAGGTCTCGTGATCAGCAAAAACACCAGATAAAAGGAACTCTTTGATAATCCATCAGCTCATGATGGGTTCCATTGTTTGTTTTCAGCTTGACTTCATCTGTTAGTGTTGAGAGGAGACCTCTGAAGATTTGGTTAGTGCTGATGTCTTCCATGGGTTGAGATCTTCCAGAGGAATCATTGGAGTGCCCCATTTTAAATGCTGCTGAAATTTCAGTGTAACTATGTTTCATATCCTCATGAGCATCTAGTTTTTTAGACTGGTGCCTAGATCTTGTACTAATAGTGAACATCAAGAAAATGTGAAATTGGTGTGTCCTGAAGCTCTAGAAACCAGACAGACAAAAGCAAGATTCAAATACACACTATTTTAGAAAAAAAATTGCACAGCTTATTTATAACTGTCCTGATTTAAGCCCTTACATTTGATTAATGAATTTGTGGTTGGCAATACTGATATTTCTCTTTTGGAAGTGCAAACGTCCTGCTGAGTTTCCTATAGCTGCACATACTAAAAATAAAAGCTGAGAAAAAGGGACAAGAATGCATTGTTGTGCCAATTGGCATTTAAAACCAACAGAGGGGACTTTTAAATTTGCTCAAGTTTTGGATTAGAGGGAGTGGTTTCGGCAACTGCTCTCAGCCAACATTTGGGAATCCAGCTGATTTGGGTTTGGCTTCTCCTCCGGTGCCAGCAGGGAGGCTGCATTTTGAGACTCTATAATAATTTTATTGTTACACATAAACCAGAAAATAATGAAGCATGATTCTTCAGTTATGTCAGCCTGCCAGAGGCAGTGGCAGTAAAAGCCAGAGTTGGCTTAGTTTTGCAAGGAGAGTAATAAGCAGGAATGTTTAAAGGTCATAGAGCATGTCTGGCTGAGCAGGAATGACTTTTTTTTATAGCCACTTGTCAGGGGAAGAAAATCAGATATTTTACATACAAATCTGCTGTTTTCCTTAACAAAGAAAAAAGCTAATCTGTCTTGGAACCTGTCTTTTTGCTCATTTTGCAAAGGGGACAGCACTGGGTAGAGTTTTTACTTTGTTCATTTATATTTACTCCTGCAAAGACCAGACTGAGATATATATAGATATGTAGCAATGGCATAATCCAGAATCTAGTGAAATGACATAATCCAAAATATAGTGAAGTGATATCAGTGGCCCCTGGATCTGATGTTAGAAAGGAAAAAAGAATAGAACAGATCGGAGAACTTGGTTCTTAATTGAGTTGTGCATTTTGCTTGTGCTCTTGGTGGACACAGTAGAAAGATTTGCCTGCAGAGATGTGGATTCAAGTATTAAAATTCTGTGTGCACAAGAGTTTGGGGGGAGGATGAATAGCAAGTTTTCACTCCTTTTGATACAAGAGGTGCTAGGCATTTGTTGCTGGTCTCCTGCATGACGCTTCAGGCATTTCTATAAGATAAAGAGCTCGTGGTATTATAGTCACCTCATTGGGAGCCTGCGGTTGGATGTAACTTGTAAAAAGCTTCCTGGCCATGGAAATTCTTTTCCTCTGGGATGTTATCTTCTTATAAGCTTCGCAGGCAAGCCAGAATTCTATATTTTCATCACTGTGTTCTGTCTTCAAGTAGGTTTTGTAGATCATAGGCCCATCTGTAAATATTTCAGAAGCCAAATTTATATTACCTGTCTATATGCATTACCTTTAGAGTCCTTTGCAGGCAGTAGGGACATTTATAAAGCAGTGTAATTCTTGATTGTACCCCATAGATATTATTGGATTATGTCAAAATGGGGAAATGTTTGCAGTATCTCGCCCCTACACTTCAACCTTGCATTTTCCTGCACATGCAGGACTCCCTAGTAAATCTAATCCCAGAGTAAATCTAAGGCAGGCAAGTACTTTTACCACCTTTCCTAAGGAGCTGCAAATCCACTGGGTTTAGAGTCTCTGGCTTTTTATGTGAGTACACCTTTCCATTTTTGGATGTCATGAGGCTTTTAAATGAATTAAAATTCAACTAGTGGCGTTTTTAAGTGCAGTGAAGGAGGCATTTTAAGAAGGGCAGCATTCCGACTACTGCTGGAAGCTACAAGTGTTTTATTTAAAGCAAGCTTTCTTGCTGGTGCAGCATTCTGGCCTTTCAATTTTTGGAAGATATTGAGCACTGCCTGTCATCTGGCAGGGGTGGTGATCGCATGTGTGCCTGCTGCTTCTGCTGTAATTTGGTCTCTTTGAAGAGTTTTCTGCTGGGGAGTTCCCCCCTGTGCTGTAACATGCTTGGTTGTTTCCTGTTTAGGATTTTAATGGCAAAATCTTTTGAGTTACAAATGCTGTCTGTTAATATTCTTGCTCTTTGTAATTTTTCTGCAGTTTGAAAATGATGCCAGTCCTCAGGAGTAATTTTTAGACATTTGTGCTGTGGTGTAACTTTTTCATCGCTATATTAAAAAATGTAATTCAGCAGTGATGTTCCGGACTGCTGCCCATATGAGAAATGTGGGAGAGCTCTGAGCCCTGTATGAAGCAGAGGGAGGCTGGAGTGGGAAAGTTCAGAATTGCTACTGTGGCTACAGTTCTTCCCATCCCTGAATATTGGAGTTGTATTCCATGGTGTTGCCCTCTGTAGATATGCCATTTTATGGTGCCTTTGCCGTACACAGGACTTCCCAAGAGAACTTTGCCACTTTTCTGCTAATATAAGTTGCCGTTCAGTGCTCTAAGTGGGGATGTGGCAGATAAACCATGCCCTCACCACATGCCTTTAAAGGAATTATGTATGATTGCAGAAATGGCAAGTTTGGGAAAGCACTGGCAACATGCTCTGTTTATTTTCACTGCGAGGCTCACTGGGCATGTCACACAAAGTTGTTTCTCATTAAGTTGTGTATAAGGCAGGATCTATTGTGCAGTGTGAGTTATTGATTTTGCTTTGTGGGAACTTTTTCCAGCCATCCATCTGGGATGCAAACACACAATTACTTACATTTGCTTGTTACCAGATTTTCAAAAGACTGGGACCATTGCAGCACTTCCTCCAAAGACACCCTTTAGAAAAACAGGAGGGCATTATTGCAGGATTAACTGTGGCTCAAAGTATAAGAAAAATTAAATACATTGTTGAAAATTTGTCCCCTAATTTAAATATGAGCTGTATGAAACTTACATTTTAAAAGCCTTTTCTGTGTCTCCCAGATCTCGTGCTTACTATGCTGAGACAAATATTTTTCTGGCTGTAACAAACGCAGTTCCATGTCAAGGTGCTCCATGTAATTCCTCTAGAAATGGCATTCATTTATTTATTTAAATTATGCTCAGGAGAAACACAAGAAAAGTACTGCCTTTCTAGACAGCAGCTTCTTTGGGGACAGGAATCATCATAGAATTTAGGAAATACTGATGCTTGTATTTAGTAGCACAGTCTTCAGGGGTACAAGTTCTTATTGTAATATTTAAAGGCCTTTAACATCTGAGTTGACTTATCTGAGAGCTGAATGGAAGCTCCAAGCATAAGGTAAATAATGAAAGGTTAATGCAATCTTAGCTGCAAGGGACTTCCATCTCTCACCAGTTATTTACAACACGGTGTGACACATTATTGCTGATCTACACAGCCCTTGGAGGTGGCTAAAGTCAGATTTTGCTTTCATGTTTGCTATTCTTAAGCAATAAGTTCATAAGCTTGTAGGAGTCTCCTGCCTGATTCTGAGAAAGAGCATGGAAGTAGTGAGGTGAGAGACTAAACAATTTAAGGAAAAACAAATGTTTAAGGGCAGTCGCTCCATTTAAGTGCATGTAGCTCCATTTACACCAACTGATTTTCAGGGATTGCAGTTTTAGGACACCAATGCTGGTAACTTGGAAAAAATGCTTATGTTAGTAAAAGAAAGGACAGGGGATGTGTTCCAGTGGGTGCTTTCCGTTATGCGTCAGCCAAACTTGGAGTAAGATCCCTTCTCACTGAATGTTTGCTTTTCATGGGAGCTATAATTTTGTCAACAGCTACTTAGTATCACAGTGCTTTTTAAAAATTTAAATTAAAATTAAAATTGGCTTTGGTATGAGTGCTGCATGATGCTTTATAGATTTCTGCTCCAGACCAGCCATTAGTATCTCCGTAGCTTTTTCAATTGGTAATGATTTATAATTTATTTATAATTTTATATAATTCCCTCTTTCTCTGAAAAAGTACATGGTGTGACTAGCTGATTATTTTCTCTGGATTTCCTGATAAGACTGACCTGGTCAAAGATATACGGAGTAAGAGAAATGTTACCACTACTGAACTGTGGGATCAATAACTCTCTAGTAACTCTTGCCAGTAAAAGATTTTTTTTCCCCTTCTTGTGAGCTATTAGCCTTCTCTCTGTAAAAACTCATAAAGCATGTGGTTGTGGGGAATGAGAATCTCTAGTTCTTTGAATGATTTTTTTTTTTCCTCTCCTTACAAGCTATTTCTGAGTCATATTTGCTGTTCCTGACACAGATAATTTTCCAGCTCTGTCAGCAATAGCACTTGTATAGAACGAGTGACAATCTCATCTGTGTCACTGAACATCATCAGGAGAGCCATCTTATTTCCATTTCTGATTATTTGTCTTTAGCATTAACCTGTGAAGCAGAAAGAACCCTGCCTGATGGGGCAGCTGACACAGAGGAAAACCTTTTCACGTTTTTACTTTCCTTTAAAAATCAGGAGAATATGAAGGGCAGTAAGGGAATAGGTTATGATGATCGGTATTAATGTCCCTTTAACAGCTGTTGTGCTGAGAGTAAACGTCTTGCTGCACTGATTTGCAACATGATTGGATTTGCTGGAGTACATATATTACACTGAAAAAAAATACTCTCCAAAAATAACTGAGGCTATATACCTGGGACTCAAAAAATTAAATTGTAGGGTCCTGTGGGAGCTATTGTTCACTTGTTGTACACCCTCCACTGTGAGTGCTCCCCTCACCACCATGGTGCAGTAGTTGGAAACCCTGTCTGGCTTTCTGCCCCCCGATTTCGCCCAAATGGCACTTTCAGGGATCATCAGGTGCTCCTCAGTATTGCTGTGGAGGGCTTGTCTCAATAAATCCGTTCTGCGTGTGATCTGATACCAGCTGAAGGCATTTTGGGTGGAAGCATTCCCCACTCCCGTGGCACATGTCCCCCAAATTCCTGGCAGTTCTTGGCCCCCATGGAGCCTGGTGGCAGCTGAGGACTTGCGGGAGCCCCTTGGCCATGTCTCACATGCACCACATGAATGTTCAACCTTTGCCAACAGCCCGAATTCTTTTAAAAGGGGGACCCAAAATATCTGGTTTACAAATTCCTCACAGGCCCAAATCTGGGCTTAATCCAGGATGAGTTTTGGCCCCTGCCTATGTCATGTAAAAGGAGTTCCCAGAGGGATATACCGGCACACACTCCATGTGCTGTTCAGGAACTGGCTGCAGGAAGGGGCTTGGCTGGGGCACTTGTGAAGGTATTGCCCTCTCTTGCACGATCTTAAGCTTACAAAGAAACCTCCGCTGCGAATTTTGAGGGGTGTGTTCCTCCTGCTCAGCTGCATGTACTGCAGAATATAAGATTCTTATCTTTACTTACTTAGAACTGATCCCATTTTCTTCTGCTCTGAATATCTTGCAAAGCCAACAAGTGTTTGGACTCATTCTCCTAAACATGGAAAATATGTGAGTTTTGAACCTGATGTGCTGAGTTCTGGCTTTCTTAAATAAAAGCTTATAATTCACTCTACATATAGCAGTGCAATCAATTCTAACAGTATTCTTATTTTGTACATCTGATCTTTATCTATGAGTAATTTCTGAAGCATTTGACCAAAATATATTTTTGTAACATATGACAACCTTAAAAAAAAAAAAAAAAAATTACCTGGCAGTCCAGTGGATATCTCTCAGGGAAGAATAGAAATGTTGATAATTTTCCCTCTTTGCTTCTCCACTTATGAAAGGATATTGAAAGTTGAACCTGAGCCAAAGCAGAATGAAACTAGAAGTCTTTTTTTTTTTCTTTCCCTGAAAGCTCAGGGTGACCAGGACCAGAGATCAGAGCTCAATGTAAACTGGACGATGCTGAGTAAATTGATAAGTGTCTGAGATTAACATTGATATTTGTCCAGCATGTATCTCAAAGTCAATAAAAGTCATATAAAACTTGCTTTTATATAGATATGATATCCATAAGAGAGGGTGTAGTTTATTAGGAATGAGGCAGTGAAAAATGTTTGTCTAAAAAAGACAAAACTTAAAAAATCTGTTGTGACATGGAGTATATTTAGTGCTTCTCCTTTGGCTTTCAAGCAATGCCAGATGCTGAGTTTACATGGGACAGTAAGTTTGTATAGACCTGCCTGAAAGCAAAACAGTCTTATTTATTTAAACTTGGAGTTTCTTTCAGATTTGGGGTTGACTGGCACATATTATTCCCACAGCCAATTTTTTCCTTCAAACTGAAATACACAGTAAAACACGGGACAAGGTTCTGTCTCCCAGCTTTCTGAAGCTGTGAAATGTTTTCATTTGCCTTTAGTGTAGTTTTCCTTGTTTCCCTGACATAAATAATCCATTTTCCATTATATAAGAGTCTTACCCAGTACATTTCCTGCAGGGTATTGAAACGTCATAACTTTTCCCAAGTGCTACACTGCAACTGCTGCTCCCATTCCCTGCAGCCCTATAGGACTGCCGGTGGCCATTGCCTGCTGCCTGCTTCAGAATTCTCTGAACTATGTTCTCTGCTAGGCCTCTGACTTTTGAATCGTTCCACTGGTATTTACTCATCTCACCCTCTGCCTAAAAGCAATCTTTTAAAACTACACAATATTCCATATTTAAGATGAAGTTCTTCTTTTAAATTCTGGCATATGGTTATTATTTATCACCTTATTTTAGGCTACTTTGACCAATGCCCTCTATTTTGGGTATTTTCATGTTGCAATCATTCATCTTCTATCCACTGAAGTGTAAATGAAATGCAGCCTTTGTGGCTTTTTTGAAACCTGGAGAAATTCATGTAGGTTTCTTACTATACAGAGATGCTCAACAAATACCAGATGAAGCAACATTAAGTAATCTTACTCAGCTACTTCCATCTGAATTCAAAGTGTCAATTATTAATTTTTTCTTCAGGTGATGGCCGCATGAAGTGACTTTTCTGTAAGGAAGTGTTAATGTTCTGAGGAGCCATTTTAATCTGAGTTAGAGGCTTTCAGCTTGTTGAGAACACACATTTTCCAAGCATACACATCCAGGGCTTAGTGGTACTCTCTTCTTTTTATGTCAGACTCATTTCCTAATAGACCAAGGAACAGAGCATGCTGATTTTATCTTTTCCAGTGCTGATTTGGAACATCTTTTTTCCACTGAAGCATAATCTATGTTTCTTTAGTCTGACATCGTGTGTTTCTGCTGACAGTGGTCTTTACCCTAAAATTAGACCAGCAGTACAAAAGCTACACCACACCCTGGACCAGTGGGTTAGTTTTGGGTTGTCTAACACCCAGGAGAGCAGCCTGTTACCTGTCACAGTGTCCCATCATCTATTGTAAATAGTAAATTACGTCTTAACTACTCTATTCAGCTTTGCAGTGTTCAGATAGCTCAACTTGGATCATGGAACCCTTCTCACCCAATATTTATAAAAAGTATAATATAAATATAGTACCCTTTCTCTTTGCTTGTTGTAAGACTGTATTGCAACAAGGCCACAAGTTCTTTGATGTGCAGGACCTGTGTGCTTCCTGCAGGACTGGTAACCAAAGAGAAAGTCATATGGCTGCAACTCTTTTGCAGAAGGAATTGCCTGACTGATGATAAATGAATCTAAGTGCTGGAGTTATTCATGTCTGTCAAAGAGATAAGCAGTACTGACCTGGAAATGACTGTTTAACTCTTGTTACATTTTATATTGGAGAAATATCAGGAAAACTGATTTGGTTCATCAAAGAACATGATCTATTTGCCTTTCAAATTACAACATACATTCTGATTTTTCAGCACCCTTATCCTGTGTCAATGAATCTGTAAACTACCAAATGCCACAGCTTTTAGTGCCCGGCATAATGTTCAGCAGAGAGAAACTGCTATATAAAAGTTCTAACTGATTGCCCACGTAATGTTATTCAATTTATTTTGCACTGACTATTACACAAAGTATTCATGTATATATAGGGATAAAGCTGGGTATACATCAGAAACATTTCCAACACAAATGCCTTTGCAATGCTGCGAACCTTACATGTCAAGAGAAAAACCGAGTGTTCCCCTGCCTATGCTATACTTTCCTGATAATATTTCAAAGTGCAAAGTCTCATACTTACAGAAACCCCTCTCGGATTGTTTCCCTTGGTTAAAAAGCTTCATTTAGTAGTTGCATTTGCAAGGGTAGCTTTCCAAATTTCTTGAGCTGTTGTTTTCCTTCATTATTTTCTCTTAGTGTAGGTGGTCTTACTACCCGTTGTCCGTGCCTAGGCTGCTCATACTAGTGCCTGACTCCTCTTTTATACATATCACAGGCAAACAGCGGCTGTGGTTTCCATCAGAAAGCTCCTTTGGGCTCTGATGCACCACTGATAGAGCCTGTTTGCACTGAAATTATCTTGACATCTCTACTGATCAGCTGTAATGACATGAAGCTGTACTTCATTGAAATCTTGCATGTATTGTCCGAGTCCTGTGACTAATGTTTTCCATCCCTTCATCAAAGTTCTTTATATGAAAGCTGAAGTCCATGTTGAAATGAGACAAAAGGCACAAGTACCCTTGCACTGAAACCAATTTTCTTCTTATAGGCAGCATTATGAGGATTTGCAGGAGCCACTTGGCCATGTCTCGCATGTACCACATGAATGTTCAGCCTTTGCCAACAGCCTGAATTCTTTTAAAAGATGGACCCAAAATATCTGGTTTACACATTCCTCACAGGCCCAAATCTGGACTCACAGTCCAAATTTGGACTGCTCTGGGGGAACCTTTTTCTGCTCTGGCCCATCAGTGTCAGGCTTTTATGTGCTCTTACTTGGCCAATGTGCTACTACACAGCACCTGAGGGATGTTAGACCTGAACTCTCTTTAAACTTGTGTGCGGTCCTCCATCATTTTTCTCATAGCTGCTGCCCAGGTTATGGCTTCATTTTCAGTCGAGACTCAACTTATCTATGTTTTGCTTGTTCATCTCTGGCCAGGTGTTTGAAAGGAGCCGTGCCGTGCAATAGCACTGAAGTTGCTGTGTCAGCGAGAGACTCATTTGTAGTGATACTGGGGCCTTGAGAGTAAGCACTAGCTCAGCTGCTCGCTGCAAATTAGTCACAGGAGGGGACCTTTCTGGAGGGCTTTCTGTCCTTCCTGTGGTGGTTGTGACTCGGGATCTCTGAGAATTTGTTGTTGCCTACAAGGCACAGACTGACCCTGTTGGGAGGGGAAGGTGGTCGTGCCCCTGCTCCCTCTGACAGCCCAGCTGTGTGCTGTGATATTTCTTTCAATCTTATCTCTCTGCTCTGACTCATCTTCTTTTCCTCTTATGGAGCCTCCCAGGCAGAGCATGAACTGTGGGGGTTTGGAACTTAAATTGAGGTTTGAGCTTACAACAGTACAGTACACTCATTTATTTTATTGCAGCTCACCCTACTGGTACCCAGGTTTTGTGTATGAGATGTACATCCTTTTTCCCACAGCACTTGTAGTGCCAGGGAGGAAATGTGTGTGGTGTGCTCACCCACAGCAGAACCTGGCGTCAGAGCAGGGCAGCATCACACGTGAGACCTGGCCTGTGCTTAGGGAAGGGAAGGGCAAATATCACTGTGATCTATTTTCTATCGATTGCTATTTCATTAAATCTCATTCTGTATTCGTTGTAACTTCACACAGGATTTTGGAGTATTTTGTTCCATTTCTGTAATGGGAATGGGCAGGAGCAAATATCTGTCCAGTGTAACTTGAGCTGATTATTCAAATAATAGTGAGGCATTTCAAGTTTATCACATGCTGCCTCCTACTTCTAATGCTTCATATATAGGCACTTACATCCTAAAGCATCTGAGGGCCAGAACTGGAATCTCATTTGTAGAACTACTTATTTTTAAATAAGAAAAAAGCACCATATTAAAGACTGGAAAATATACAGAATGAAAATCCCAATTATGTTGATCGTCTCTAGTGATCTGTACCAGTATTTAAATATTTGATCTACATATATTTGGAAAATCCTTATATGTGCTTATGCATGTTCTTTCACAAAAGCATAAATATATCTTATTTTTTACACTAAATTTTATTGGCATTAAAGGAAAACTCAGCTAAAATCTCATTATTAAAATGAATGATAATTAACTATTTAGGGTCAACTGATGCTCAGGAGACTACATATAAGATCATATCTTTGTAAATATAAGTCGTGCAGTGACTGAGGTTGAGTAACCAATGACTTTTTGTTCAAATATTTTCTATTCTTTATTACAGGCATTAAAAATGTTGTGATATTGCTTAAAATTGAAATAAACTTGTCCTGGGGTTTTCTCCCTAAGTTTGTTTTTATTATTAAACTGGAGAATATACGTCTGCTAACCTCTCTTGCCTTGTACAGTGAGGGGGGTATTTAGATGCAGGATTTGTTGCTAATTTCATGTTTTGTTATATTCTTGACCATGCTCTGATGAAAAATTTGAAATTTAGTGGGTTGCAAATATGACTTTACAATTTGTTTCTTTGTGTCAGTTCTTTCCACTACCATCACTTATAGCCTGATACCCAGAAAATTACCCATCTACTTCCCCTTCCAGAATATTTAAAGTCCATAAGAGTGGACAGTTTTGTTGTTAACCAGGTGTGCTGCCTCACTGTGGAATTACGTGATTTAACCTAAATCCCACCCTTCCTCTCATTGCATACAAATTCCACTAGAGGTCATCTGGTGTCGCGCTGAAGGAGGAGGTTTGCACCACCATGTCCATCAGCTCGGTCTGACCTCCTGAGGGTGGCTGTGGGTGCAGGCTCTGGGTGCGGACACTGCAGTGCCACCTTAATAAATGGTCCCTTCTAGCCTGAAAGACTCCTGGTGAGACACTGAGACCTGCAGGTCGCTTCTGACAGAGCCTTTTCCCTTTGGATTCAGTGTGTTGCCAGGTGTAGGGCCCAGAACAGCTCTAGGATCATGAGGAGATGTACTACACAGGAATCCGTTCTTGCTTGGTTTGTTCAGTGGTTGAACTGGATGTGCTTTCCAAAAGGAAAATAAGGGAAATATCAAAACTGAGAAAATGGATATATAGTTGCTGCTGAATTTATCAATTGTCAGACCTGTTCTTTTTCTAGGCATTAACCCTCAACTGGCAGCTAGTTTAGACAATGTATGTTGACCATCTTGATAGCAACCTTTTTTTATCACTGAGGATAATTCTCCCGGACGAGTACTTGCTAAGTCTTCCGTTTCCTTTTCTGTTTTCTTGCATTCGCTCGCCTAACATCACCTTTCTTAATTTTAATGCACTTTGGGTTCCCCCCACCCCACCCTTATATTAATTATTTCCTAATTATGTTTCTGTTTCCGTGCTGTTATGCTCAGTAAACATCTCACCCACCTACATCTGTCCCACTCTAGTGAATGTGGAAGCACTGTTTGTCTCATTCTGTCTTGTACCCATTCTTTCCATCTACCCACGTGTTCCCCTGCCTGCACGTTGCCACCCTTCCCTCTGCAGTGCTCCCATGCCCTGGCATTTGGGAATGTAGGAACCCTGCTTCCTGGGGCTTGCCTGGGGCACATGTTCCTGACACAGTGTCCTACAAGGGCATGTTAAATAGGAGAACTGAAGCTGTGCCTGGAAATCCAGGTCCAAACACAAGGAAAGCAGTAAAATATTAAGAGGTCTTCGTTAACGCTGAGGCGAGCACAGAGTGGATACTCTGATGTGGCTGCTACTCATCCTCATTGCTGCTTGAGTAACTTGAGGACAGAAACAATGGATCAGCGTTCTTGCTTCTTGCCTTGTTCAGCCATAGATGTTTCCAGAGAAGGGTCCTGTTTCTCTAGTTACATATTCCTCGGTGGTTTTGACAAATTCTGTTGGGAACTTTCTTGCTATATATTCGACAATAACCTCAAAAAAAGTTAGGTTCTGTGTGAAACAAAGTTCTGCTCACAGGAATGGAGGGAACAGTGTTCACAGCTTCAGTCCTTACAGTAGGCCAAAACAACCAGTAAACTCTCTGCAGATACAGAGATGATGGAGCGGTTTTTGTTTCTGGGTAGAGGCAGGCATGCCCTGCTAATAGTCACTGCCTGAAGAATTTAAATAATTTCTGTATTTTTGGCTTTAGGTTTTATCAACAAGGCTGGACAAATCTTACCTTGTGACCCATTTCTGCAAACTCTATTAACCACTGTCCTGCTGAATGAGAGCAGACTGAAGTCTAGATAGCGCTTCTGGAAACCTGACCTCAGTTGTACTCTGTGACCTTTCTGTTCCTTTTTTATTCCTAAAACTGTGATGTCATTGTGTGAGCCTGGTGTTCTGCAGCTATCTCAGTAGGAGAGGAAATCACGCCATGAGAAGTTCGGACTAGTTTTTACAGGAGCTTTCACCCCACCCATTCAGCCAGGCTTCCCAGAGGTGTGCTGTGGTTTGGACACAAAGCACTCTGGTGCCCTGAGCTCTGTGAGACTCTGCATTCACACTTCCACCAAAGCTCAGCAGTGAACAGGGCTTCTCACACCCCCTGCAAGTGTGTACTCCTCTGGAAGATCCCAGTTCTTCATCTTGTCATAGTTCAGTGTCAAATTATTGGTTACAGTGTGGTCCAAGCCAGAATGTTTGACTGTGTTAGTCCAGGGCCCCCCTTTCCTCCAGATGTTTGTTCCAGCACCTGGAGAGTTCCTGGCTGGACTCTGGGCTTTGTTTGAACATCCAGAGTGTGTCCAGAGTTTCCTCAGACTGGCATGAACAACAAACATGTTGCCAAACTCATGGCTGGACAAATTCTGTTCAACATTGAGTCTCTCCTCTGTATCTAAAGCTGCCTTCTTGACCTTCATGGTTGACAAACCATTTGCAACAGTAAATGCATTACAGACTTTTTCCATAGGTAGTAGGGAAATCATGGGTTACTGAGTTATTAATGTTATGCAGAGAGTGTTTATCTTGTTTTATTTTTAAAGTTAGCCCTCTAATAGCAGAAACCTTCTGACCACAGTGGCTTGAAAAAAACCCCAAACCCCTTGTGACTCCAGTGATGTCGAGTTTGTAGGCAGCTGTGCTGCCACTTCAGTACTTTGGTTGTGTCACAGACTTTGAAGAGAAGCATTGCTAATCTGCTCTTTCTTTCTCTCTCTGAACACAAGACTAGAGTGGTCCTGAAAGGTTTACATTTCTGCATTTCATGCCCTACTCAAGCTATTTTTAATTTTATTAATGAAAGGGACCATGTGACAGCAGGTCACCGAACTAGTTTAGATAAGTGCTTTAAGGCTCTGTGGTGCTTGAAGAAATTGAAGGGAAGTGCTCAGCAGAATGTAAATGTTGATCATCTTTGGGGTCTTTCAAGAGGGTACTTTCTGGGGATGTTTTGAGAAATGAGGAGGAATGAGTTTGTTTCCAAAATAGGCACACTGGTTCTTGATTGATGTGAATCCCCTTTTAGTGACTAAAGCCTTTAAGGCTTTATATACCCAAACAAAATGAGGAGATAACCTTAAGTCCCCTCTGACTTTGTTTCTGAGCATCCAAGACAGGATTAAATCATCCAATGAATATTAAGCAAGAACTTGTTTTTCAATTTCTGCCTCTGTTTAATGACTAAAGATTTCATTTCAAAAATGTTCATCTGTAGACATTACACACTCTGATACAACCAACTCATGGCTCTGAATGGAAGATGAGAACATCTAATTTTTCCACATCCTACTATCTATTTTTTTCCTTTTCAAACTCATTTCACAACCATAAAGAAGGTGACATCTGAAAAGCCTGTTACTTCAGAGTGTGGGCAGTGATGGGTGGCACTGAGGAGTCTAAAGTGATGAATTTGTGCTATTCATCACTATCTCAGCTTTGATTTCCTTCCTGTTCCACTGTTCACAATAATAGAATGTTTCCACAGGTAGCCTGTTCAATATATGGGAGAGATTGATACTATGTTACACCATGTTTTTATTTAGGATAATATTAAAAATATCTGGTTTGGGCAATTAATTTTTCCAAATTGGAGAACTCAAAGCTAGTCTTCTAAATACACATGCAGGGTCTGCTGGACTCTTGAATCCTTCCATGAAGAAAACTGCAACAGAGAGAAGTGAATTCACTTCAAAAGTGTCCCAGAAGATGGCACAGGGATTGATTTTTCCACTGGAACATTAACAAACAATGAAAATGTTTTTTCAGGGGTAAGGTAGAACGCTTAAAGAAAAGTCTGAGTCAATACTGTCAAATCTTAAAGCTTTTCCATGTACTGCATCCTGTTTTCCTGCACTGTTCTGTAGCTGATGGCCAGCCTGATTCAACCGTTTCTTTTAGAGACGGTGAATGGAACAGCAAATTTCCATTTTCTCATGGTATATCTTCTCCAAAGAGGGAAAGCGAAATCTAGTTTAAAAAAAAAAGCCCAACCCAACCCACAGTTGTGAAACCAATGTGTGATATTGGGGCTGTTCCAGGGCACGAGTGGAGGGAAATGAGTGCACCCACCTCATACATGAACAAAGGGTGGCAGAAAGATCTGAGTCCTTTGATCTGTTCTTTCTGGGTCATCCAGATCCCTCAGACCTTGTTTAAACAACCTCTTTTTGGCAGCCCTGCTATAGCAACACACATGTAATACTGGGCTTTCAGCACCCCGGAGCCAGGCCTGAATTTCTGCTGTGCTGTTATTTGCTTGCTGAAATGTGGTCGTGTTGTCAGGGGTGCTCGAGTGGGCTGGAATATCTCTGGACTTAACAATCTGGGCAATTGACCTTTGCAGTTGATATCAGGTTTGTACTGCAAGTAAGGTGAGAGACTTAAAAATAGCCAAGGCTGTTGGGTTGTACAGAGTGGAATAGTTTCTTTTTGAAGAAGAAAAACACCTTTCTGCTCTCTCACTCTACTGATGCCTTAGGTTTTAACTCTTGTATTTTTTTCAGGTTCTGTACTATTTAGTGTGTAGCTCTGAAGTTTCTTGTA
Source organism: Struthidea cinerea (assembly GCA_013397865.1). NCBI lineage: Eukaryota > Metazoa > Chordata > Aves > Passeriformes > Corcoracidae > Struthidea > Struthidea cinerea. The sequence goes on from VZTI01002657.1 coordinate 2,115,701, forward strand.
GCCTGTTAATTTCTGCTCTCTCATGCTAGTTAGACACAACAAAGCCTCTCTAGGCCTGCTTCTCAAGGACACTCAGACCATTCTAGGCCCAAACTGTAAACCAAAGACTCTAAAGGGGGGGCAAGCTTAGAGAAATTGCATCATTGAACTGAGGCTTTAATTGGAGAATTGACCCTGATATGTAAATGAACCAAACCTATAAGAGTGTGAAGAACTCGTGACCTGTTGTCCATCTTGGGGTCCATCTTGGCAGCAGCCTCTGGCTCCCAGGGTGGGCCTTTGAAGGCCTTCCAGATAAATACCTACCTTTATTTCTTTATTCTGTCTAGTCTCTGTTTCTAGGAGGACAGTTAAGGCATCACTACCAAATTATGAAGTAGGGATAGATGCTTGTGGAAGAAAGTCAGAAGTCCCTTCTTCCCTCCTTAAATACTCTGGTCTATACTAACTGTGTAATACAAGTTGGTGAAATTGCTCTGACAGTCTTCTCTGCTAGCAACGAGCCATCCAAAAGTAAATAAAAATCCTAGCTATCCATGCTATGAAATATGATTTTAGTCAGAAATTTCATAGGGGTGTTTGGCTAAATCATAGCAAAATTGTGAAACTGCAGGGGGAGCAAATGAAGATTGGAGCCATAGTAATTTAAGGCATTTACAGTCAAAAGAATAATGTTGCTTGAATGCAGTGTCTGTTTAGAAGGTAGCTGATTTTTCATAGTTCTTTTATCTCCTGTGAGCTTGTAGTTATGCAAACAGAGACATTTGGTCCACGTTAACTGTGTCAGAGCAAGCATAATGATGCACTTTGTGTGGGAGGCACAGTTGTTATTCCTACTTCACAGCAATTAGATCTATTCCTAATGATCCTGGAAAATTAATTCATGTAAGAATGCCAGCTGGAGACTGGTTTACATTGTTCCAGGAGCAGTCAGGCTTTACAGTCAGACTGTCTCAGGAACACATAACTTAACAATAATTCTGCAAGACTGGGGTCTTTTCTTCTGCATTTATTAGCCTTGAAAGGAAGATGTAATTTGCAGTGGCTCCCAGCTACTACAGTAGGTGATGGTGGAAGCTGGCACTTTTCTGTGTTCCTTCCAGCTGTTTTGCTTCTAACACAGATTTTTATTTTCCCCTGGAGGTCCCAAAGTCTCCAAAGGGTGGCAGTAAGAACCCGGTCTGCTCTCTATGAGAGGTGACATCTCTGAGTTTATAGCTTCTCCCTTTCGTACAGAGCAGAGTGGGGCTCACAAAGCTCATGTTATTTTGAAAAAATGGAAAATTTGCAAGGCTGAGATAAAATCTTGTATTGCCACCCATGTGATATCAGCGTCTCATGATGGGAACTCATTAAAACCAAGGCATTCTTTGATTTATTTTCCCTATAAGCTCTAATGTCACAAGGTCTCAAAGGCTTGAGTTTTGGGAGTGCTCTTGTTCATGGTTACATATTTCAAGCATAATCACAACTTTTTTCCCCTTTTACTTTAGTTCTCATCACTACCCACTGTGGTATAGGCTACCCATCCCATTTTAGGGTAAATTTAATGCAACGTTTGCAGTGAAATGAAATGGCCTTTGATGCTAGTGTTGGTATTGCTTGTCACATTCTGGATCCTGCTAGGATTAGTGGAGTAATGCCAGTGTCTCAAACAATGTGACAGCTGGGGAGTCTCTCTGGTTGCTGCCTCTCTACATGAGCAAACATGGGTGATCCATGTGATCAACTCATCTTTAGTGTCCAAAGGGATTGAACTGTGGGGTCATTGGCTCAATATTTTCTATATCTGAGGTTGGACTTGGATGCTGAGAGCTGGGGCAGCATGAAAATATGAAGGACATTTAGACTTGCTCCCCGTTATTTATTTATTTGTTATCTTTTTTGGGGATTGTGAGGATGGGTCTCGGTAAGTCAGTATCACCTACTCCAGGTAACTCAGATTATGGTTGTGTAAAATGGGCAAAAAGAGAGAGAAATGGTGGAGGTAAAATTAGTATTTGAACATGGAGATGAGAGGTAGTAGCACAGTGAGACTGAAGGGAATTACGTGTTTCAATATTTCAGTAATTACAACGGAAAAATCACTTCAGATTCAATGTAAATAATATATAAAACTTTATTTTAACTATATTTTAATGAAGGTTTACTTATTATTTTTCAATAAATTAAACAGCAAAGATGCTACATACCTGCCTGATGAATACAAATGTAAAAAAATACAGCTTATATAATTCTTATATAATTTAAATCATATCAATTTTAAGACATGTCAATTTAGGATATATTTACATAGCACAACAGCATTGTGGAGCTCACACGCTTATTAACACTTCATAGATTTTTGAAAGACATGTCAGTCTTGGCATTTTCTTGTCATGCCCAAAATTGTCAGTCATCCTAGTTTTTCTTCTGAACTTGAGAATCTTTTCCCAATGCTCAGTTTGTAAGTCTTGCACTTCCTATAACAATCAGCAGTTCTTTGGGATCTAAGACACGGTTCAGTGTTCGTGGTGCAGTTCAAGCATCAGTTTCCGTATCCTGCCTTGACTCCACGGCATGTGGGAGGAGGGGATTTTTCTCCCTGTGCTGCTCTCACCCCTGTGACAGCCTCACCAGCTTTTATCCTACATTCTCTTGGCTGTGGAGCTGCTTGCATCTCCCTCATATTCCTCCTCCCAAGACAGGGATATTCCTTGGCAGGACCCAACCACCGTGGAGGATCTCTTCACAGGGTATTTGACACAGAGTCTACTTGGCTCTTCGCTGCCTCAAACATTTTATTTTGAAGCGTTGTTTTGCAGCTGGTTCAAAAGGTTCAGGTAGGATTTGGATTTTAAAAATCTGGGATACGAATCCCTTTCCATAAGGACGTACACTGTTTTCTGGGCTTCATCAAAACTTGAGTGTGTTGGGTCTTGAGCCTTTTTGGCTGTTGCTTCCCTCATCTGATAGTCAATATTGATCTGGAAAAGAAAAAAATAAATGCCGTTGAAAATTTAATTTAAAAATGTAGTGTCTTTCTATATCTATCACTTTGTCAACACATGAACTTGCAGCCTTAGAACTCTGTGATAATTTGATGTCAGAACTGCAAAATGGGGGAAATTAAATACCTGTATCCCAGTTGGGCACAAAAATTGCTGTTCACTATAGAAAAGTAATTTGTTCTGGAGTCAGAATTAGTACAGCTCAAAAATGGACTACTTAGAGGAACAACCTCCAGTTACTAAGAGAAATCTTGTGCTGAATGTCTCCAGTTTAAATATGATCAACATACAGAATTTGACATTTTCCAGAAGGTCCACATATTTTAAAAGACAAGAAATATTCTGTGGTGCTTCCACTCACAAACACAAGGAATCTCCAAACACCATCAGTAATTCAATCTGGACTGATTCAGCAAGGAGCATCATGTGCTAAGCTGCTGAGGCCTTTGCTGAGCTCTGCTGGTTCCTCTCCCAGTACTGGCCTGCATCCTGTGACTGTTTGTGAGGTCTGATAATGTCTCACTGCAGACAGCAATGATGCAAGAAGGGTCCCGAAAGCGTCTGTGTCTTCCTCTTATGCAACTGAGTGAGTGTGTGAGCACCTCAGAGAAGCCACCCTTCCCCCTTCTGCCACGGCACAGATTGACTTTGTACATACCTGCTTAATGGCATCTGACTGAACAAACTCCTCATAAATCCTCTCTGCTTTGCCATGTAAGTGATCAGACTTGGTTTTCTTGTAATCCTCGCAAGCCAACCAGAACTCGATGTTTTCCTCGCTGAACTCTGACTTCAGGAACTCCCGAAACACACCTTGACCACCTAAAGCCAACACAAATACATCAACATTAAGTGTATGATATTTGTGACCAGAGAGGAGAAAATAAATAGCAGCAGTTGTATTGAAATCTGATATAAAATCTTGACAAAATACACTGCTCTTCCCTTCTTCAACATACTACAGGTATTCTAATATTAAGGCTGATGGGACTGTTCCTAATTTTGTTCAGTGTTTTTAGATCTAGACCCTGGCATTCTAGCCCTTCCTAAATGGATTGTCTTAGGGTATAAGTGGAGAGAAAATTCCAGAATAAACTGATATATTATCCAAGGATTGAAGACTGATCAAAATGAGCTATTTGGGAGTTAATTGCTGTACTGAAAGCAGGGAAAAAAACCCCCAAAACCCAACTTGGAAGCCAAGCTGTAGCAGTGTCCGCGTTACAGTAGAGCTGTAAAAAACTGAGGTGCAGCTGCCCATTGTCTGACAGTGTTTATACAATGCTACAGCTTTGCCTGTTTGGTGAGATTAGATAAAATTTTGTCCTCAGAGTAAGAACAAAGTTATACTGAAGTAACGGACTTACTTTGGCTGGCCAAGAGCTTTTCCAATGACTGTGACCACTGAATAACTTCCTCTGCAGAAAGCCTGAGGTGACAAGAAAAAGAAAAGACTTTAGGCAAGAAACCATGGGGTTTGTTTGGTATGACTGAAGGAGACAAACTTTATAATTTATTATTCTGTTCCAGGAATGTGTGCCACGTATTTTACTAAATTTATGGCTTTGTCATAATCTGAGATCCTGGAGACAGCCCACTTTGAGGAAAATAATCAGAGATGAATTATGATGTTATGTTGAAATCTGTTCCCAGGAAAATAATCTATGATAAACTATGATAAAATTATTTTGTACCTCTACCTCTGTTTCCAGATTTTTGCAATAAGAATGGTCATACCCCTACTCTTCACTAAAGTGAGAAGCATTTTTTTCTTGTAAAATGTTAGAGAACAGGTACAAAGTCCCTCTGATAAAAATGGATTTAACCGAAGTGTCTTCTCTCTCACTGTTTGATGCAAACATATCAAATCGCTAATTAAAAATCCTTAACTCTGTGAATAGTTTCTAACACTAATGTTCACCTTTCTTGCATTTTGGAAATTCTAGATCTTTTTACAGTATTTTTTGTTCTAGAAGTAGTTTAGAAATGAAATCATTTACTATATAGTAATCTAGCTACAATTATATTTTATAACTTGGTGTATTTCAGTACTTACATAACATTTCGAGAGTTGGAAGCCTTGATCCCAGATTCAATATGTGGTACCATGCACTTCAAATAACTTTTGAGATCTGCACCGCTGAAAGAATGAACAAACATTTTTTTTAATCCATTAGAATTGCAGCTGCATTTGAATTCTATTTAAATTTTCTTCAAACTTTCAAAAAGAGACAGACAGCTCCATCCTATGACCGAAGTCTGGGAAGTTACATATCCAAGTAATTTTTTTTAAAGACTGAGGTCCCCACTGTATCCAAATTTTACTTCTGCTTACTTAAAACAATCAATTAATTAATTGGAACACCTCAGCTCAAGCCTTTTTTAATGATGTTGCAGTCCTGGGCTTTGAGCAGGTTTTGTTCATTTAGCCTGCAACACAGTGCTAATTCTTCATCTCCAAGATTAGTGGGGTGTCATTTTCACTTCTAATACATTAAATTTTATACGAAGTTGTATATACTTACAAAGTCTTTTGCTTCTTTTTATGGACTTTGCCTTCTGCAAGCTTGCAATCTTCTTTTCCATTTAATTCAGTCATGTTGTTGTGGGAGAAAAAGAATCCTGGCATTTTACTTGAGTTTAATGTGAGGCGCGCTTTGCCACGATAATCCTCCAAGCCCCAACTGACAGCTCCCTGCCTCTGCCGCCGCCTTTTATTGACGCAGGCAGCCCGGCTAGCTGGTGTGAACAGAGCTGTTTATCATCTGTCTTCATCACAACCTCTGGAAGTTCCCCTTTCAGTGTACAGTGACGTGAGTTTTCTTTGAGAAAGAAAACAGACAGCAGTGTCTTGTGGTTGAGGTTAAACCAGTTGAGGCTGAATTACTTTGGGGTTGTTATGTTGTGACCGTGTATGTCTGTTACCAACAAAATAAATCCCCTCTAGAACTTTGAATTCTTGTCCCCTTTCTCATTGGTACTTGCAAGTCAGAAGTATTTCTTGGTTTGATGAACAGACCTGCAAATACTGCAGCTTTTTCTTGACAAAATTCACTTGTTGCATGCCTGTGTCCTGCGATTCCATGCTTTTCAATTGGTTAGGTGGGCTCAGCAGAATACAAGGAAAAGGTACTTTAAGATACCCCAGTACTAAAGTTCCATGTGCAACAAGCTATTTGCAAGTCCCCTGTTGCTCTTCAAACTAGATCAGTACATTCGACGGGTTTGTTTAGACACGTGCTGTGAAAATGTTTAGAAGTGGTTTTCTCAGGAAGGGGTTTTGAAGCATCAAGAACTTATTTAATTTGGTTTAATTTTTCCAAGTCAGGTTATTTGGAAGCACAGTGACATATCTCAGGAATACCTCCCTAATTTTAAGTGGCTTGGCATGTATAAACGTTGATTAGGTTAGAGCTGTTGTTGTAAGCACAATGTGAATATTGCAACCCGTTTGAGCGAGATGGAGTTGTTTGTACAGACTTGAGTTCCGCTGCAAAGAGGAAACCAAGAATATAAAACAAGATGTCTTAATTCTTATTAAGTGTAATTCTTTTTATCTGTGCAGGATGGTGACTTAGATGTTGAAATACTTAATCTGGCCCCTGAGCATCCCAATTTCTGCTTGTTTGCTTGCGTTGGGAGTTTTTTTTCTGAGATGTTTCATAGATTTTCTTTTTTCTTACTAAATATCGTGCAAATTTGATTACTTATAAATAGCTCATGAGTGATGTGTTCAGGGTGATGGTGGCGTGGCATGGTGTGATGGCAGATGATGGTGATTACTGCTGACACATCCCCAGCTTCCTAGGCGACTGTGATGCGGAGGACTGGGAGCCCGAGAGCCGCCTGCAGACAGATGTGCAGGGACAGACCGTCAGCGTCGGGGTGGTTGCAACCGCAGCAGGCTGCCGGCGTGCTGGGTGCCAGCAGTGACACGAATGTGTCTGCATGGGCTGTGCTGCAGGAAGTATTTATCTCCACGCTATCAGGTGAACACTGACCTTTGCGCGGGGGCAGAGGTGTTTACTAACTGCTCTTATCCCCCTGAAGGAGGTGAAAAAGGAAGGAAGAGATGTTATCAGTGCTGGATTTGTTTTCGTATCCAGCGTGCTGGGTTTTGACGTTCTGCCCCCCTGAGCGTTCCCCCAGTTAGGAGCTGTCCCTGGTGGGAGGCTCCTTTGCTGGGAAAGTCAGAGAGATGGTGCACCCCAACCCTTCTCAGAGGAGGGCACCAAAAGGGGAAAAAACAGCAGGGAAAATAATTTCCTATCTCATCTCCCAGAACTCTGCAGCCTTAGGCTAAAAGTGGGGCAATGTCCTGAACTTATATCAGCTGGTAATTATAAGTAATCCACCAGTGAAGTTCTGTGAGTGTGAAGGACAGTGTCGATCCCTTGAAGATTAGGAGTTTGCTTTTTTGTACCTATTATCAATGCAGGGCTCTTGACAGCTCATTTACAAGATGAGGAATGTCCATTTAAATGCCCATTTAAAATGAAATTACTGTCTTTACCTTTGCGATTTATTAAACATACCGATGCACATAATAGGTGTTGAGTCATTCCTTCCTCTAGAAAGGAATTCTCATGCTACAGAGTGGACTTTTTCACCTTCTTGCAATAAATATTCTCTTAAGTGAAGAAAAAATAGCATTCTTGTCATTTACATCAGGGTAATGCTGCTGACGTACAGCATTTGAATTTCTTTCTAGGTCACACAATACTTGAATTGCTTTCCTGGTCACAGAATATTTTAATTGCTTTCCAGGTGCTTTATTTAGTGGAGGAGATCAGTGGTGTTAGCATGGGATAACTTGTAGGTAACTTGTATGGCTTGTAGAAATACCATAGTACTGCACTCTAGGGGAGGTGGTAACCTTTGCATCTGGGACCCTGGTGCTACTGAACTTGAATAAAGAGTGAAGCAGGAGCAGGTGGAATACCATACTGTGAATGAGGAAGCAGACCACCTGGAATCAGCTGATGCTCTTATGTTCTGCTGTTCTCATATCCTAGATTAATAGTGCTCTTAACACACTGAGGAGTCCTCCCCAGTATTCCACACCACCAAACCCCAATCTCTGCCCTACTACTGGTGCTCTTTATCCTTAGGCTAAAAAGAAGTCAGTGCTGCCTCTCTGGTTCACCTTAAGACAGGTCTATTTGTCAACTGGTGTGAAGATCCATGTAAGACTGGAAAACGTAGAGGGAAGACTGGGAGTTGTGACTGTCTGATTTGGAGAAGGGAGGAACAGTGGATACCTAGGAAGAAGTTTGGCATGTAAACTTCTAGCTTAGGGTCATAAGAGGATATTGGTGCTTTAACTTGTCTTTACACTTCCTGTCTTCCTGTAAGCACTACTCAAACTCTGCAAAACTAAAGCCTACTGCATTCAGTAGCAGACACATCAATGTGAGACTATGATTGTCAATAATTTTTTCCTCCACTATGGAAAAATGCTTTCTTCCTCTGAGTAACTCTGATCTTCAGGGCATCCTTTTTTTTCTCAATGGAATATTTCACTGACTCTGATTCACTCTTTCTATGCAAGCCTACTGATCTTTAAGGTTTTACTTGTTGAGCCCAGTGCAACTTTCCCAATCTCAAGAATGGGAAAAACTGTGTACGAGACTCAGATATGTGTACAACTGAAGTGAGAGGGAAAAGAGGAACTGTAAGATTCATATGGTTGACAAGAATTTTTTTTTATTGCTTGAGCAACGTTCTTCTTCTGCAGACCACAGAAAACCAGGGAGACACCTGCATGGAATTTCCTGAGTTAAAAATTCTTTGCTAACTATGACTTTGGTTATTGTAAGGGATTCTGCTTTGTGAAAGAGTTGGACTAGGTCCCACAGATGGACTAGATGTTGGTTCCCTACAGTTTTCATTATTCCATTGTCCTGAATACTCTGACTTGGTATTTCTAGTGTCAAAAGTGCTACTTATTTTCAACTTTAAACTTTAAAAAATATGATGCTTCAAACTCATATGCATCCATCCATATTCAGGATCACTATCCTTGTTTCCTGTTGACAGAAATGTCTGGTGGGGTTTTACGTGATACCATGAAGAATAGCTATGTCCTGACCCAGCAGAAAGCTTTTCACTTAACTTCCTCCCTCCTCATTTTCTGGATTTCTTTCAGTTTCATCATGGGATGGTTGGTAACAGACCTGTCCTTTTCATCTCCCGCAACCTTAATCTACCTATATAAAATTTTTCTGTTTCATGCATGATGGCCAATTGCTGCTTGAAATACTTTCTTGCTTAATAACTATTATTTTCCTATTATTACAGGAAATTGCAAAAAATCCATTTTAAGCCTTACAGTTTTAGGGTTTATTAGAATAATCACATTATTTGATACAAAACCCTCTTTGTCTTAAGGTTGGCATTGTCTCTTAGTTGAGTCTGTCCAGTAAAAGGACAGAGGAGAACTTTTTGCGGGAACAGCAGCACAGCTGGCTGTCACCAGCTGGTTTCTACTCTTTTCCAGATCTCTTGTAGGTTTGTGATGAGTAATTCATCCAATTTTATGTGCACAGGAGAAGCTTGCAAATATATGCTAATATTCAACCTGTTTCCGTGCACCGTTTATTGCTCTTTCTGGTGACCACTTGGTAGAGTGTAAGAGAAAAAAAAGTGAGAAAATTTCCAAGGTTACAACACTGGACAAGTTTGGTTAAAGCAGAGAGGACAAAAAGTTCCGTGAACTACAAGTCCCATTTGCTGGTCAAAATTATTTCAAGCTTCTCCTTCTGACTTCTGCTTTTTTTGTTTCTTTTTGGTCTCTCTTCTCTGGCCTCACCCTCGTTCATTCTCCATTTCAGCCCTGGTTTTTTTCTGAATGTTTCATTTTGGCTTTGGCAAGTTGTTGTCTTCCACATGTGGCAAATTTTCAGCTTTGCTGCACTCTTGCTGTTGAGCATAAATGCCTCTGGAGTTAATCTGGCCACATCTGTGCTGAGCTCGAGGGCCCAGACAGGCAGTGCTGCCCCGCTGCCAAACATCCCCTTGCCCATCACGCAGCTGAGCATTAGCTTCGCTACGAAAACAAGTGATTTCTTTGAAATGCTGCTGTCTTTTATGTGACCTAAGGAAATCAACTACTGATAATCCATCTCTCTAGCACTTAAGGGAAATAGAAACTAGTTTCTGTGGGAGAGGAAATAGTGTGCATTAAAAAAAAAAAGGGCGGTGGGTGCTTTTGAGCTGCGGTGATATTATTTTGAAATGTTAAAATTTTCTCTCATATTTTGTAGTCAGTCCATAACAGAGTAATGGACTATGTTATAAATTATTTTTAGAACTAAGTTCTACTCCAAGCAAAGATTTTCTGGGAAGAAATCATGAAGCCACCATGATGAAAATCTTGCTACTGGTTTTAGTGATCTCATTTCTGGTGTTGGACTGATTTGATTGAGAATTGGGTCTTTTTGAGGGCTAATTGTTTTGTTTCAAAGTTAAGATGTTCCCCACGTTAGCTTTTGTTCCTGATTAATTCCATGAGTTCTAATTCTGCAACCAGTGAGATACAGCTAGGGCTGAATGACATCAGGCTTCTCAGAATACAAGAGGACTTCTATATTTGAAAAATAGTTGGAGCCTAATGCCAACCTGCATCAAGGAATGTCACAAGCTGAACTTTGAGCAGTGATCCACCACTTGAGAAAGTCTTGTGGCATTTGCTCTGTGAGACATCTGACTCTGGAGGGCAAGTGACCAGAGCTTTCCTGAAATCTGTTTCAGCTCTTTCACTTCCTCACTGTAAAATGACGTCACAGAAACATTCCTGCAAAATTCCAGTTCAGCCCAAAATTTCACCGTCTCTTTCTGAAGTATCTGCAGAATGCTTTTAGGGGATTTTTCTTTAGGGTTTCCCCTAGCTTCTGCAGGAACCTTGTGGAGTTTTGGGGGTTTTTCTGTACCACGGCAGTGAAGGAGAAACCTGGTAGGAGCCCTTGAAGTGACTGTGGAGAGCACACAAGTGATGTTTTCCCTGTTTTTATGAATGGTATGGGGATTAAAATACAGTCCGGTCCCTGCATCCATTCCAGCAGGTCTGGCTCTGTAAAGAGATGACAACAGGTCTTTCCTTTGTCTGTCAACCTCTAAATGTTTCCATGGGTGCTGTGCTCTCAGCTTTTGTGACTTTAGTTGTGTCCCTAACCTCTCTAACTGCTTCATGTGGCTGTTGCAAGTGACCATTAGCTACTGGAAGCCTTTGATTTGAAACTCTGCTGAATAAAAATTGTTCTTATGCTTATTATTTTCTCTGTGGCATCTTTTCAAACTTTTGTGACTTGATTTTACAGAAAAATATTATCAGTATTTTATGATAAATGTTGTTGGCATTAAGGGTTGCGTTTATATGATAGTCAGTGCAAGGAATTAGATGTGTTTTTCCTCACCATGCTGAGCACATTTCACTGACGTGCACATCCAGTAATTCCCTCTTTCTTGTGACCATTTCTTAATTAGAGTGTAATAAGCTTATACAGTTTATCAGAAACATGATCCTTTTCTTTCTGGGACTTTCCATCTGCAATAAATTAACAGTTAAATTTCTGTGAAATCAGGGGACTGTTGGTTCTCAGTCAGATTGGCTGACACCTAGATGAAGAATTAAAAAAAAAGAGGAGAAAAAACTGCAGTACAGTGACTTCTGGGTGGCGATGGTGATGCTTCCTGTATCTGCTGTTCAGTAGTGCAGGAGGCGTTCATCTCTCACCCTCTGGGAAACGCACACATTTCTCATTACCTCCTCACATTTTCATGAGTCCCACACTGCACTGAACCAGCCCCTTGTTTCTCGTGTGTTATTAAGCAAAACAGAGTGAGAGCAGGGCCTGAGGCACGGGAATGTGAAGCAGAGTTTGCCGAGTTTCCAATGTCAACATGGAAATGAGATATGTGAGTGCAATGCAAGCTTAGCTTTCAAAGCTTCAAGGCTTCAGTTTCATCTGAATCTTAATGGAGAAAAATCAGAGGCTTTTTCTCTCTTGGAGATGGTAGAATTCTGCATCCTTCAGAACTATAATAACAAATGATTTGATTGAACACAGCAAGCTAAAACTCGTGGTATCCATTTTAAAACTGTTTTTAAGAACTTTTAAACAGGAGAAATATTACTGAAGCTTTTAGTGGAGTTATGCTGATAAAAACTTCTCTGAAGAATTGCACTTTTAAGTGTCTGTTTTATACTCGGTGTTATGAATTTCCTGGCTGAATTTTCACTTCAGTGCCAGCCCAGATACAGCTCTCTTTGACCAAACAAACCCTCACAGACTGGAAAAAGCTGTGAGCAATATGGTTTAAGCTCATAGCTGATCCTGCTTTTTAGAGCAGGGTGTTGGACTAGAAACCTCCTCAGTTTCTTCCCGAATTGATTTATCATGAGATTCTATGCATAACTGATGAATAATGGCTGGAACATAGAAGTCTAATTCAGTTAGAAGAGAACTGCTTTAGGAAAGCATGGTAATTGTAAAAAATAATACAGGTTTCCAGCTTGACTTTTTTGAATGAGAACGACACACTGGAAGTGAAATATTAAAGTCAATATTTCTTCTACCTCCCTCTGAAGATACTTGCCTGGTATATATGTGAAGTAGCAGAAAGTTGCTTCAAGAAATGGGAAAGTTGAAGATAGCGATGAGGTTTCAATTTAAATCTATAAAGATTTAAAAGCTGCATGTTTTCTGTGATGACCTCTAAGAACCAGCTCTTCTTGTGATGAGCCAGGAAAGGAAGAGAGTTTAGTTGTATTTCCTGTCACTTACTTTGAATCTCACCTGCTGTCTAATTTCACTTCTCAGGAATTAGAATGTTTGCAACAGAAAGACTTGAATTTCCTTACATTTATCATACTTGCAGCTTTCTGTTACGCCACAGGGACAGACCCCATCCATCCTATTGGTGACCTCCCTCCCTCCCTCCCTTCCATACGACCTGTACCTGACACGCCCCGGAACACTGGGACAGCTGGAAGTGTTCAAGCTCACGCTGGACAGGGCTCTGAGACACCTGATCTGGTTGAGGCTGTCCCTGCTCAGGGCGGGGAGCTGGACTAGGTGGCCTTCATGGGCCCTTCCAACCTGACCCATTTTAGGATTCTATGCAATGCCTACACTAGGCTGGCTGCTACTGGTGAGCTGCTGGCACCTCCGTGCATTTGGGGAAATTCCAGCAGTTAGCTTATCGTTCCTGGGAAGAATGGGGGCAAAGGCTTTATTAAAATGCAATCTCCTATAGTTCTTTGAAAATGGGACTCTTCCTGGAGCACACACCATTTAGTTAAAGACAGGTTATTTATAAGAAACAAGTGGGTTCATGCTTGACAAGACAGATGTTCCTGAATGTATTCACCCACGTCACTGGTGCCTGTGCTTGGCACCCGTGTTCGAGCATGCATGAATGCTTAACAAAGCCTTTGGTGCGTGGATTTGATTAAGAACAGCCTGATCCTTCACACACCTTCTCCTGGCAGGGTTAGGAACAGAGTTTATGTACATGTCCATAGTTCTACTAAAATGAATATACAGGGCCTCTTTGGGTCCCTGCATCTCTGCCTCCTCTCTAAAGTATGTAGGAAATTACTCTGCTCTAATTGACATCTAAATTACAGGACATGGGCCCTTGTAATTCAGAACTGCTGCTCAGTTCCTCATTAATTATCTATCTGGAAGGCCACAGACCTTGGCTGACAAGAGTACTGAATATAACCTACCTTTGTGCAAAAGAGGAGTTGTCATATCCTCAGAATGGATTTTCCTAATATGTGTCATTATGAAAAACCAAACTCCCATGTCCCGCTGGTACCCCAACTGGGGTGAAAACTCATTATTTCAGCCTTCTTTCTGGGACGTCCACAGGCAATTAAAACTGCCATTCCTGCAGCATGGGCTGCCAGGCTTGGAATTCCACATCAGATGTGTGCTGTACATGTCAGGAAACCAGGTGAGCTTTGATACAAGGCACCACTTCCCTTTAATTTTGAAATGAATTTGAAAATGAACACACAAAAAAATTCAGTGTGCAAAGCAAGATAACCAAATCTGGAGGGAAGGTTTCATATGAGCAGCAGGAAACAGAACCCACTGAGTTTCATGACAGCAGTAGCTCTGCTCTGAACTGCTGAGCTCTCTTGTGCTGCTCTGAGTTACTCTGAAAGAGTCATCAAACACTGATGTACTTCTAACCTCAGCCTCAGCCATGGGGCCTGGAAACCACAGGCTAACAATCCTTTGTGATAGCTGCTCTGCTGGCTGGCACTGCCCAGGCAAGTGCTGAAAGGAAGCAAAAAAATACTTTTAAAAATATTTTTTCTTTTTTTAAAGAGTGTAGATATTTGCAAAAATATGTGAGGGTATTGATATGTGTATCTAGAACTTGACATGACCTCCAACATCCCTTTAAATGTAATATTAGAATGGCTCTTCTCTTTCCACACATGATAGATAACACCAGAATGTTTGCAGCAGATCTGATGAATAAATACCTGTTAGGAAATATGTGTAGATATTTACATCTGTTTTATTAATGGTGTTACTTGAAAGCCACTTTGTGACATCCATCACAAAGGTTCCTCTCAAACACAGTTTATTGTTGGTTTTCATTTAAACAATGTCATATTTAACTCTCGAGCAATGTATTGGAACACACTCTTTTCAGTGACAGACAGAAGAACAAAACTTGTTGGTGTTAGAAGATAAAATATAATTATTGTTGTTCTCTATAGAAGCATGAGTGTAATTTTCTTAGATTTCTTTAGAATTTGGTTGCACCCTTCAGTTTTACCATGAACTCACATAATGTAGGAATAGCCACAGCAAGTGAAGGAAAGGGAAGGTGACTTAGGTTTTCTGGTATTACATTCTCATTTTCACATGTGTTAATGCTTCTGAAGTGCTAATGCTCACTGTATTTGGTTGGGGTTTTTTTAAACTGAAGAATAACTACCCCAGCTATTTATTCTTAATGAAAAATCAGGTTGAGTAATGATGCAGTTTGAATTAAAATCAGTGGAGCTGGACTGATTGCTGCAAAATTTCCCCCTTAATTGTGATGGTAAGAGACACTTCCCTCAGCTTGGAAGCTCTTTCTTTTTAGTTGTCACTTCCTTCCCCTCACTGCTGTTATTCAAACAGAGGAAACACAAATTTACAGTGCATTTTTTTGTTCTGTTAAACTTTGCGTGGGAAGGACGTGTCCTAGACTTTTTTAATACACAGGTTGGGATCTCTAACCAAAATAAGTAAAGACAATGATTCAGCATATAAGAAAGCTCACTTCTGAACTGAATAATAAGACTTCACTTGGCCCAGGACACAGATAAATACTGGAAGATTAATCATAAAGTTTCTCCTATCAATACAAAATGGGCTTTACCTGCTCTGCGTTTGTTGTCTTCTAGTGAGTTGGCATGCCCTGCCACTTATTGTTCATGTAAGAATCAGTTACTAATTATTAGATTATTTCTAATGGGAAAAACTTTCCCATGGTAATGCTTTTGTTCAGTTGTATTTTGCTTAGGTTCTTGCATGTGGCAGCTTGCCCCTCACATACAGAAATATTGCTGCTTGGAAAATGACAAAATAAGGATGTTTTATGGCTACTGGGCAGGGGTGAAATGTATAAAATGACATTCTGCATGACAGGGCCACTCTAACTTTGGCCCTCCAGGATGGTATAAGCAGAATACTCTAAATAGAAAGCTAAAGTGAACCTTGATGAGCACTTAAAACATCATTTCTGTGTTCTCATGGTTCATGCAAATAACCCTGTAAAGTCAGGTCACAATAAAAGAGAGACCTGACAACGCTAACTTGCGTCATTTGACGATGAGAATGCTCTTTGCATATTGTTCTCTTTTTATAACTTGCTTTGTCTGCTATTGTGGCAAGATTTGTATTTTACAAGCCAACCTCTTTTTGACTCCTCTTACGTTCATTGAATAACCAGCACCACTTTCACTTGTCAGCTGGTTTAGTCTCCCTGCGGGTTGCTATGGAACGTTCCAAATATTAGGGAGCTGCGGAGTTGCAGAGCCCGGGGCTCCATGTGGTTTCCAGTCACAGAGCAAAACAACTGGAAAAATATGATCCCTGAACCCAAGAGACTAAAACAGGCCTCAGGACACTACAACACATGGAATACATATTTTATGAAGGTTATGGCTCACGATGGAATGAGGATTCTGTTTACCTGATCTGCCAGTTGACTGGCTCAGGTCAAGACCAAACATGTTTTCAGACTATTCTGCTATTTCTGCAAATGTAATTTCTGTGAATTTTGCTTTCTTGCTTTCAGTGGCTCGTACTCACACCTGTTTCCTTTTTGCCTAACTTGTGTTATGCCTTGGACGCACAAAGAAGTAGGGATTTCTTGCCTGATTTCTCAGTACTCTATATGCAGCTTGCATTTTCAAGAAACGAAGTGATGGCTGATGTCAAGACAAAGAGGCATAATTGCCTAAAAATGTTATATTTTTATATATCACCTTGGACCTGTAGTTTATCTGGATTCTTCTCCCCTTAGAGGATTTTTGCTCTTCACTCTCTTCTTTCTATGAAGCATCTCTTCAGTGCTCAAGACCATTCAGCTCAGCCTCTGTCTGGCAGTGCTGCCTATGAATATCAAGGTGATGGCAGTGTGCAGGGGGGCTGTGGGGGAGGTAAGGGTGAGAGGGACTGAAACCATGGAGCCGGTAAGAAAGAAAAAAGCAAAGGACTGAAAGAGTAAGAGGGCACTTTTCCCATACAATGTGCTACTGTGCTGTGGAATGAGTCCCAACCCTCTATTTTCTCGAGGCAATAGAGGGAAAAAAAAGCTCTCACATTGATTTTCTCCCTAAATTTGATAGTAGAGTTCAGCTTGAAACTCCATATTCCATGAAAATAGAAATGAAAGTTGAGTACTGTCCCAGATGCAAAACTTGCCAAGGATGTGTGAAGTGAAGTTTTAGAATAGTAAAAAAAAAAAGACTGTTTTAAACTCCTCGATCTTCTGAGGATGGCAGTGAGAGCTCATTACTGTACACGGCTTCAGGGGTGATACAGAAACCCCAGCATGCACTGTTTGTTCCAGAATTTATGCCAGAGCTTTAAGGCATTCCTCTCATGCATGGTGCTTGACTCTCAAAAACACCTGGAGCAGCTGTGGCCACCAGATCATCAGCAGTTCCTCTCCCCAGGGGCTGGCAAAAGGAAACCACTTCAGAACGAGTGGTTTTCCTCTGTCTGGGCAATGTTTATCAGCTTTTTTCAAAGGTAGCTGATTTCATTGCTACAAAGTCTGACAAGATGTGCTAGGGAGGGCATACCTGAGATTTAGGACAAACCCAATGCCAGGATTCTTTGGAATAAACTTGAAAATCTGTCACATACATGCAGCACCTGTCTAGCAGTGTCCCATTCCCCTTCTTTACTTCCTTCTACATAAATGAGTCTGCCTGCCTCGGTGGGGGATCTCTGCTGAGTACTAATTTATTGCAGAGGCAGATGAGGAAGTTTTATGCAGCATCCACAGAAATGTAAGGTGCTCTGTAAGTACAAATAAGTGTCTGTTGTGAGCTTACCCTGACATCGAAAAGAACTGATCTTATTTCAAAGGCAGATGAAAGGATCTAAGAAAGATAAAAGGGTCTCTAAGAAATCTGTAATATTGCCAGAGTAGCATTAGGAAGTTTATTCATCATTCTTTATAGACAGACTTGGAGTCTTTCAGTGTATTTAATTAAAAAAACCTAATTTAAAATGATACTTCATTGAGTTGCACTTACATTAATGACAAAACTCTCTCAACAAAATTTGAGATAAATTTTCTGGTTCATTATCAAAAATCCAGCTCAGTAATTCCCTAATCACTGTTGAACCTGGCTGATGGGGGTTGTTTTTCTCTTAAACATGAGCAATTTTGAGTAAATACCATGCAAGCATTCTTATTTTAATATGTTATCCAGCCCATTTGCCAAGGGTGTAATTTATCTAACACAGAGTTCTGGTTAGTTGTTGGCTATTTATATAGATGTATATCCTACATAATAGAGAACATCTATCTGTTTTTTATTTTGCTGAAGTTTTGCTCAAAAAAAACCAAAACCAAAAAAAACCAACAACAACAAAAAACCCCAAAACAACAAAAAACCCCAAACAAACCAAAACCCCAAAATGACTAACAAAATTACAGCAAAGTTTGGACACTCTGTTCTGGAGCATATTGATCTTAAGTCCCAACACGCGTATCAGTCTACATTTGCAATGCAAAAAGGGTACATTGTGTATTAGTGGGACTACTGCTGCTTCTTTCTTTGTGTAACACAGGATGCTCAGGGCGCCACTGATACAGGTTTAAAAAAAAAACAAACAAAGCAAACAAGCTAAAAATGGTGAAGATGCTGTTTTCTTTGGGCCTTGGGCCTGCAAAGGTTGAACCCACGTGCATTTTGACAGAGATTCTCTTTAAATTGTAATCTCCTTGAAGTTTTGTGAAGAAAGCAGTATCCAAAAAGTGGAGATTCTTGCACAAACTGCCTTGTGAACCTGCCTAAATATCAGAGCTCGCTGAAGACATTTGGAATTGGTGGCAACAAGGCCTTGGGTGGACGTGAGGCAAGAAAGCAGACCAGCTCGCCACCTCAAAATAATGAAATTATTTTAAACTTGCATATTTTGAATTCAAATACATTTTGTCTGGTTCTATCTGGAAGCTAAAGTTCCCTGCTCTGTGCTGGCCCCAGTTTCCCTGCCAGAGAGCGCACTGCGTGTGTGGTGCCGCGGTGTTAGATTGGCAGATACGCAACTCAGAGTTCAGTGGGGCTTGATCTGAGTGTTGGTCACACATCAGCAATATTTACTGATACAGCAGCGAGAACAGGACATGACAGAGCAGGAGAAGGAAGCAGATCAACTGTAGGGTACAAAAATAGCTGAGAACTCACGCTGAAGTGATTGGAAGATAGGGTGTGGGTTTTTTGCTGTTGAAGCATGTGTAAAACAGAGGCAGTTTCTCATCGCCAAAAAGGGGTGATCTGCTTAAACAAGTTTCATTGCAGCGGTGCCAGAGGTCGTGTAGCTCTGGGCTGAGACTTAAGTAAACCGGGTCTAATTCCTGGGTCTGCCGTGGATTTCCTGCGTGAGTTAGAGCAAAACGTGCTCTTGTTGGGTTCACATCGGCCACCAGGGCGGGTGTCTGCTCCCGTATGAGGCAGAGCAGGGTATCTGGAAAGTCTGGGCAGCGCGGGCAAGCGTGACCCAGCACCCGTGGCAGCCCTGTGTTCTCCTGAAGAGACGAATGAAGATCCTGTGCTACGTGAGGGGGTGTCAGGTGTCAGTACATCACTGACTGGAGCCTTTTATCTTTTTTTGGCACCTGTAAAATGAGGCAAGGAGTAGTTGCTTCTTGTTACATTTAATTTCTGTTCTCCCTCCTGAGTTTATAAAATCAGCTTTCCAGGGGCTATACAAGATATAAAAGGACTGTGTGATCTGAATGTTCCAGCAGTCTTTTTCTAAGCATTCACAAAAATAATTCAGTCTCTTAAGTAATAGCAGAGAGGAAAAAAATAACAACCAGCCAACATTGTCACTGCTGCTAGAGGTTTGAAAAACAGAATAGTGATGTTATATTGAGGGAAAATTAAATTTAGAGTAGCAGGGTGTAAGCATCGACTGCCACATTATTCACTTACAGGGGAGGGGATTTTAAGCTCTTCAATAATTCCCAATTTTTGTGGGTAGCATAAAAAAGAATCGATTTTTTTTTCTAACTTAGCAGGTAACTATTTGCCATTCTTTGTTAATACAGAGAGAGGTTTGGCCCTGTTTCCGTGCCCTTTAGACGATGGAGGCTCCTTTTGCAAGCATGGAATGTTTCTCCTGTGAGCTTGGAGGATCTCGTCTTCCTGCCGTGTGCCTGAGGCACTGTGAGGGAACGGAGGCACAGCCCTAGGTCCTGCACATCACTGCAAGGAAGGCAGAGCCTGGCATCATTTGTGTGCATGAATGAAAAAGTGGAAAGTGCTTACACCTGCACTGGCTATCCATAAGTGAAGGGGCAAGAGCAGAAGTCAGAAGAAAAGGATTTGTGTGGGATTCCACAGATGTGCTGAGGGTAGTAGAACAATACAGATCCAACAAAAAGCTTGTTAAGGAGAAAATGTAAAATGAACCTTGGCATAGTTTCATGTAAGCGAAGACTGATTTTGGGTTTTGCTATCAGAATACTTCGATCTCTGAGTTTCACACAACCCCTGAGCTATGAGCCGGTTTTGTTCAGGATGTGGATGTCCAGCCTGGGATAGGAATGCTGAGTTCAAAAGGCAATTAATTCAACTTAATGTGCATCTGAAGTGAATTGATAGGTTCTATGAGGTTGCTAAAGGTACTTGGCCTGGGTTTGACTGGATTTTTGGAAGTGATTTGCTCAGAGTATGAACAGCCAAAGCACACAGGCTTTTGGCAGCCTCAGACAGACCCTGCATCACCATTCGCAATACACTCCTTTGCCTTGATTTTGGGGAATACCTTTTATAGTGTGTTTTCTCTTTTTGCTTTATTTCTCCTCAGATAATTAAAACCACAAAGGTATTTTTTTTCCTTCCTTGTTTCCTTTTCTACAACTTTTAAATACATACAACATGACTACAGCTATTGCTTTCCTTAATTTACATCCTCTACTGCCTTATTTAAGAGGTGAATGTGGGGAGCCTGTGCTTCCTCCATGCTGTTGCCATGTCCCATCAGT
Organism: Struthidea cinerea; assembly: GCA_013397865.1. NCBI lineage: Eukaryota > Metazoa > Chordata > Aves > Passeriformes > Corcoracidae > Struthidea > Struthidea cinerea. Next base: position 2,136,439 of record VZTI01002657.1, read on the forward strand.
AAAGCAGAATATCAGAGAGGTCCTGGAGCTCTTCTGCCTACACAGCTTTTTTTATAAACCCCACCACGAGGCTACAAACATGGAGTGCAGTAAGACCAGTTCCTGGCTGATTAGTCAGCCTTTTAAAAACGAAAGCAGACGACTTCCACCCAGCCCCATTTCGGGGGAGACCAAACAGGAAAAAGGAAACTGGGGACAAGAAGTCTGAAGAAGTGCGTCCAAGGCGCCCGTCCCACATAACCACATGCTGCTGCCAGACAGACCCCAGCCTGCTCTTACGCACCGTCTCCCCGTATGAGCAAACCCGTGTTTACCTATTGAAACTATTTATTTATCTAACTGAATGCATCAAATCAATCAATTTATTTGTCAAATCAGCATTTATAAACCCCTTCCCACACGAATAAAGTGACAGCGCATGTTCACACCATTCAATAGACCTTCATAAGACCAAAGATCTAATTTTTTTTTTCAATTATGCTATAAGTCATTTTTGAAAGAGAAAAATAATATTCTTAGGTTTATGAATAGTGTGGTGGACTGTAGTTCATGCTAGATACTAAGGAGTGTGCATTTTCAGTATGCATAATTCAAGTGTTAATGGCTGACTTAACAAATATTACAACTGTTAATTCTGAGAAAGAAAGGTTCTAACATCTTTTGAAGACCTGGTCAAATGGATTTCTAGTTCAGTTATTCTAGTGTTTGGATCTGAGGATGAAGTAGATTTTAAGCCTGACTGAAAGAAAGCTTTTCAATATATTTAAATGACTTTAAGATGCATCAATTATGGTGTTATGACTGTGAGCCCAAGCTCAGTCATGTACTTGTCACTCATGAACACGAAGGAGAGTTTATCAAAGAAAGTATGACTGAGCAATTTTTGGTTTTCAACTTCTGTGATTCCAATGTATATGACATTTAGTTGTGCAGTGAGATGTAACTTGTGTCTGTTTAGACCATGGAGAGGGTGAGGTTTGGGTTGGTTTGGTTTGGTTTTTTTACCTAATATTTGCCAAAAAAAGTCATGAAGTCCCCCTAATACCACTTCAGCGTGGGGAGAAATGTTTTTGAAAGTGAAACATTTTAATCAAAATAGTTAATGAAAAACCAAAGAAAATCTGTAGACAAAGGATAAAGGGGATTTTATTCCACTCACAAAATGGAGAAAATATTTGCCACTGCCCCACCAAGCCTTCCATCTACAGAGCCCCATCTACTTCCACCCATACTTTTTTTTTGGAAAAAGATGAGATCTTTTGGAGAATATTTATACAAGAGTATAAAAGGAAATATTTTAGACTGACCAATACATTTCGCATGTCCATACAAATCAATAATTTCAAGAAAAATATAATTAGGCTAAAACATTGCGGTATCAGTTCTTGGACTTGAAAACTAATGCCTCCCTCCTAAGTTTCTCATGTTTCCCTCCTCGCAGAAGTATGGAAAGGTTTAAAGAATACACATTCACCAAGTCACAGAGGCCTTGGCATGTCCCTCCTTCCCCTCTCTATAATGTTTGCCATGCACCAACCCCCAGGGAAGGGTATAAAGCATCTCCTGTGTGCAGACTTGCGGCAGTACCTGTGAAACATCTACCCCTAATAACACCAGTGGCTGAGAAAAGATGCTCAGCACACTGAACTGATACAGGTTTTAGTCTTATGAATATGTGTAGACACAATCAAGTTTATGAAATTTTGCCTTGGACAAGAGTACATAAAGGTTTAAAGGAAATGCCAGTCATTGTTGATATTTGTGGTTTGGGGTTTTTTATTATTTTTAAATTAGACACAATGGGGACAAGACTGTCCTGGTTCAGAGAACTATGACTCCATTTGTAGATGAACTTTTAAAATTTAGATGCATTCATATGCATTCCCTTCCATTTCAAATGCACCACAACCTGATCATCTTTCTGTACTTTTGTATTAATCCCATAGTTTAATTTCACACTCCTGATAATAAGGAAAAGATAAGATAAAGTCTCTAAGAAATAAAATCCCCTGGTTCTCTTCCTGTAGCTGTTCAGCCCTCAGACCTTCAATTGACTTCACTGGGATCTGCAAAAATGTGACTCCAGGAATGCTCCCAAACCAAGGTCATTAATCACTGGCATGACTTTCATGTTCTTACAAACCCTGTTGACAATGAAACAATACAACTGCCAGGAGTTTAAGACTGTTTCTGGCTGTTAATAGCAACCAGTGTGTATCATAGAATAAATGTCCAACAGCCAGGGTGTTCTGTGTTCTCTCTTTTTGAGCATTATTTGATTAGTGTTGGTACACTCGGCTTGCATGAAGAAAGATTTACTGAGGGGAAAACAGACGACAGGCACAATGCTGCCATTTAATGTACCTCGTGAATAGCAATAAACCAGCAACAGGTTCTGCTGATTCTGAAGTCCATGTGAGGAGATCTGAGGTTCACGGGGTTTATAGTAGACTCTACAGTGAGTCCAGGTGTCATATCACAGAAGTATTGAGAAGATTCAAGGGCTAAAAAATACCTGGAAAATAAACTCATAGAGTACATTCAAAGGTTTTTAAAGCCCTAAAAGACCTTGATGAGCTAGTTTGACGTGCTGCAAAATAAAAGCTTTAAAATTGTGTGCAAGTAAAACTTTCTTCAGAATGTTATCCAGTTTGGATTTAGAGCTTAGTACCCATCTATTATGTCTTAATATGGTCTTGTCATTAAAAAGTGTCTCGTTCTAGTTTGAACTGGTCTTGCTTTTGTATTTCAATTTCTATTATAGGCTGTGATGATGTTATTTGCTGATCAGTTCCATGACAAATTAAATAGATTTAATTTCGTTGTTTCTTTACTGGTAAGGAGATTTCTGGGCCCCAATTCTGGTTCTTTTTGTAAGCCTTTAAAATTTGGAAGTAATGGTTTTAACACGTGGAAATCAAAACTAGGTATGGGATGGTGTTTATGTCCCACTTGATAGGCAAGCATGTTAATACCTCTCTGTGTGAATAATCAAAGTACAAAAATGAACTCCCTAATCATATTTGGCACGTACATGTGTATGCTCTATTGCATTTGGAGATGGAGTTCATTTTTCCATATTTTGAGACTTTTATAGAGTAGTTCATGTTTTTGGAAAACATTTTTAACAAAATAAAAATGTCATATTGCGAGTGTTTCAAAAAGGGCATTCCTTATTTGCCAAGGCTGAAAAGAAGACTCCTTGATTCTCACTAGTCCTTTAAAGAAGAAACCATTTGTCCTGATTTTTAAAGACACAATAGTGGAGGTTTCTGTTAGTTTGTGATGGGGGAGTACATAAATGTTGTCATTCCTTGGTGATAAAGTGTCATTAAGTCTTGTGGAATATGAAGTCATGGAAAAGGACAGCTATGATTAGAAATGACTGCATGCATTTCAAAATTTCTTCCTCATCCCAAGGACCAGAGGGTGTGAGGCAGCTGCCTAAATATAGATGTATACTGTCACTGCACGTGCCCTAAAATTTTGAAGGTAGAGAGTTGTCAGCTGTGACATGGAACTTGCAGTTTCTGCCCGTCTGAAATAGCAATTAAGGGCAAGTAGGAAGCCATTCAGAATGTAAAATAGCTCTAAATAGCTTTATTTTTTAAAAAGATTTCATCTCCTTCTGGGTATTTTGGTGACGTAAAAGAGGGTGTTGTACTTCTAACCTAAGACTGAGCCTTGTGATCTGTACTCCAGGTGTTTACTACTGTTACCCTACAGTTCTGGCTGAATCTGAGCCTGGTCCTGAAGGCAAACAGGTTTAAGAACTGAGGCTTTCAGTATCCAGATGAGGCAGTAGTTGTGCCAAATGTACAGCTCAGTCACATCTCGAGAGGTTTTTGCTCCTGGAGCACGTTTATGTGCACTCTTGACTTGTTCTCTTTGGAAGCTTTTGCCCAAGATATCTAAACACTGACCAGTCTCTTCTCCCTGAGCAGAGAAGAAAGTCAGTCTCTGCATGTATAAAGCCTTGCTGTCCTCTGCTGGTAACTAATATAAACTTCTAATTTTTCGACAAAACCTTTAGCCTTGTCTGAGCCCACTTTTCTGTGAACCACTGTTCTTTGTGTCCCTTTAAACCTTGGTAAATTTTGTGTTTGTTTTATTTTTGTGCTTGTGCTGGAGTGACTTGGGTCACTGAGGCCTGAGTGTCTCTGACCCTCCTGCTGCTCTCGCCTTGCCAGAGGTCTGCAGGCAGCGGGGGAGAGAAGGTGTGGAACAGAAGGGCTGTGGGTGCAAGGAATGGAACCTTATGTAAGGCTGAGGTGGTAGGTGGCAGCAGGGTGAGACTCTGTGGTGCTGAGAATAGAAGACACAAGTTTCCATGGAGAAAACAGGCTACACTGGCTCCGGGGCTCTCACAACAGCTTGTTAAAAATGGCGCTGCAGGCACTGTAGTTAGAGATTTACTTGCAGGCTAAGAAGGAGATGTCTTTAAGCAGCAAAGGGGATTGTGCCCCAGCCTGGGTCAGGATGGACAGCTCAGGAGTGGCGAGGAGGGGAACGCAGCAGGCGTGCATAATGGCTGGGCACATTGGCAGAAACTTTCCATGCAAGTCACCACCTTCTTTCTGGTTTTTTGAGATGACCCTTAAACCATACAGTTGTGGAAATATCACGAGTATACATCTATATATAGATGGAGAGGCTCAAGTGTGGGCCAGAGTGCTGTCTCCATCACCCTCCCCCAGGTCAGACAACCCAAAAAAAGCACATGAGGCCATAAGTCCACCCCCAGGCTGAGTAACATTCAGCCTCTGTGGGCAGAGACAGGCGTGGGATCAGGAGCTCAAAAACCAAAGTACTCCAAATCAAGAAAAAAGGCAAGAGGGGGCAATGGGAAGTTTGGGGTCGAAGGGTTTAGCTTGAAAAATACCCAAAACCGGAACTGAAACTGTGTTCACAGAGGAACCCACACCAGTCAGACAGACACCCCTCAGTCACAAGATAAGCAGTAGCTGGAGTGAGGAAGACTTGAGATAGCTGTCCTGGGCTCTGTTGCACCTCCACATCTCCCAACTTAGCTTGTAAATCTCTGGTTATTTCCAAATGAGGGAGGGAATGTTGCAGTCATGAAGAAAATAATTTTTATTCTTGTTCTTTCCCCTCCAACCTTATCCTGAGAAAATTTCATGATAACCCTTTTGAAACATACTTTTTTTTTTTTTTTAGGAAGTCTGGGGGTCCACGCATCATTTTCCCATCAAAAAACTTCTGTTGAAAAATCCTGGCCTTGACATATAGGAACAGAATTTTTTTCAGATTGTTCATTCGTGTTGCAGGGTCTGAACTTATAAGGGTCTTGCTGATGAATGAGGCACAAATAAGTTGAGAGCAAAAATTGTTCACTGTTACAGGAATATCTGATGAAAGCCTCCTCCAACTCTGTGTCCCTGCCACCTTTCTGTGCCCCGCTTTGCAGATGGTTTGTGCATGGTGTTTTACAACTTCCTTACCCAGCCTACTGAGACAGTATTTAGCCCATTCTGTAGCATGGAAAAAAAAGCAGCCCAAAAATGCTGTGTTTTCTCAAAATGTTCCCTCTCTTCCTCAGGCTTTCTTAGTGAGGACTTGACTTTCTGCTTGCCAGCTGGGAGGTGAGCACATGTTTAAACACGTTCTGAATTGGCCTTCTTTCCTGAGGAGAGGACACTGACGTGGTCTGTTACAGCACAGAATGATAAATGGGTGCTTAGCGTGTAGAGGTTAAAGAAACTGTTTAAGAAACCTTCCTTTAATTAGCTCAATATATCTTCCCTTCCTGCTGCTTCTCTTGCCATGAGTTATGAGTTATTTAATGTAGCATCAAGGCACGGGCTTATAGCTCCCATAAATGATGGATATTTGGGAGGATTATCTGACAGGTCACAATCAACATTGCCTTATAGAGTATGCAGGGGAGTTTGGAAAGCACATGTCCCAGGTACATAAGTGCCTACTTAGTGGAAAAGTGTTTTACTCTCTGACAGGCTGGGACTCTCTGGTAACACACTAGTGTGAGCCTTTAAAGGGCAGCTTTTAGAAGTGAGAGAAATAGTCAAAAGCACATATCTGATTATTCTGGCAGGAACCAGTATCCATCTGAGTGCTTCAGGAGGAAGGGGGTTTACTCCTCTAACATGGCCATGTTGGCACTCTTTTGTGATCTCCGTAAATCTGAGGTAGAGAGGTAACACAGGCACGGGGTTGGAGAGATTAGAAAGTGTGGCAGGAAGGTGCCTAGACAGAGGATGTTCTTGAGAGGGTGTAAGAGCCTTTGTTAACATCTTCCCTTGCTTTGTATTTTAGCCTCATGCTCTGCCCAAACTTAGAATTATTTTGCATTTTCATATTTCATTGCTAACCTGAATCAAAAGCTGCAATGCATAACACCAATGCTTCTCCCTTAGGGGTTCAGCTGGGAACTGAGAAGCAGGATGCTGGAGAACCAGCCCTCACAGGCACCAAAGCCCTGGCTTCCAATTGGGTCATTCATGCCAAATTTCTGTGCCAGTTTTTAATCTTTTTTACACTCAACTGGTGCTTACAGTTGTGAATGAAACAGAAGCACATCTGAGTTTAAGCTGGGATGTGGCAAGCTGCTTCATATTTGAAGCATTAATTTGAAAAAACACAGAGCTTCCTCGTACACATAATAAACAACCTGAGAACTCCTGTGTTCAAACACGAGAAGTTCTCCTTCCTGCTCTGTGTTTTCAAATCAGTCAAAGCTGTAAGAGATGAATTTGTCCCCAAACTTCAGTACCCTGAGACAGTCCTCAAGCAAAGCACAAAGTGTAAACAGATGGTTCATCTTGTTTAAGGGAAGAAAATCTCATTTCCTGCAGTGATGTGCAAAAGAAGGCTGAGGATGGCTGTGGGAGGGGCAACCCAAAAGGTGCTGGAAACAGTATTGTTTGTTATATTTCGGAGTCTCTAAAAACGTTCAGGAGCAGAAGGGTACAGAGGAGCTAATTTGCTACTGGCCCAGCCAGGTCAGCTAAAATAAATGCTTTTCCAGTCTGATGCCTCCAGTTCACTTAGCAGCAGCTGGATTTCTGTGTCTTTCTTTTCAAAAGCTCATATTTACCATGGCAGCTCAGTTACACATCTGTTCACCTTCCAGAGCTCTCCATGCCATCCTCTAATCTTAATCAGGAGGGCAGAAGCTGCTGTCTTCCCTGTGTCACCCCTCTGCACCTCATACTGGCTTCCTTCTCCTTGCAAATCTGTGAGACAGCAGGGGCAACCGGGGCCCCTCTGGTGGTTCCCTCCTGTGTTGCTGATCCCTGCAGGCTCTCTGCCCCTTCCTGAGCTGTCGGTCCTACCTGACAGACCAGCCTGCTCTCTTCTCCCGTGGTGGTGCCTCAAAAAGAGGCTTGTATATATCTATATATGTGATTTTAAATAGTGTTGGAACATTGATATCCAGCATTCACTGAAATACATTTACAATTTACTTCAAATGTCAGGTATTCTAATTGGTAGGAGGATGCAGATGGTTCAGAACACAGCTCAAAACTCTAATGAGAACAAATGCTAGCTGTTCTAATTTTATTTTAAAAAGTCATTCGGAGTCTTAATGCCAACAGAGCTATGTGTAAAGTCGCCACAAGGTGGTACCACAGTATTTTATAAGATTTTGACATTTCTGTACTAAAACAACTATTTTAACTGGTAGAGGTGCAACGTAAAAGAGACGTGGATGCAAAAAGATGCCTTTATTTGAAGATCATACCCTTTAGTGCTGCAGAGGGGCTCTCTGCAGAACTTGGAACTGCTCCTGTGAAGGCACCAGCTGTCAGGTCTGTCTGACAGCACCAATTTAACGGGGCACCAATGTTTGCAATGTGCTCTCCTGCCGTAATTATGCAAGATGGATTGTTTAGGTGTTGAAAGTTAAGCAGGTTAATATTTTCCTAATAATGATATCTGCCCAAATAAGTAAATTAATTTTGATGTCTGTTTTGATTTTCCCCTTCCTTCTCCTGCATGTTAGCTACTCTAATGTTTTCCAGTTCTTCAGTTAAGGGCAGCTGTGCCTGGACTGTGCAAAGACATTCCCCTGAAAATGCCAGGATATTTAAGTGCCAAGGGAACAAGAAGTTTGGGCAGTTTTGCTGTCTGGGGATTGAGCACCAGCTTGGTGTTCGTGTCAGGTGGGGTCAGTGTCCAGCTGGAGTACAGGCAGAAGAGAATTCTTTAGTGGTGGAAGTCCAGCAGCTGTGCCAGTGAGGATTGCTCCTCTGGTCCATATCTGAGTATCCAGTCTCACGGGAATTCTGTCTTTTCCCTTGGAATCAACACAGAAAATCTTTAAAAAGGCTCTGTATCATGTAGCTGTGAGCCCGTCACTCCAGTCCCTTCCATCACGCTCCATGTGACAAGGTGCATCCTGTCCTTTGGTTTTATGCTACTTTAACATTCATGCTTCACATCTCCTTGACTGAGACAACATAGTTATGCTCTTCTCTTTAATGTTTCTTCATAAATCAAACCTCTGTAGCCCTAATTACCCCGTCATTGAGCTCCTACATCTCTTAGATAACTGAGGTGCCTCCCATTTCAAAATGCCAATGTACAGAAATTTTAGATAGCAACAGCTCTCTGCCTGTTGCATGCTAATCGGGTTTTGAAAAAGAAATGAGCCCTAAATAGTTCCAGACTGCAGCATTGTAGACATGTATTGAATTCTAGGACTGTGTGTGGGTCTGTGTGCTCAGATCCATCTGGACTACTTTCGATCCTTGAGGCAAAGCTCAGTGGGTTGTTCTTAATGCAAGGCCATGCCCCTCTGATTCGATTTCTGCACTCTGTACTCTCATTGAGACCTAAAGGGCGTTTCACAAACGTTATCTATGGGTTCAGATGGATGGGTTTGGTGAGAGTTAATACAAACGTGTGAATAAACAAGTTCTTTCACCAAGGCACACAGTGTCTTTCAGGAACATTGCTACGAGCTATCACCCACCCCAGGGGCTGCATTCCAAGCTGTCTTCCCTCCATTATATTGGCTTAACATTTATAAAGCTTTATAAAGCATTTATATTTCTCTGTCATTATCCTGCTGCCTCTGTGCAGCTTCTCTGCAATTATGTTGTACCCACCTCCCTTTTTAATGCCAGTGGATTCAATTTGCATATGAATTTCCCTCACTTTTATATAATTGAAGAATTTAAGAGATCTCTAGTGGGTTGTAATTCCTTTTGTCATTTCTCTTTTGTTCATGTGGACTGTCAACAAAAGATCAATCCTTCGGTCAGTTTTAAATGCCCAATTTTGAAAAAATGGATAGTAATACAAAATAATATTGAAATGTATTACAGAAATAAGATGTGAGATACAATTTTCTTGCACGATAAACCCAGGCAATTTTGTAGCCCAGACTGCAATGCTTTGTAACGCTTTGTGAACACTTTGTGCGCTGTAAACACTTTGGTGAGCAACAGCCCTTTGGAAATTGGAGTCCATCAGACAAATCCTATGCATAAAACCCTGCTTGTACAGAGGACAGTAAAGTATAAATTGATTCACATTTCCACCCGTTCTAAAAGGAAACAAAACAAACCACTCCCTTTGTTTAAGAAAGAAGTAAAAGGGTTTATTTTTGTAATTATTACATCCATAGGTACCGTTGCCCTGAAAAATGCATTTTTAGGCTTTACAGTAACCATGGTGCTAGGCATTTATTTTCATTAATCCACTTCACAGAAACCTGTGGAGATTTTTAGGGGACCAGATGAGCAATTTTTTTAAACCACAATCCTCTATTTGTGCCTTCCTATACCATTCGTCTAATTCTAATTTCAGGTCAGTGTACAGACTTATTACCTCATCATGCAGGCAAAAAAAAAAAAGTGTTAGTCCTAATAAAAATGGGAGAACAAGCTTGGAGGATTAACATTAAAAGGTGACTGCAACCAGCAAGCATATTTTTAAAACATCAAATTATTCTGTATTTAAAATGTATGCCAAAATGCAATCTTTCTATGAAAACCAATGTCTTTCTGGCAAACAGCATTGTCACTGCAGAGAGATCCACGTAAGGGGTGAGAATAACTGGAAAAAGGGATGAACATCAGGAAGTATAAAGTATGATCCAAGTACAGTTTGTTCTGGTAATTCCTGTCTCAGAAGATATAATTTCCAATACTGAGTCACTATCAACAATGAGAAACATTTGGGGCTATAAAAGGTGTCAGCGTTAATAAGTCTGTCTAGTTTGGAATATGCTGTACTTGCCATTTGACATGAAAAGATATCATGTCACAAAAACCCCTTTTATGCCATTTAACAAGCCACACTTTTCATTTTATTCCCCTAAAAAGCTCAGCTCTGGCAAGAAATCCAATAAGTACAAGAGCTTTTCACTAGTGCTGTTTTATCTCATTACAACAGGCAAAATGATTGCATGGAGATCCAAATCCAGTCTATTTGTTCTGGAAATTAAATTGAAATCAATTTGAAACTATTCACATTGTGTAGTTGCTGATGGCACTTCAAGACGAAGTGATAGCACTGTGCAAATTCAAAATGGGCTCGAAGCAAGATCAGTCCCTTCATGGAGAGGAGCCTGGGCAAAAGACCAGCAAGACAGATTGCAGAACCCAGGAAAATGCTGGGATTACCAGCAGTAGTGTCCTACTACCAGGTAAAATGCCATGGGCTGACATCTCCTCGTCTGTGTGATGTCACTTTACAGCATCAAGAGCATTTCAGAGCTTCTCTGTTGTCAGCCCACTCAGCCTGCATTTGCCTATGCATCTTCTCTATTGGATGTAATGCTTTAAATAACAAACTAGCTCAGCCTTTCAAAGGAGCTTCCCCTGTTCCGGGATGTGAAGAACGAGCTTCCTTGTGTTTGTGATATTTATACTTCTTCATTTTCTTTATATTTTATATAATCTATTTGGAAGTAAATGCCCCTGGAGCCCTGGGTATTTCCCAAGATTAGTGGCAGAAGTGTCTAAAAGCAGCTGAGAATAACTATTAATAACATTGTTTATGTGTGGTGGTGGTTTAAAGGCCAAGGACTCTCTAGCCTGTAGTTAATGCAGCACAGTTATTCTATATCTTGGAGGGATAAAAAATAATGCTTTTTAATAAAAGTCTTTTTGCTGCTGGTATTTGGTTAAGAATTGAAAGGTGAATCCACTGCAGCTTAGCCTTGGGGTGATTGACCAGTGTGGGAGGCTGGGCTGGGAAATCTCCCTGTATCCTCTCTTGCTGTATTCCCCATGAAATTGGAGTCATGGAGGGGTTTCTACAACACACTTTTTTGTCCAAAATGCCAAATCATTTAATTTCATTATTTCTTCTATTCTCTCTACAAAAACATGATATTTAGGAGCACAGCATATTTGAAATTATTCAAGAAACAATTTATTTACGGATTCCCCTCCTCCTCTTCTTCCCCGGTTTATGAGCCTGTAAGTTATAACCACTGTATTAGGAAAAAATGTTTTCCCTACAGTTTTTACTGAGTACTTTCTTTTGTTTGTCTTTCCAGGACTGTTATGCATAATAGGGAAACTATTCATAGAAGTAAAAATAACCTCCTTGCAAACCTAAATGGAAACAGATATGGATTGAGAGACAAATCCAGCTCTACTCATTTTATATGCAAATAACCTAACCCATGCAATACAGGAAAAAAAAAAACATTAAAAGGCAATGTCTCTTTTAGTACAGATAAATTATGACATTGCAGCTAGAAACCATAGCAACAATATAAAAAAAAAAATAAAGCAGGGAAGCATTTGATCTAGTATTGACTCATTTTTTCTTACTAAAGATCAAAGCATCCAGGGTCTCCTCTGAAATATGTTATAATACACTGAGTCTAATTTCCAGCACCTAATATTATAGAAGTTGAAAAGCTGGGAAAAAAAATGGAAAAGAAACTTTTCTGGGAGGTGTTTTTTCTCAAAATGAACAGCTTCAGAACACTTAAAGTAGAGCCTTAAGTGATAATTTTAGTGCTGCTTGTCAGTTTGCCAAAACACTTTCTGTTACTAAATAAGTATTTCAAATTCATTCAGAATTACCATATCAAACAATTACCGTTCCTAGGCAGCGCACTATTTGCTGAATGAAGGTGAGTATGCATGAGGATCTCTTTTTCATTACTCGATTTCATTTTTCCTTCATGAGCACAGGCTGCTTCTTGAGTTACATGGACCTTTAATTGGTGTCAACAACTGTGACAACGTCTCTCTTCATGGTTTTTTCCCCGCCTTGTTTTTCAGTAAACCAAAAGGCAGAAAACATGCTCCAATTTCAGAGCCATAATGTGCTTTAAAATTCCACCGACACTGCAGAGTGTAATTATCACCCAGAAATAAAGATATTACAGTGATTTCATTAATTTAATTCCCCTGCCTCTATTTTGCAGGAGCCAAATTATATATGGTAGGTTTCCCTTTCTTAGACATAGCAGTAAAGTCTAGATGTAGCAGTTGTTTCCCCCAAAACACAAGGATTTTTTTATTAAAAAATGTCTAATTTTGGTGTGTAGTCTTCAGAATTCCTGGGACTTTTGTATTTCTAGTTCAGGCTGGATTGTATTATGCTGTGTCTGATCTAACCCCCTCAGAGGTGAGCAGGTGCCCTTCCACTGGCTCATGGGCCATCATTCACACCATTTCTCACAAGCTGGAGCACCCCTAAAGATGTGTGGCATAGAGGGAAAATAAAAAACAAGAAGTCACGAGCCAGCTCTGATGTGCACATGCAGGGAAGTCGTCAGATTGAATGTTTTGTAACTGCTGCTCCCTGGATTGGTTTGACCACACCTGTATTGTTGGTGTTTGGATAAATTCCAGCAGTTGTTGGAGCTGTTTCTGCCTCTTCCCATGACTGAAGTTCATTTCAAAACCTTTATCCTCTAAGAGAGCTGAGCTGGGTCAAGAAGCACCCACAGACATCTCACCAAGAGAGAGCTTTTTATATAGAAAATAAGGGTGGTGTGAGAAGGGCCCTGTTCTCCCAGAGGAGAGCTCAGGGAGGAAGAGGATGAGCAGAGTGTTGGTGAGCCATGGGGACAGTCCGTGGACTCCGACATCAGTCCAGATGCCTCAGGAGAGCCTTGCACTGAAAGTGGCTCACTGAAAATCCTCTCCACAGGTTTTGTAGGTTCTTAGAGTGATGGTTGTCTTATTTAGCAGCAGACACTGCTCCAGGAATTCCACCTTCTAATCTCTTTTGTTTGGATCAAGATCCAAACAAAAGCCTAAGAGATTCTGGCACAAAGCCTGTAATTATGTGTGTCTGTTCAAGTACGTTTTTGCATTACAGTTTTAGCAGAGAATTTTCTGACAAAAGAGGAAATACTGAGTTTTCATCTCCAACATTTACAGAAACATGCAGAATTTACAAAGCTTTGACAAGACATACAGAGGAGTCTCACATAATCCTGTCTGCAACAGAACATCTACCTGGCTGCCTTTAATTTGGGTTCCTGGGCTGCAGAACAGTCCCGACATCAGTCCTGTGTTGAGGACAAATTTGCATGTATTATCTTTATGTACATGCCTTTTATTTTTCTATGTGTGTTTTATAAATATAAAACATATAAATAGAATGAAAACATAGACTATATGCCTTTAATTTTCAACCTGGGACAGTCCTGTCATGATGTAAACATGATGGATATGGTGGGATCTTTGAGTCTAGATGCTGTTGGAGCTGTAGGATTGGCACTGCACGAAGAAATTGGGAGGTTTTTTTTTTTTAATATGTGGTATTCACTTTGCATTTTTTATTCTCATTTTTATTTGGTAGGACTTTTTGGTAAATCTACCTTTTTGAGCTGAACAAGATTGAGTCTTTTTGGCAAAGTTCAATCTAAATCCTCTAAATCACACTTCAGTGCTTGGCCTTTTCCTAAGTCAAACTATCAGAGCTTGGATGCTAAGCTGTGACCTTTTTTTGGTGGTGTAGGAGAATGAAGCAGCAGTTTTAGACCTAGGAAAAAAAGAGAAATAAAGACTACTGCATCCCATCTTTCACGTCTGGATGTTTTCAAACACTTCCTGAAGCAGATCTTTTATAATGCTTAAATGATAAGTTACATTACAGAAGTTTTCAGAAACTTGATTGATAAACTCCAAACCATTTCAATATGCTTTTGTTTAATTGCATATGGTATGGGCAGATAGTGCCCTGAGGGTTTGAAAAATTACTTGTGAATGGCAATCAAATTACCTTGGGATATATATGAATTTATGGTGATCATTTATTTTAATTCTGCCAAGTTTTGTCTCATATTTAGCATCTGGAACAGATTAATGAAAATGTTGAGAGGCTTGATCAACAGCAAAACTTTAATTAACTTTGTCAGTTAGGAGTACCAAAGTTTTCATTAAGAGGTTATGAAAGAATTAATACTGTTAATTCACCCTTGAGTCAGGGATGCCCCCTAAAAGTGCCATTCCTGTATGTTTCTCTTAAAAACATTCTAAATTAATTGAAAATATGTTAAAATCATTCATGGTTCTTTACTGTGTAGTTATTAAAACCAATGTCATATGTGAAAATATTAAGAATTATCACCTATTTTGACAGTTGTACTGCTGATCATGTGGCCATTATGCTACCTGATACCATTTTTATATAGTTATCAGAATAATGACACACATTATTTTTATCATATTTGACAATTTAAATATGCTTTTAACTTCTCCTCAGCTGTGTTTTCAAATGGCCAGGAACTGGAGCTCCCTGGCAGCCATCGTTCTGGCACTTTCTGTCTGCAGTGGGGTAAAGCCAGAAGTGTGAAAATTTATGAGGGCACAGAGAGAATTGTGAGATTTCACAACCACCCATCTGTTTTCAAGGTACTTTTCTATCCTTAGGTCCCAAACGATTGGTAGCACAGAAATCTGGGGTTTCTACTTTGCCCTACTACGAAAGGTGGTGTGATCCCACTTCTTCCTTTACGTGGGAATTCGCCTTTCTGACAGCGAGAATCGGGTTTGTAGGGAGGGCGAATGGCTTGCTACACTTTTGAGTAAATGCCATCATTTCGGCATGGCTGGCTGCTGCCCGTGCTGTGAGCTCAGCCAGCAGAAATCCCCGGGTGCGGAGAGGCCCCGAGGCAGCACCGCAGGCAGAAGTGGCGATTTTCCCCTGAAATGGCACTGCGAGATGAGTGGCAGCTGTGGGGTGGCGAGAGGAACCCACATCCTCCTTGTAGCTTCACCTCAGCCAGCGTGTTCACTTCTCTGCTAACCACCAGTACCGGGGCAGAGAGAAAAGGAAAAGAAATGCAGACAGCAAAAATTCAAACTAGGTGATAGACTAGAAGTTGGGTATCAAAGAATAGAAATTTTTCACCCTACCTGTTTAAGATGTGGCAGGATTTTAACCTCAGCTCACAGCTGGAGGCTGTGTATGCAGGCTTTCAGGCTACTTAATATTCTTTATGGTCGAAATGAATTGGGTCCTTGATGTAGTTTGATAAAATAGAAAGGCTATTTTGCACAGAGGATGTGGTGGTGTGTAGAAGGTATGAGCAGAGCTCCAAACAGGGAAAGAATCCTGGAGATTTATAGCAGCTCAAAAGCATCAAATTCAAATTGAGGATTTTTTTTTTCTTCTTGAAAAATCTTATTGCCATCTCCTGTATTTATAATTTTTTTCTACAGCAAAGATTATTTCTTCCCGGTATGGTTTAAAGTATTTTTGCTTCAATACCATGACACAGCTCCTCCCTTCATATAAATATATGCAACAAATCCTCTAAGAGCAGTGAATTTGATCAGTGTGTGCATCTGTAGACAGCTGAAGATTGCAGGTTCCAATCATGTCTTGCTGGTTGAAAGATAACCCCATGACTAAATCCTAACTCACATGATTACTTCACAGCCTAAACTGTTTCTTATGCCTACTTTTCTGCTTAGCTCTGTTTTATTGAAATGAAATTGGTAAATGAATTTCATTGGTAACAATTAACGGAATTATTTCTTCATGGGTACATGGGGACAGTGCCACTGATATATTTGGAAAAGCAAAGAAAATGGATTAATTGAAAATGTACAAAGAAAGATTTACTCAGTTGTGGTTTTTTGCCAAAATGCCTATGCAATTAATAATTGAGACTTTTCAATTAAAAAGTTAAATTAACACAAGGAAAATTAAAGTCCTTCTTATTGAAGACAGCTGTATTATGAAACATTACTTTGCTCTGAATGCCAAGAACATTTGTTAGGAAGCAGCTGCCTGTTTATTAAATATTATCACAGTGTGTTATCGACCATATTTCTACTTGTCCTGTTTTGGATTAGTATATAACATGTTTAAAAGAGGATTTAAATTTTTTGCAAGCGACAAATAAGATGATAAATGAAAGAGTAAATGTATTCAAGTCGCCTGAAATGGATTTATTTTTGAGGCCATACTTCTAAAGAAGAATCAACAGCAAACAAGAAACCCAAAATATTCCGCTTAAAAATGTCAAATCTCTTTGAAAAATGAAGCAAACACTGGAAAAAAACGACAATGACAAGCTTTTTTATTAGGGAGGTAGCTCAAGTGTCTAGCATATTCCATCCTGCTACCTGAATATTACTCTACTGCTATCAGGAAGTATCATGTGCATTTTGTACTTAAAAACAAGCTCGCACAGGTGATTCTTGAATGTGGCTTCTGCAATCACTTTAATAATTAATAATTATCTGTACTGAATTGCAATGGGAGACATTATCAACTCAGAAAGCGTCAGTTTTTTTCCTCACAGAAACGGGAGCCATCTCTTCTGATTTCTGTCCTGGTGCTTCTTTACCAGTTCCTTGTACACTTCTGACCTCAGAAACCTGGGGAAAGAGTCCTTTGCCATGAGGCTGTAGATTGACCTCTGAGCAGCATCAAAGCAGCTGAGGGTGGGCTCAGAGATGTTCTCAGAGATGTCGTTTTTGGTATGGAAGTCAATATTAACCTGTAGGAAGAAAGGAGCATGAAACCAGTGTCAGTTTGCTTGGAAAGCTGAGGTCTGTTTGTGTACAGGACACAGTCTGCATTTGAATTTCCTCCCAAATAACCTGACTGATGCAAATAAACGGGAAGCTCATTCCTTCCTTTTCTAGCAGACTGAATTCTTCATTTTATTTGGCTCTTTAAAAAATGGCATCACTGAAAAAAAAAGAAAGGAAAAACTTGCTTTTGATTATCTCATCTTTCTGCCAAACCAAATCTTAGGTAGTACTGATAATCAAAGAGTAAATTAAAAGCCAAGGTACTCAGCATCATTTTAGATTTTGGGCCTATGTATTTTGTAAGGATTTTTTGGTTCTTAACAATAACAAAAGAGATTTCAATCATGTGTCAGACGTGGGGACATTTAAAGCACTCTTGCTAGCAAAGGCAAAAGCATCAGTGTAAAAGCTTGAGGTGCAGAAAACAAATCAAGAATAATAATTTGTTCTTTCACAGTAAGACTTTTTGAAATAATGATAAAATTGAATTCTGTGATGGAAATTTTTGCATTCTCATCATGCCAAATATACCTATACAAAAGAACAAATGCAATCATAAACCTACCAATACTCTGGTACCTAAAATATAGAAGAAATGGTGCTTACTGCATTATGAAAAATGGTTAGAGAAAACAAATTATATTGAGTATAAATTTCCTTAAAACTGCACGTAGAAATTTCAGAAGATGAGGTAAACTTATTCCCCCTGTGAAGAATGGAGAGCGTAAACCATGATGTCTTTGCTTCACAGAGTTCCACAAAATGTTTCCTACCTGGTAAATACATGAAAATGGGAGTTACAGCCAGGTGGAATTGTGTTTTCTGTCGTTCCTTGAGGTCTGGATCTGAAATTTCCGCTTCATCCCTATCCTCAGTATCCAAAGCACACAGGGAAAAAACTCTTTACCTCCTTTGGAGCATCAGCTTGTATAAAATCAGAATAAATCTTTCGGGCTTTTGAGGCAATCTTGGTGGAAGATTTGGTTTTCTTGAAGTCCTCGCAGGCCAGCCAGAACTCCACATTCTCCTCGCTGAACTCTGACTTCAAAAATGCCCGAAAAGCCGCCAGGCCCTCTGGGGGAAATGCATGAGATAGTGGGTGGAGGAGGAGAATTGAAAGACCAGTGCAATTTACACACGTGTGTGTGTGTAGGTGTGTATATATATATATATTTATGCTGTGTATATACAGTGTAACCCATGTATCTGCCGCTGTTCTGCGTGTCAGCCAGCAGTCAGGTTTGAGAAGCTGCTGCAGGGGAAATAAACAGGAGATAAAATTATAGTGCTGATAAGGGGACTAAGGGAGTTGTTCGGTGAGTTGCCAGCCAAGGATTGCTCCCAACAGCTGCCTGCTGTGGTTTGGTCTCCTTAGCGCTGATTCATTTGTTAAAAGGGGATCCTGGAGGTTTTAGTCTTGAAGAGGATTTACAGTGGCCAGGAAATCAGAGATTTGAGGCTGACCCCTGGGTTAAGAAGCAAGCAGAAATGTAGGTCACCCTGTGGTGGTGTGCTCCCTGCACAGCTGAGGTTCCCTGCCTAAATGGTGTTCCCATCTCCCTGCAAGGAAAGATTAAGACTTGGATAAAAGATGGACTCGTTGTTACTTCTTTGTTCCTCTTTTTATTTTTTTTTTTCACTTTGAAGGGGAAAAATGAAACTGATACCTTAGGTTTTAACTTTCTATTTTTTCAAGTCCTGTACTACTTAGTGTGTAGCTCTGAAGTTTCTTGCAGCCTGTTCACTTCTGCTCTCTCGTGCTGGTTAGACATAAAAAAGCCTCTCCAAGGACACTCAGACCATCCTAGGCCCAAAATGTGTAAACCAAAGCCTCTAAAGGGTGGGCAAGCTTGGGGAAATTACATCATTAAACTGAAGCTGTAATTGGAGAATTAACCCTGATATGCAAATGAACCAAGCCTATAAAGTTGTGAAGAACTTGTGACCTGTTGTCCATCTTGGGGTCCATCTTGGCAGCAGCCTCTGGCTCCCCAGGGTGTACCTTTGAAGGCTTTTCAAATAAATACCCACCTTTATTCCCTTATTCTGCCTAGTCTCTGTGTCTAGGAGGCCGGATAAGGCACCAAAACAAATAAAGGTTTGTTTGGAAAAAAACTGTTTTAAAATTAACCCAAATCACAAGCTCTGAGACAAGAAAGCTGACAGTACCCAAATTTAATTGTGTTAATCAAGTTAATGCTATCCAGAAACAGTGTGGAGGCACCCCAGGGTCCAGGCCTCAGTGTTACTGCAGGGAAATGGGGCAGGGGCAAGGAAATCTCGAAGCTGCCTGTGGTTTGTGGTGTCAGGTCTGTAGAAATGGCATTTCTAGAAGTGACCTTAGATATGTCATTTTTTGTTTGACTGGAAGTCACTGCACAACACGCATATTTCTTTGGAACAGGAATACCTGAGAAAACGTTTGTGGCTTTTTTATGTAAAAAATTACGAAAAGTGAAACCATTGCAAGGGGAATTTAGCAGTTACCTTAATAGAAACTATTTCAGAGCCTTTCTGCCTGCCTGTGAGCTCTGGCCAGAAGGTATGCTGTGTTTGCAGCTTGGACAAACCTTTCAGGACAGCAGCTCTGGTTGGTTCAGCGCACGTGGGGAGCTGAACTGGAGAGCAGCGTGAAAACCTGGCAGAAACGGTTGGCAAACAGGATGACACAGGTTTTAAAAACACATCTGTTTTCCCATCACTTCTTACCTTTACTGGCTAGTACTGTATCCACAGACTCAGACCAGGCCATGGTTTCCCCAGCATTTGATCTGTGGAAACAACATCTACTCTTGAAAATAGCATTGTGATCTTTGCCCTGTGCAGCCTGGGGTGGCTGAGAGCCTGCAGTGTGGCTGGCTGCTGGGGAGAGCGGGGAGAGCCAGTCATCCTACCCTACACACTGAAAACCAGGAATATTTGACACTGCTGCCTTGATTATTCATCCTGGAAATGCTCGTAAAGCTTGCAGCTGGTGGAGCTCTAATAAAGCATAGGGGAGAGAGGAAAGTTCTAGAGCGTGTGCTGAATTTCTTCTCGAGTTCCAAAGCATTAAGCATTAATTTGTATGACACTTCTTGTTTGGAATGACTGGATTTATCTAAAATGTTATCAAGCTAACACTAGTAGGAAACATGGGCCTCATACCAGCTTCTCAGTGGTATAAATAATTGAGTAAATTCATAGTTTTGGCTCTTGCTCTGCAACCTGCTGTAGGCTTCTGCTAGACATGAGGGCAAACACTTTAAAAAATACTGACAGTTTTCTTAAGAAAAAAAACTCAACACAAAAAAAATCCCAAGCACTCTCAAATTCTGTATAGAGTATTTTATGTTCCTCAGGGGGCTCTGAGAGCTCAGCTATCAAAACCCTGCTCTCTGAATTATACAGGGTAGTTTGAGAGCTGTGTTCCACGGCCACCTCTCAGCATCACCAGAAATGGTATTTTCATATTGCAGATTTATGAAGAGATTATGTGACAGCGTCAGGACATTACGTGGCTGGAGTTATAATTATTACAAGGGATAGTGGCAGCAACACCTTAAACAAGCAAGCTTTTTCATAGCTCTCAATTTACTTGTATCCAGCGTGCAAAAATCATATTTAAGCAAGAAAAAGGTTGTGCATATTTATAAGTATATATAAACACATACATGAGGGAAACTGGAGTGCAAATACAGTAAGTCTGTGAAAGCACAAATGAAAACTAAACATAGCATTCTGTCGTACTTTGTCAGACATCATGTGATGATGGAATTAATCAGCAGAGAATTTGTTTTAGCAACAATAAGAAACTTTTATCAAATATATAACAAATTTTCAGGATTTTTATTAAATGTTTACTAGCTTTCTTGTCAAGCAAAAAAGCAAAATGAAGGACTGACAGGCAGTGGACAGTTCTGCTTCTTGTTCTTATGGGCAATATTAGTTGTTTTAATATTCACTCACCACTCAGAGAATGACCTCATTGACCATGTGGGATTTACTTGAATGGGAATGGCAAGCAGAACTGACAACAAGGAATCAAAATGGTCACGTCCTCTTCAAAGGGGGAAGGAAAATAAAGCTGTATGGATTATTCAAACTTGGTCATCCAGTCACACACATCTCCTACGATTAAAATAGCCATAAACAGCAACTCACTTCACAGGCATTTTTTGTTCCACTGCGTGTTTGTCTGACTGTCACAGGGAAGGCAGAGTTTCTTTTTCTGACTGATCTTCAAGCTGAAGGTAACGTGACAGCAGGAACAACACAGTTAGCACATGAATAACCAAACTGGACAACGCACACTGACAAAATGTTTTCAACATCTTCTTTAAAATTATTTCTTTCAAAAACATGGCCTATTTTTTAACAGTGCCATTCACAATTAACAGTGGCCATAACACAAAGGAACTGGGGGCAACAGCAACACATTTCTGCCCAGGGTCACAGGTGGTGGAGCAAGTCCAGAGAAGGGCAACAGGCAGTGAAGGGGCTGGATCACAGGTCTGGTGAGGAGCAGCTGAGGGAGCTGGGAGTGTTTAGCCTGGAGAAAAGCCCCAGAGGGGACCTTTTTGCTCTCTAGAACTGCCTGAAAAGGGATTGTAGTCAGGTGCAAGTCTATTTAATTTGTCTCTTCTCTTGATAATTGTTCTTTCAACCCCAGCTCTTTGCTTCCTCTGTATAACCCTTGCTGTCCCTCACTCTCCTGAACAAGCAGGCTCTATCGATTGATTTCTTGATTCCCTCCAAATCTTGTCCTGAGACCAAATCCTTTACTCACATTACCCAGATTCCTGGTTCTCAATATCTCCACTTGAGATAAAATTCCAGTGGTTCAGGAACTGGGATCACAACTTGCAGACCAAGGGATTTTTGCCTTCTCAGTTAAAATATTTTACACCTAGTAGAGCAGTCTTAGGAGTTTAAGTCCCGTTTGATTTTCCTCTGTGGTACAGTCACAAGCAAAGCTGCCTCCTGCCTGCCTAAGAGCATCGTTCTTATTTTAGCCATGTCTATCTTCTAAGGTCAGAAATAAAAAGGCAAGCACCACGTGCCATGTTTCACCCTTAGCAATGGTAAGAGGCTATTCCTCATCCTTACCTTTTGTAGATCTGTACAATAAATTTCAGGCCAATCTATTTGATGAACTTCATATGTGACAAGAAACCAGTGAATCTGGTCAATTGTGCTCCAGAAAGATGAAATCAGATGGAAACAGATGCAGAGAGGTGCATTACTGGGATGAGCAGGAGAGCTGAACTGTCTTGCAGGAGAAGAATAAAAGACCAGTTTGTCTCTAAGGTGAAAGCAGAGAGAAGCAATGATTGTCCTCTGAATACAGAGAGGTAACCCGGTGAGAAAAAATAATTATTTTAGCATAATGGTTATACTGACAAAAGAAAAAACATATATAAACAGCCAGTGAACAAATTCAGGCTGAAAACCAGAACAAGGCTTCACAAAATGTTGCTTTTTACAGTCTTCCAGTAGAATTTTTTGCCTTCTCTATTCCTCCGTACTTTGAAGATAGAGCTTCATATGTTTATGAGATTATTTTAAATTGTTGTCTTTGTTAGTAGAAAACTGGAAATGATGACCCAAGATAACCCCTTCAGTCCCATGTATTACTAAAAAAGATTCCTGGCAGCAAAATATGAATCCTTTCTGCAATTCCTTAGCTTTGCATTTTATGGGGTACTGCTCACAATTCACAAAACCACAAAGAAGCTATGAGGGATTCTCACCACTGTACAACATTCTGTCAGTGACTGCTCAGTCTCTGCAAGCTGAAAATATTTCAGGTACACAGCAGGTAACAGAGCTGTTGTGATATTTGTTCTGGGGCAATAACAATAAATTCACTAACCAAAGTTAGGCACAGCCACTTCTCACAGAAACCAGCTGGTTGTATTTCTCTGTGCTTCCTCTGCTTGGAACATAATAGTGCCTGGAGAGAAACTCTGATATTTCACTGAAATGTCATAAGGAGAAAAAGTGATCTCAGTATTAAAACAAATGCATCAGCTGCTGGTGCAAGTGTATTGGCTATTCATAATAAACAGTAACAATCAAACAGAAGGAAATATGAATAGGTAGTAGAGCTGGGCTGGAAATTGCACATAGAATTAGTGCTAAACATTTTGTGAGTCTGGACCCGGCTGACACTGCTGGACCCAGCTGACACACACTGCTGCAGCTTCAGCTCACTCACAGCTGGGACCGGGCTTGCAGAGTCACTCAGGCCCTTACCTGCTCAGCTAATTGCAGGGTATTTTTCACTTTATCTGTCAGGCTTCTGGCTTAACTATTCAGTAACTCTCAGGACTGAGCTATGGATTTTTGAGTCCTCTGCCTTTGATGACACAGGAGAGCTGGAACTGTAGGAAAGGGAATGTAGATCTGACTAAACATTCCCAACTTTGCCAATATTACTTTCTAAGGACCACTGGTTTATTAAATATTTAAATCTCCAGAACTTTTAGGCTCACAGCTTGACTTTTACTGATGCTCACCTTTTATTCTTTAACTATCTTTAGGCATTAGTTTTGCTGAGTTATCTTCCTTTATGAAAAGCTATTGGCTGTTGAGGGGTATGAGGCCTGTCATTTTTTGTTCCTCTGACCTAGATATTAATCACAATAGACAGTCTAAAGCAATAGCACATGTTCTTTAACCAAAGAAATAATTTCCTATTATGTATGTTCCTAAAAGGGCTGCCTTGTACTCACCCGAGCACAAAGAGAGAAGAACTCACACTCTCCAGTGGAGGTGTTGGTGTTTCCCTGGGTCAGGTTCAGTGTGTTAAAGCTCTTCAGTGCCTGGCCTCTGTTAATTCCATTCCATGCCAAGATTTGCTTGGGTGGTGCTGTCCTGTATAAGGTAACCTCAGCAGAACAAAAAGTCACCGTTCTGCTGCCCTGAGCAATCGAAGCCCACGGGGACTTGAGTGCATCCTTTATGTTGGGAGAAGCCAACACGATCCAAGCACTGCTGGCATCCTAAGGACATGGAAACGCCTGTCACACGGGGATGCAAATACACCTTAATCACAGCACTATGTAAATGCCCACCTTCCCACAGCACTGCCCAGCATGGGCAACTCACAAAATAACTGATATTTTTCCATGTGAATAACTCTGTGTGTCTCCAGTATGCCACAGAGCTGTTTTGCATAAGAAAATGAGATGTTATTTTCCACCCAAGCAAACTATGCCCTTCAGGTGAAATGTTTTGATTTCAAGACAGTCTGTCAAAATATTTTACAGCGCTCTGGGCTCCTCATATACAGGATTTCCAAGTACTGTACAATCACAAACCTACATTGGAAAAGAACTGGAAACAATTCTCAAGAAAATGTGCAACCAGGAAAAACTGGAATAGCATTAACTGCAGAAATTTAAAATGAGACCAGGAAGCTGTGAAGAAACAAGAGTGTCTTAATTATGAGCAAATTTTATGGTGAAGAAATGAGAGTTCAGAGTTGTTCTTTTTTAGGCTTCAGCCTTCTCTTCTGTCCTGTTTGAAAAATCTCAAATGGCTGCTGTAGGATTGTGTTTCTTGCTAGTTAATTTTAGTTACCTTTCATGGAGAAGGCAGTGGCTAGTTAATTTTAGTTACCTTTCATGGAGAAGGCAATGGTAGAGGCTGAATTGTAAATCTCAGAGTCCAGATAATTTCCTGTAACCCATAAGGGAGAATTAGGAGGAGGTTACACAAACAGATTCCATTTAGGAAAGGAGAGAGAAAAGCTTTGGTATAAAACTGGAGGGAGCTTTTATGAGACCAGCCCTAAGTGATCAGAGTACAACAAATGGAAGATAGCAACACATTAGCAAGGAAAAAAGTAAAAATGGAAGCAAGCTTGGGTGGTAGATAGAGGAAATACATTTTTATCTTTGGCACAGAGCCACACAGGCGCTTAAAGGGCATTTGATTGAGGCATTTGACTAACAAATCAATCATGGAGTGGGATCTGGGATAGGCAGCTGAGCAAGGCATAAGTTCATGAGCATATGAATCACTGATGAGAGGAAGATGATTTTCTGCAATTTTTTTCTCAGCTGAGGTCTTTGGCAGCATGTGTGGAAAGGAGAGGGAACTGCATTCAAAGCAGGAGCTAATTAAGGCAGGCTGAGCAGCTGGGGACAAAAGGAGAGGAAAATGATCTGCTGTTTTTGAGTCACTCAGAAGTTGTAGCATGTAAAGGCATGTTATTGATTACCTGCTTCACCTGAAGATGGAAATCTGTCTTCTTCTTTGGGATTCTTTATCTTAGATTTCATTCTTGCTTCTTGACAAATCAATCCAGTCGTCTTTTGTTCAGTAACAAATCCACAACCTGAAGAAAATATGTGGTCATGTGAATTTCCGTCACCCTCAAGTTAAAAAAGAACAGCAGACCATAACTCAGCCAGTTTAAAGTATCTAATCAGGCTGAAGTGTTGAAACAGGAGACAAACCTTTGTGCCACACAAGTGAGCAGATTTTTTCCCTCATACTTTGTGTCTTGAGATTCACCGATGTAAGGAGTAAAGTGCAGTGTTTGCTTAAGTGCTGTTTTCTTGGTGGGAGGAATATTTTGGGAGCTCTTCCTGAACGCTGAATGGCACATAGAAATATAAAAAGCTGCTACACAAAACAATCCTCAATAAAAATACTTGCCCAACAGGCTTTGTATATGTATTATTTGCATTAGGGCAGCTCAACGACAAGATTTGCATAACTATGGCACTGATTCAGCCAAAACTAGAGAAGCATGACTGTGTTCTCTGGTACTACCCAAAGGCGTGTGCTGTAAATACATCTGTGCACAGCCAGCCCTGAGTCTGATCAATGCTGGAACAGCATCACAGACTTGTACTAAATCCATGCCTAGTTCATCTTCCAAGGCTGCAGTAGAGCACTAAATACTAGGGTGCTCATTTTCTCTCACTAAAAGGAGCCTCTTCTAGAAAAAACCCTTTGCCAGATAATTATGTCATTTTGGTTTATCTTTGTGTCCTTTGCCTTCCTTTCTCTGAGTTTATCTTGACTTTCTTTTCACTGTAGTTCCCATGGCATTAGTCTGCTGTAAATTCAGCTAGGGTTCATAATTATCTTTGGCAAACACACATGCATAAATAGCTACCAGGAATATCTTATTTGTTTGTTTTCATTACAAAACTCATAAGAGGGACTAGCACTGTCAGTACTGCAGACTGATGGGTTTGAGGAAGGCCTCCCTGGAGATAAGCAAAATTTTCCATGTGTCTGTGAAATGAAATGAAGGGCTCCTGCTGACTTCTAGTTATCATTGCAGACCCTTCTGACTAACAGCTGGGCTTTTGCTAGCAAGAAGAAGTCTTACTCAGGGTACAATATTTGTCATGTTGGATTTTGGAACAGCATGAAATACTTGTATTTTTTCATTTCTTTCCTCCGTGGCAATCCATGCAAGATACGGATTCTCCACTGATGTGAAGGGACATAATCTCACGAGGGCAGAATTTAGCTGCTAGTGTGTAGGTCTTATGTCTGTGTGGAAACAAACACACAGTTAACACTCAGGTGGGACTGCTCTCAAATCTGTTCCCTTCCTCCAACAAAGGTCCTAATACATGACATGGGAGCAGGCATATTTTAAACACCTGGGAACTGGCATTCAGACATTGTTGGTGATATTAGAGATGCCCTCATCATGGAATCCTCAGGGTTGGAAGAGACCTTCAAGATGTAGTCCAACCACGAACCTTCCCCCACCACAATCACCGCTGAACCGTACCCCCAAGGACCACAGCCAGAGGCCTCCTGAATTCTTCCAGAGATGGTGACTCCACCACCTCCCTGGGCAACTCATTCCGATGCTTGACCATTCTCTCAGTGAAAAAAACCCTGTGCCCAGGTTCTGACTGTCAGAAAGAGCATGTGCCCAGTGTTTTGAGATCAGGGGAGGATGACAGAATAAACCAGCAAGGATCATAGTTACAAATGTGTTTTGTCCCGGTTCCCCAGGTAAAGGTAAAAAGCTTGGGATTGTGGCTCAGCCACGTTTCCTGGTGAGTTTGGATCTCTGTGCACAGTAACAATTTGATTCACATGGCAGTGATTACAGCTAGAACTGAACCTTAGGTGAAGTCTTCACATCTTCCTCATCAATGTACCGATGATAAATCGAATCCTGACAACTCTTTAAGCAGATCAGATTTATTCAAATTGAGTAAAGCAGACAGGGAAACCTGCAGATCCAGCACTTCATGTACACCCCAAATTAACAATGAACACGAAGTCCCATCCTCAGGAACTGCACCTCTTCTTCACCACTTACTTACAGAAGGGGGAGGGGAAGGAAGAAAGCTTAAATTCCACGAGAAGCAACTTAATATACAAGTCAGCGTTACTACTAAATTCTGCAGCCCCTTGCCGAACTGAACCAATATTTAAGATTTTAAGAACTGCCCCAAGCTTCAAGGGATGTCTGCATCAGCTGTCAAAGAAAAGGACAGAACGACTGTGTGTGCTGACTAGAAAAAAATATGTCTTTGACAGTAAAGGAATAAAAAGGGAGATTTCTCCTTCCCCTTCTATAACCTGTAGAGAATATATTAATGACCAGTAGAACTGAAAGTTACTCTGCCTGAGTCCAAGAGCTGCTAATTTTCAGATACATTTTCAAAATAAAAGGCAGAAAAAAATTTAGAACAAAGTTTAGTAACAAAGTTGTTATACCATGACTATTTATAAATAAAAGTAGAAATATTTTATATACATATATATAGACATGACCCGGTATTTAAGGACACACATTGTGTTAAAATAGCTTTCTTGGCCCTTTGTTGCTGCTCATTTATTTGCAAAGAATTAGAATACATGTATTTGACGCCGAAGCTAATATATACAGCATAACTTAAAAATAGAGAACAGACATGTTCTCCATTCACAGAATAAGAAAAATGTACCCCAAAAAAATTAAATAGGTATTTTTATGTTCCTCTTAAAATAGGCGATGGCTACATTTTAATTATACATTTAATTATGCAGTGTCTTTAGTTAAAATTCATGCAATTTTGCATTATACCTAAAAATGTTCCTGTGTGTTTTACAGTGTGAGAAAATACCACAAATTCTCTGTGCTTAGTGTAGGAAATATTGCAGAAACATAAATATGTGCAAAGGCTGGGTACAGAGATTCTAACTGTGATGAAACTCTGGCCTAAATGGTACAGGCCCAGGATACGTGTTGGATAATATCAAACAGCATTTTATGAGATGCTTTTAAGCAGGAAATTCAAACTTCCCCCCACCAAATCTGATCACAGCTTTTGCCTGACTTTTAAAAAATTACAGTGTGAAAACTTTACATGATATGACTTGCCAATATGCTACCTACTTTTCCATGAAAGTGACATTCTGCTACAGAACTCTGACCTGGTGTAAGTGCATTTTATTTTGCTTTACCCCTTATTTACACCTGCTGAGGATTTGGATTTTAAAACACACACAAGTGGCTGCAGTAGCTGGGATTTGTGAGTAGCTGAGCTCTCGTGTTACCACACAGTAAAGTCTGGCCGTACACCCTGAAAATCATTGACAGTGAAGGAGCGTGAGCGTCTCCGAAGGGTGGGACGGGCGGGATTCCTGCCCTTCACCAGGTTCAGGTAGGGGTCGGATCGCAGGAAGCGTGGGTAGCTGTCCTGCTCCATCAGCCTGTACACTGTGGTCTGTGCTGCATCAAAGGTGGTGGGGAGGGGCTGGCCGATGTTCTGGCTTGTGACTTCTTTGGTGTGAAAGTCCAAGTTCACCTGGAGAAGGAGGAAAAGTGCATTTGTTTAATGTACATTCATGCATCTCCTCTGTTATTATCCATAGCGCTGGCACTGTACGTTGGTGAGAGTTTTCTGATAAGGGGAGCTCGAATCCCCCACACAACGGGATGTCAACACCACAGAATCCATGTTCAATGATGGCTGTCAGAAAGTCTCCACAAATGTATCATTGGTACCTGGTAAAACAGAAGATAAACTCTGATATTTGACCGAAAGTGACTTTCTAACAGGGATCACTGCATAGTTGCAGCTTCCCAACTTACAACATCAGGCTGTTACAGAACTCCCCATATCCTTTAATTTAGGATTAAAGTGGACCTTGTTCTAATAAGATGATACTAGTGAATATTAAAAATTTCTGGTTTCTGTGTAGTTTGAGTAGTAGGAAGGTGAGAAAATTCTAATAAAATTTTAAAACAAAATATTTAAATGGGTCTCTGGAGGCTTTAGATTGGAAAAGCATATCAAAATGACTATTTATTCCATGTGCTGCTACATTCATCCTGGGAAATATTTAATTGTATGAGTATTTTAATTAAGTGACAGGCACTAATTCAAGCACATTATTTTGAAAAATAAGATAAAATATATTTTAAAAATTGTTGATTCAGTCAAAAAGTGACTTCTATAATGTGCTTTTCTTTTCCTCCCTGAGAGGCACCTGTTATTTCCATACAACTAGTTAGAATGAATAGTTTTGATTTAAGAGCTGAAGGGAAATGAGTGATGAGAGAAGGGTCCACTCATCCAAAATTTTATCATCCCATCGAACTGTAGGCTCAGAAATGTGTGTGTGAAAGAGTTTTGCTGGACAAGGAGCTGGGGAAGAGCTGCAAGCCCCAGAGCTGTGTGGTCTCAGCTGTCAGCTGAACCCAAGGGAGGAAGTCACACCAAAGCCGAGTGCCCAAGGCGAACCACAGCACCCACGCTGCCTGCACCAAATGCAGGTAGGGCAGAGAAAGAAATTGTTATGTTGCTGTGACTTCCCTGCCCTGTCCCCCCCTCAGCTTCCCTCCTGCTCCTCTCTTTTCTTCCATCAGTCTCAAGCACTGACAGTGTCAGCACTTGTTATCTGTCCAGAGCTGCTTCCCCTCAAAGGCACACAGCAGGGAAAGAAATGAAAAGGGACATAAGTCCTTGAAAGTGGGCATTTCCTAGGAAAAGCAGATCTGAATCCTAATGTAATCTATGGGGATTGCAGGCAGAAACTGCACCACTTTGCAATAATTTCACTGAAATGAGAATTACACCTTTTTCATCCCCGTTACAAGGAAGCAGAAGTTAGTGTCTCACCTCTGCTATTCTGGCAAATTAAAAAAATAATACAGGTATTGGCAAGTGACATGTTTGTTCTGCTCAGACACGATAGAATTACAGGAAACTGTAAGTCCAAAAGACCTATTCAAGAGGCTGCTTGCAATTTCACTGAAAAGTTCATAATCTGCCAACCTGTTCATCTCCTTCTTAGGGCAGGCAAAAAATAATCCTTTTTTTCATTTATGAATCCTTTCTAACACACTTCAGTAAATTGAAGAAGTTGTAAATATGATGACTTCTTTCACTCTTATGATACTACAAAAAAGCCTTAGCATTGGTGAGGATTGTCATATCAACATGTTTTTGTGCTGACAGTGACATAACAAGGATACACAATTATAGGGGGAGGGGTGGAAAAGGGAGAAGGAGTCAATCAAGATAAACCCATGCTCCTTCCAGAGTTTTGACTTTTATGATACAGTCTTCCTATGTCAGGGGACTGCATGATTAACTCTTGAACCTGCTTCTGGGCAGGCACTTCTTAAAAGCAGATTTCATCAGATGCACATGATTTCCTCATTGTGTCAAACACTGTGTGTAATGAAGGATGTCTTTACCTCTTTTGGAGCATCTTTCTGTATGAATGTTTCAAAAATGGTCTTGGCTTTTGGCAGAAGTTCATGTGTACTTTTGCTTTTCTTGTAATCCTCGCAGGCTATCCAGAACTCGATGTTCTCCTCACTGAACTCAGTTTTCAGAAACTTTGTGAAGGCATCCAGCCCAGCTACAGAAGGGAAAGTTGAATTGCATTAAAAATTATAACCTCATCAGACAGTTACTCTTTTCAAACAGTCTGTGCAAGGCAGTAAAATATGTTTCGCTCCCTTGGAATAATACCACGTTACAGATAATTATCTTAAAATACATAAAGGTTTTTAAATAAGTGCAGCTTTTCCATTATGATCCTGCAGCTCACATTACAGAATTGTCAGCATCAGTAAAAAAAACACTACCAAGATCTCATACATTCAGAGGGAGAAGTAAGCAAAACACATGGATGTATGTTGAAGTGACTGACTTTATTCCAGCTGAATATCAATTTAGGTTGATGAAAAGACTATTTGAATCTTTGCTCATAAGTAACCTCTTCTCTAGCAGCAATTTAAAATGGATGGCTTTCAGCATCCTTATCATTTGCTTTATCCTGCTGTTGTTATGCTGAGGATATTTTCTTTCCCAAGATACTTCATCTGTGGAAGTAATGCAACGGTGTGAATGTGAACTGTTCAGGGAACAGATTTGAAAAGCACACAGTGTCCAGCACTGCGGCTGAAACATACGTGTGCCCCTCCAATGAAGGCAGGAACATATGTGCATTTGATAATTATGGGAGCAGCAGGGCCTCTCAGATGCTGGCCAGCTTGGAGCTTGGATCCAGTCACTGGCTTAGAAACAAACTGTATCAGGAGTGACAAAGTCTTTTCTTAAGTACAGAGAACATATGCAGTCAGGAATATCTGAGCAATATTCAGATTAAATGCTCCTGTTTACTGAAGGGACTCCTACTTGTCTGCTATATTACTTTGTTCAATTAAACACCCAACTTAAAAATTATTTTCAATTCTTTTCACAAGTTGACAGCAAGCTATAGCCTAAGAAGATGAGGAGAGCAAGAAACACACTCTGCTATAAATGACCCATCATACCTAGGT
This sequence comes from Struthidea cinerea, assembly GCA_013397865.1. Taxonomy (NCBI): domain Eukaryota; kingdom Metazoa; phylum Chordata; class Aves; order Passeriformes; family Corcoracidae; genus Struthidea; species Struthidea cinerea. The sequence goes on from VZTI01002657.1 coordinate 2,168,155, forward strand.
AACTGCCACATCTGTTTAAGGGCATAACTGGGTTTTATAATTTTCCGTCCTTTACCATCAATTTTCCATCCTAACAGTCTGCATGGAGAGGGAAAAACTACTAACCTTTCTCAGAAAGCAGTTTGTCAAAAGACTCTCCCCATTTCACTGCTTCTTCAGGAGACACACTGCTTAAGAAACAGAAAGGAGTTTTGAAGAATTGTTCATACTGTGCATTTAGGAAGTTGTGTAACATATATCATCATATATCATCATATATCATCATATATCATCATATATCATACGTTACCATTGTGGCTCAGGGCTGTTTCACAAAGCCTTTGATTAGATCCCATCACTGAAGGAGACCATTCTCTTAGCGACTTCAGGAACATTTGCTTTAATTCTTTTCTGACATTTTTTTCCTGCAGAGTCATACTTCTTTTTTCATAAAAACATCAGAGCAGAGATTTTTCACTGTGGTATTTGTGTTGTCCTACTAATCTTTACGGGAATTGAGATCATGTAGCATGGTAAAACTCATAAGGGAACCAGGTCTTGTCAGCTATTTAAACTTGAGATACTCATGCAGAGATGTGGTTTTGAATATGCTCACTCTGAGGCTGTTACCACGTCTGCTTTTAATGAAATATGCAGAATTTTATAGCCTGAAGACAAAATTGTAGCAATATGGTTTAGGTGTCAGTCTTATAGGGCAACAGCACATGTAGCCTGGTTTTTTTACCACAAACATTTCAAATGGAACGTTGTTCTGTGACACTGTGCCTCATTTACAAAACTCCTCATATTCTTCATCAAATATGTCAAGTTGCACGTGTTTCACTTTGTTTTCAAAAATTCTGCCCTAGGAAACAGCAAAGAAAGGGGGAAAAAACCACCTCACTTCATTCATGTAAATACAGTTTTGGAGAACCTATTTTTTGGTGTTGTATGCATTGAGCCTGAATGCACACCTGGACAGTCCTCAGATTTTCAGTAGACCAGAACTGGAGTAAGCAGGAGGTGAGCTGTATCATGCTAGGACTAGGACTTCAGTTTTCAGCCTGAGGGTGAAGTCAATTTTTATCAGTTGCTTTGTGGATATGGATGTTTAGAACCATTTTCGTTCCTGGGCAAACCACAGTACTCTGAAAGTATCAGTGAGTGACTGGTCCAGGATTAGTTGGTCAGATCAGCTTCTTATGGACTGAACGTTTCTGGAATATGATCCCACTTCCTCACCAATGCTTGCTGTTCTGTTGCCTGATTTACGCAGTTTGGTCTCCCTTGGCAAAACCCACAGGCACGTGAAGTTTAGATGAAAGGAAATTCCAATCTCTTTGGGAAGGAATTTAAGCCAGTAATGACTCTGTGTTTGCGCAGAACTCAAAAGGAGGAATTTTTTTTTTATTGTTTTAATAGGTGTCACAGGTTTCCTAGCTGAAGTCATTGCCTGAAGGAACGAAAATTTTCACTAGGGAGGGGAAAACAGTTTGTGAGGAAAGGCACAAATGCTGGAGAAATGAAATTCAGGAAATGAGCATAGGCTGGTAAAGCAGGGGGATTCTGGAGCCAGGGAAGACGAGACCTCACTCCATTACAGAGTTCATTAGTTCTGAGAATTACAAAAAGTACTCTGAACTGTGTGGACTGCAGGCTCCTGTAGCTACAGAAATTATTTTGGTCGGAGTGAAAGATAAAGCCTTAGGACTTCCGACCCCATACTAAGTCCACAAAGGCATGGAATGCTGGAGAGGTTCTTTGCTGGGCTTGGAAACTCCCAGTGTGAGTTTCTGGTTTTCCTTCAGAATCTGCAACAACCCAGTAGCCTCACAGACCCCCCAACCCCTGAGTGCAGCAGTGAGTTTATGCAATAACAGACAGAAACCAAGATTTGTTCAGCTTTGCTACTTTCTAAATATGAGAAGAAACTAATTTAAACAGATTAACATTTAAACTAAAGCTTAACTTTTAAACTAACAGATTAATTAACTTTTCTACTATCACCCCAATTTCCATCTGCAGTGTTTCATTAAATTCTTTCTACTTATTTTAGCAACTCTGTGAAAAATGGAAATCATAAAAGCTAAATAAATCACTTAATAAATTTCAAACTATTATCTCAATTATTTGAAAAATAGTAGTTTTTTTTGTTTGTTTGTTTGTTTTTCCATTTTTTACAAATATAATTGTCACATCTCTCTAATCTATGTATAAAGACCAGCAAAAATCTACAAGTTTCTCTTCCGTACAAGAACAGTCAAATCTCTGTTAGTCAGGCACCAGCTGAGAGTAACATGGTAAAAGAGAGCTGGCTGAGTGAGGAAGTGATGGTCTGTTAAAAGGGGGAAATTCCTCAGAGAATTATTACTGCTCTGAAAGTGCCTTTTCACAGATTGTAAGAATGCAGTGAGCAGCTGTACTTTGTACTAAATACCTGGGGTCTGTGAGCCACCCAACACTGCATGCGTGCAGGCAGCTCTGCTTTCTCTTCATAGATGCAATCTTAGAATGGTTTTACATGTCTGGAACCAGGATATCTCAAAATGTGAGCAATAAACATGGCCTGGCTATCCAGATGCACTGGTGGAAGTGTTTAGATACGCCCTCCTCAGCCACTTTTCCATGGGCTCTAGAAGCAGAGTTTGGGCCCTTAGGTGACTTCTACCATGTGCTCCCAACGAGAAGGGCTTGTAGAAGCCCCTCTGGCCAAAGCAGGCAGCTTGGCCCCGAAAGTGGGAACTGCTGGAACAAGACAAGAGTATGGTGAGCACTGAAGTGTTCTGGAGTGGTCTGTGGTGGAAAGAAAGGGCCGGTACATTTTTTAGGCCATGGTGTTGCAGAATTTTACATGTTCCTTCTTCTCAGTCAGGACCTACAAGTGCAATTCTTAATGTATCAGTGAGATCTTGGTACTCCATTGAAGGGAGGAATTAAACTCTTATTGAAGTCAGTTAACCTGAGATTTTACCCTGCATCTTTATGGTAAATACCAGGGACAATATTACCACAGTGCACAAACATCAGAAGCTGAATTTTGGAGACAAGAGTGTTCAACCAATTACTGCAGTTACTGAGGAACTAAAGGCATTCAGTATTTAACACATGTATGGCATTTGCACATCCCAGAAATCTTTGGAAAACCTGCTTCGCAAGGAGCTGTATGATTTTCCTGCAAGCTGCATGTCTGAGTATAATTATTGCTCTATATAATCAGTGGACTCATACAAATGCTGCTGGCACAAGGTCTAAACCTCTCTCCAAGTGTGTGGGGACCAGTGGTGTGAAAACACTCCTGGTGAGTTACCCTGATGAGTACCAGATAATTCTGTAGTGTTTGCATGCTTGGGTTAGACGGGTAACTTTTAAAAACCTTCCTCTCTGCCCAGTCTGAATGCCCACACACAGGTACAGGAAAAATTCTGAGTCACACAGGCGCTTCTTGGAAGGAATCCCCATCAACTCAGTCTTTTACCATGTTTACCTTGCTGCTTTTGTCAAGTTTCCAGGTTTGCCAAGATGATCACCTTCATGGAATTCAGGTTTCTGCAGGAGCAGGCTCAGCCTATTTCTCTTCTGCTTAGCTCTACAACAGAATTGGAGTAGCTTTTCAAGAAACCTTGTTGAAATTTGGTTTTTCCCTCTCAAGCATTTTCTGCTTCTGTATTATAGATGTCCCTATTTTCACTTACAGTAACGTTGGTGTTACTTCTCCTACATATACTATTCACATTAATGGGTTTTTCTTCATAGCTTAGCACAAATTTACATATGAAGCTCTGGCAAAGAGAAATGGAAATCCTTTCATTTTCAGCATCCTTTTAATTTATTTTAAAGACAAAGGGGCCAAACTTCCCATTAGAGAACATAAACAGTTGGCTCAACGTCTTCTACTTTTAATGTTTCGCAAAGAAAAAAGGAAGTATTGCTTCCTGTCATTTGAAATTTTTGAAAAAAAGCTTTCCCAGATCATGTTCAGGCTTTAGAGAAGCATTTCTCAGAACTTCTTGCAACCTCTCTTTCTTGGTATTTTTAGATCATTAATTTGCTCTGTTTCTTGTCCTCAAAAAACCAAGAGTTCTTTGAGATAACTCTTCTTAAAGAGTTAATATTTTACACATACATTTTCTAGGATTGCAGTTCATGGGTTCTCATACGTATGTCAAAAATAAAATTATCTGTGCCCCAAATTCACCCCCACAAGCTATGCTAGAAGAATCCTCCATGTAAACAGAACACTCAGACGGTCGGCATGACCTGGACACTTACCCAGGCTTGCTGGCCTTGTGTGGCTCTTCCTTAATCGCTGATTTCATGACTTTGTAATAGGGTTTATCCTTCGAAGCAGAAATGTTTAGTTGGGGGAATAAAAGAAGTGGGTTCTCCATCTTCCCCTAGAGAAGCTTCCGGAAAGGTTCCTTTTGCTTCCTCGCCGCCGGGTCCGTGCTGGCTCAGGCTCTCACATGCTGCCCCAGCCCAGGCTGCTCCAGCCGGGCCCGGTGCCGTGTCCAGAGGAAGTGGTGGCAGAAGGCGGCTCTGCACCAGCCCCGGCACTGCAGCTGCGTCTGCGCCAGGCTTTAACTCTGAACCAAGCGCAGCTCTGGTTTTACCCTCATCGTTTGGGGAAGTGAGACTGCAACTTTGCAGGGCTCACGCAGGCAAACCACAGCCGAGAGCGGCAGCAGCTCTGTGGAGTTAATCTCCTGCTAGGCTTAGGGTGACACTAGCACGTGCTCCCAAACACCTGTACATGCTCTAGTCTCCTAAAATTAACTTTAATGACAATAATGTCACATAAGATAACATACAACCTTATCTTCAGTTCTTAGAGAGGTCCCATCTGCCCTTAAGTGACATATGCTGGACACAGTTCCATCTACTCAAAGTCAGGGTTTCTCAGGGTCTCCTCCAAGCTTTGGTTGATCAGTTATTTTGCAAGCAGAGATTTTAAGTTTTGCACCATTCTTCAGAAACAACAACCACCTACTTCTAATTTCCAGTTTGTCCACTAAACACCCCCACTTTAACTTCTCCATCTATGGATTTATTTTTACTTGCAATCTCCCACAGAGGGTAGAAAGTCTTTAGTTCAGAAAAAAAATCCATGGCCTTTAAAAAAATTTTATTTTGATACTAATTAACCTAAAACTTCTCATTTCCGTTTGCATAAGGTAAAAATGTATTAATCTTTGAGGCTGATCAGCACAAATTACCTCTTCACATACAAGTCTGATGTCACTTAAATTTCTTGGGTTTATGTTCAGTTTCTGTTGGAGATGTCATAGGAACAATACATCTACTAAAGAAACATCTTCAATGTTAGCTGAATGAGGCACTGGAAAAGGTTAAGGTTGTGCAGTAGTGAATTGATTAAGAGTTAAATAGTTCTCATGTTTTGAATGGCAGTGTCTCATTTTGATTACTCAGGTAAGACACTGAGCTTTGAGGAGAAGACATGACCTTGTTACCCCCCATAATTTTATTGAGTTTTTACCTACATAGGTAGTTATAGAGAGAGAGAGTCCCAGCATGGCCTTTTTCTTGTGACTTGTGGATCTGAGGAGGATGGGAATGGGAGATACTAATATTCAAAAGAAATTTAAAAAAAAAAAAAAAATTGGGATTCTGCTAGGAATCCAAATTTGTAAAACATTAAAAGAAGAAAAAGATGTTATCTATTGTGATTTTTTTTTTTAAGAGTGAAAAGCTGAAAGAAAACTCTCATGTACTACATATGTGATACAAATTTTAAAATCAGACTGAATGGGAAAAAGTGCACAACTGCCTTTTGTAATCTAAGGGACTTGAAGAAGCAGTGTTACGGTTTAAACTTCATTTTCAATTTCAGACTTGGCTTATGCATCATATTTTAAACTGGCTTTAACCACAGCTCTGTTTAATAATTTATTCTGCCTTTTACGGATAAGTAAATAAATACAGACTGCATGGTTTTATTTCACTTTTCTGCCATGTGGTGGTCACATGAGCTTTTTTTACCTGTTATGTGTATAAAATACTGCCTGTGCTCGTCTGCCATAATTTCATTACTTGGTGATTTCAGCTCTTGAAAAACATTGTTAATTGCAGCCTCCATAGTCCATCTAAGCTGATTTAAGAAAGATCTGGAGCATGAAACACCCCTCAGAAGTGAATTACTAGTGGCCTCTGTGCCAGGCAGCTTCTAGATGGGGATGTACAGCTGCGTCACCTCTTTCAGCACCCACTGGGCACGGTCTGAAGGGCCTGTCCAACCCACTCTTAAATGACCTTAAACGGGTTTCATGCCTTAGATGCTTGAATTATTCCTGTACTACACTGCAGCAATCGTATCAGTCCTGACTGCAGCCGTGTGCTGTGCACCTCCTGAGAATCACTTCGAAAGCTGGAGGAGTGGGGAGAGGGAGGAATAATCACAAACAATCTTTCCCCCCCCACACACACTTCTTTCCCCATTAATAGAAAGCTAATATTAAATCTAGGCCACAAGATAGCCAAATTGCCTCCAAGTCAGTCTGTGTTTTGTCAGCGCTGCTGCTGGTGCTAATGAGCATCCCTGTTTTACACTGTAGGCTACAGTAGTTATAGCAACAGTATTAATGACCCTGGAAATGCTTCTGGGCCGTTTTGGGTGCTGCAAGATGACGATATAGAAAAACGAATGAGTTATTTTAAACCAGAAAAAGCAGACCCAGAATATTATGTTGATGACATGACTAGAGATCTAGAAAGCTCTAAAGAAATTTGTGATGAGAACTAAATGTCCTGATTGCCAACTGTTTCTCTAACCACTGAAATATATTCACAAATCTTTTGAGAAGAAATCTACTGATTTTTAAGCCCTCAAATCAAGATTCTCTCTGCAATGTGAGGACAATATTGAGTTAATGTTCTATTACTTGTAGAGATACAATTTTCAAGAGTTAGATGAATACAAAATGTATTTTCATAACAATCTTCATGTGATACAAAAGTAAAATTGAATCGACCATAAAGTGCAGGATGATGAGGTGATGTCCTGTTCCTTTGGGCCTTCCCGTTCTTTGGCTGAAAAGTGTCTGCACGGGCTTCTGTTAGTGCTTGATAAGGTCCTGTCACAGCTGATGATCAAGTCATGCTTGATTTGTATAGACACAATAGCTGCCCTCTGTGAAAGAAATATTGACTGACAGCGTTAGCAACAAGGGCATTGTGTTGTACACTGAGAATGTCATGTTTCTTTTTCACAAGGAGTCACTGAGAGATTCAGGCTTTCAGCTCAGCTGAATAGAAGTGCAGCCCCGACTGAGCAGTTCAGCTCAGCACAAAGAACTGGAGCACAATGGGAAATCCTCCTTTGTTAATAATCCCACTGCATCTCTCTCCAGGCTGTTTTCCTCACTTCCCAGGTGAGTGTAAACTTTGCCTCCTCCCTTTCCATTCTCAAGTCCTGGCACTGCCCAGGCTCCTCCACAGCCAAGCTCCAGCAGTGTTCTTATTCAAATCCAGTCTTACCAGTATGGCTTTTGTTGGGATAGGTTTCTGCTGAAGGGAAGCAATATTCGTCTTTATGGGAAGAAAAACAAAAAACCAAAACCAATAGAGTGTTTCTACTGTCCTGTGAGGAAATAAGCATGGAAAGAAACTTCACTGAATTTCCATATTTCCTTTTCAGGTAAAGACATTTGAAGAGTTGAAAATTAAAATTATATGTTTTGAATTAATTTGGCTTTAATAAAGAATTCTGCTCTTCAGTGACTTCTGAACAATTTATCACTCCTCAAAATTTATAGTTGTTTATTTCTTACTGGAAACCATAATTGGACCTAAAATTTAATAATTATATGATCCAAGTTATGGTTGGATTTTGTATCTCTTGCCCACGAAACAAATCCAGAAGGAAATGAGTTTTATTGGAAATGTCGAGTAGAGAAGCTCAATGTCTGCAAATTGTTTAGTGGTGCACTTAAAAGATCCATCCCAGGGGAGGGGATTGGCATTTGAGAGACTTCAGTTAGATAAGGAGAATCATTGTGACACCTGCACACAGCTCACGTTGAAAAACCCTCCTTAGTTGCTGCTGTTTAAAAGGAAGGAAACAAAATTGCATTGCTTCAGATAAGGAGCACTGACAACAGGAACATAACGCTTTGCGTTTGGGCTCTGCCAGCCAGGCATCTCAAAAGGATTTTTTAAGCCATCCCTGATGAAAACCCCAGCGTGGCGCAGGCTTGGGAACCTTTGTGGTTTCATCAGAACTTCTGCCGGGGAAAGTGTTTACACCTGTGCTAAACTGAATTAACTTATTTTGTCTTTTGAAAGGTCAGAATAAGAAAGTGAGTCTGCAAAGTTCTCAGCTGTATTCATTTCCTGCCTGGCCCGTGGTTCCATGGCCGGCATCTCTGATTAGTGCTATTTACATATGACATACATCACTGCCACCATTAATCTTCAGGAAGCCACTTCCTCGGTTGAACCACGCGGTGTTTACAGCCAGTTCTGACATCAGGGCTCATTAGACAACGGCGTGTTAATGACCACCTTCCGGAAGGGCTCACCTAGGACACTCACAGGCCTTTCTAAAAACGTGCTTTTTCAGTGTGGTATTCACAGGAAATGCTGTGAAGGTGGGAATGTTCTCTAAATCCTGCCCAAAATATCCTTCCTACTGGAGTTCTGCACTACTGGATTTATTTCTGTCTTACAGAAACCCAGAGGGACTCCTCACATGACAACCTGGTTTTGGTTTGGTTTTTTTTTTTTGAAGAGAGAGATTTTATCAACCCATGGACGCAGTGCAAACAGCAGCAAGTATTGGGCTGAGAGTGTTCTGGTCCTTCTGGGAAAAGCAACAGTGGGACTGTTGCTTAGTCATGCACAAGAGGACTGTGACTCCTAATCCACTGACTAGTAACTGTAAAATCAAACTCCTTACAGCAGACAAGGGAATAAAACCGGTGCTGCATCAGGACTGAGTCTGCTATTGCTGAACCACTGTGTGGTTTAAGCAGAGCCAACACGCTTCATGTCAGGCATGTCCTCACTCTGCTTTTCCAGTCAAATTATCAGGAGTGTCTAGGGATGCTGCAGCCCAGGGTGAGCTGCCAGGGCAGGCATTGTCAACCACCCGCAGTGCAGAAGTAGGCACACTGTAAGGAGAGTTTGATATTAAAAGGGCAGCTCTGCAGAGGAGAGGGCTACTCCAGGGCTAGGAGAGCACTCAAACAGGTTTAGAAGGCCACACCTCGGTGTTTAGGATGAAGTTAGGGCCTGGGAGCTCAGGTTCTGCTGTGAAGCTGCCTGTGATGGCTGCAGTGTTGCATCATGTGCTCCCACAGTGTAATTAATATGGCACTGATAGAGAGACACCTCATTCTGCCCATTTAAAGCACAGGAAGGGTTTCTGCTGTATTATTTTTTTCAGCTTATATGTTACTATATTTTATTTTTACTTCTTCCTGATAACACATTGTTCTCATGTCTTGATTTAGCTGAGGCAAATAGTCCTAGGGCTTACGAAGTGGTATGGTGGATTTCTCATCTGAGCAGTAAAAAATTTTTACCCAAAAAACTTGAAAATATATAGCTAAATATCCATATGAATATGTAAATATATTCTCTTCAAAGTCTGTCAAAAGAAGACAGCATCTGAAGATATAGAAGCTACATGTCACTCTGATTTTTCTCTTCAGTAATTACCCAAAGTTGTTCGTCACCAAAATTAGGTAAAAATACTAATGTTACATCACATTTCAATGAAATCTTCAGAATGACTGAGAAATTTTCCGGGAAAGTTCAACTGGTTTTTGAGGATTGAAAAAAGCTGTATTCTAAAATGTAAGCTGAGACCGTTTTATTTCCGAGATTATGAAAGTTTTGCAGTAGTAGTTTTCTTTTCCTACTCCCAGACTTAGAAATTTAATGGGGAGGTTGGCTTCAAGGCAGAGACACTCCTTGTCAGTCTTTACCAGTCAGTCATAGTCTCTCTTCCTCTTTGCTAATACCAGAATTTCCAACAAAAGCCTTCTGTTACCAGGCATCAGGGTACCAGCAGCTTACCCAAAACTGCCACCCAATTTCTTCTTCATATTTGCAGGAACTCTGAAGAAAACTTGCTGGTTATCTAACACAGTGATAGGCTGAGGGCTGTGAATCTTAGCGAGCCTTCAGGGAAGCTTTAGGCATAGCAGAGATAAAGCTTTGCTCCAGTAAAGTCCTTGTGTGAGTGTTTAATTCCAGTCGTGCAAGAAATCCTATCTGATTCATTCGCCGTGTTGTGTTGGAGACTGTGTGATCTGGCAAAGATCTGAGACGTTTTGGGACACAGCAGATGTGAGCAGCAGCACCAGGGACAATTGAACCCATCCTTCATCCTGCACTCTAGGCAGCAGGATGGATTTTATTAATTCCTCGCTGTCACCCATGCTGTTATGACCATGACAAAAGACCTTGCCATTTGGGCACCATCCATTCCTCGAATTTTTCAGGCTTTTAGCCTGAGTCATGGCATGCTTCATGATTATTGTGGGTTTCCTGATACATTTCTTAGCTTTTGCACAAGTTGTCCTTGGTGACCTTTGGTTTTCACACCAGATTCTCATCAGGCCCAATCTGCTGCTCCTGTCTTTCTCCTCTGAGATTTTCTGCCACAGCTAGAATAACTGGAATCACAAAAATAAGTTTTGCAAAGCTTGCCAAAAATGCTTCCTCAAAACAGAGGAAACATGATATTTGCACTTTTAGTATGCACACTAGGAAGGGAGCTGTCCTAGTCTCTCTGTTCAGTGAAAACAGGTGATCATTTATCAGCTTATGCTGGCAATTTGATAAACATGAAACTTCAATAAGTTTGATATTGCTGTGGTCACCAAATCTAATACAAATGTTGCGTTGCATCTGTAGCCAATCAGCCTAGAGTGCCTGAGGACAGACTGCTGGTCTGAAATGCGTCCTTGTGGCACGTAGGAAATAATTTCCATTCCAGTTTGCAGTGACCACAAGCCAGTTTTCGTAATTCCTAGGGAAGGTCTGCAGAGCAGGAGACCTTTTCCTTCGCTTGACCCACAAGCGCCTTTCAAATGGTAATTTAGAGATTGTCACTGAGGCTAAGTAAGTATTTTTTTCACCCCAGAATGGTCTCCAAGTTTAAAATGCTTGCCTTCTGATTGTCAAATTGCAGCCTCATCCTGACAGTGTAAATACACGGTGCCCAGAGGATGGATATATGGGCACCCAGCTCTTCCAGCGCCAAAGTAAGGCACCTCAGGTGATGGCTGACAGTGGCTGTCCCGGTGCTCCCTCTGTCGGAAAAGTTCTGACATGTCCTTTCTCCTTCACAAAAAGGGGACATGAACACCTCTGCCTGGGAATCAACAACCCACATGTTCTCCAGTCAAATCCAAAAGAGCTGCGTGCATCCCTCTGCTGCTGGTACCTTCCACCCTCCCCGCCTGACGCTGCTGAGGGGGGCTTGGATCAGTAGCGATGCACAGAGCAACCTTTCTTAAGGACTAAAGAATAATCAGTGCAATAGTCCGATCTTTTGAAAATATTCTTCCCAGGTGCTTCCCTGGTGAAAGGAGTCAGTTGTTTGGGGTTTCCCAGGAAGCACAGAGCCTGATTTCCAGCACAGGGCACGGGCTGAGGCACAGCCATGGAGAGTGCAGGACTGCAGCTCCCAGTGTCGCGCTGGGCACAGCTCCTGCCGGCTCTCCCACCCTCCTCCCTTTCATTAGCACTCTCTATTTCTTCTCTGGAGGTGGTTTAGCCACAGCCTGCCTTGTCAGGGTTTCCCCTGAGGTTTAGAGCTCTCTGTCAGCAGGGTCAGACCTGCAGCCAGCAGGAAGAGCAGCTTTGGTACCTCCATGTGTCCATCCCACACCCCCAGCAGACCCCTGCTGAGTCACAGAGAATCAGTTTGGTTGGAGAAGACTTCTGAGATCAGCGAGTCCAAGCTCTGACCCAACACCACCTTGTGAACCAGACCATGGCACTGAGTGCCACATCCAGTCTTTCCTCAAACACCTCCAGGATCAGTGACTCCACCACCTCCCAGGGCAGCCCATTCCAATATCTAATCAACCTTTCTGTGAAGAAATTCTTCCTAATCTCCAATCTAAACCTTCTGTGGCACAGCTTAAAACTTTGTTCCCAGGTCCTATCACAAATAGCCTGGGAGAAGAGGCTGAACCCCACCTGGCTCCAACCTCCTTTCAGACTTCTCTGGTACCTGCAGTTTTGCTGTCTGGTTCACACGATGTGAAGTTCGTTGTCAGCTGCCTGGAGGGGACAAAAGGGTTGGCCCTCTTGACTCGGCAAACTCAGACCACCAACCCTCAGTTTAAAGATCATCTGTATCAGAGAACCCTTCTGTCCCTGTTGAGAATGACCTGGATGCTCTTATCACCTGCTCGCTTCTGATGGATCTCCAGTATCTGGAGCTGGGTGATCATGCACTGGTTTCCTGGTCACCCTCTTCCAATGACAGACCCATCAACAGCAAGTCTCTATTTGTGTTGATGGCACAGGCCCTGTTTATTTCTGTCTCTGTCACCTTTGTGGCAAGGCTGTGCCGACGTGGCCAAACACACAACTGTTCTCTTGATGTTTGCACCTGGAGTCATTATCTGGCAACTGAGAGCGTGCAGGAACCCGCGTAATCTCAGCTGTAAAAAAACAGGTGGGCTAGGAGCTGGAGTCCTTTTCTGGCTTCAGAAGGATCATTTGGCCCTGCTTTGCCTCATTCATTTTGCTGCACTCATTTAGGTGGTGTGATGGTTATCTGAGCAGAGCTGAAAACAGGGAACCCCTGCAAGCCCTTGGGGCAGAGCCAGAGCAGACACTTCAAAGCAAAATCCCAGATTTGCGCCTAGGACATATGAGGGAAAGCCTCCTGTGCACAAGTGAGCCTCTCTGAAGTCTCACTCAGCCTGCTGGAAAACGCGCTCCTCTTCAGGTGCCTTATTTATCTGCACTTTCTGCTTATCATCACTTGAGGGCAGTTAAGCTCATGACAGGTCTTGCTCTACCCAAGTGTGATTTGATCAAATTTTAGCATTTTAGCTGTCAAATTATACAAAACCCAGCAAAACCAAGGAAAAAGTCATTTCTTTGGGGCTGACTCTGCCCAGATTGAAGGCTCATGGCCCTACACACACCTTGGCCTTCCCTCTAGGACCCTTCTTGGAGAGGATGGAAATTTCTTATCTCTCATGCCCATTCTGAGTGACTCAGTGGCTTTGTACAGACACTGTGTGGGGTGTATCTTGGCACGTAAGAAATGAGCACCAGAGCTCTCCAGAGAGAGGGACACAGGGTCCAAGAGGGAAGGCCAAGGTGTGTGTAGGGCCATGAGCCTTCAAACTGGACAGATGCAGCCAGGGAAACAGTAGCTGTTAATCACCACCTTCCTGGGTTGGAGAGGATGCTCTCCCTTTGCTTGAACACTGCCTGCTTCAGCAGGTTGGCTGGTGCCCCCTAAGACCAGAAATGCTACGTATGAGGTTATCATGCAGTGTTTCTTGACACAGTCTGGCCTGTGCAGGGCTAAAATTCTTAGACAGAAGTTGCTGGCAAACAGTGTTAGTCACATGAAAAGAATTGTAGTCCAGAGACCAGTGTCCATCCCTCAGTGTGTAACTGCAGATGAATGCCACAGCAATAACTGGAGGCTAAGTTCAGCCAAAATCAGTTTCTTGGAGAGGATGGAAATTTCTTCTCTCATGCCTGTTCTGAGTGACTCAGTGGCTTTGTACAGACACTGTGTGGGGTGTATCTTGGCACGTAAGAAATGAGCACCAGAGCTCTCCAGAGAGAGGGACACAGGGTCCAAGAGGGAAGGCCAAGGTGTGTGTAGGGCCATGAGCCTTCAAATCCCAGTGTGGTGAAAGCCAGCCTGCACCAAAATGATGTTCAGTGGTGTCCATCTACCCCACAGCAGGCACACAGCTGACTGCTGCCTCCTTGCTGCCCTTCTGGCAGCTGTGATTGTCCCTGTGCCACGCCTTCCCCTTCCTTGTGAGACATTGGAATTTTCTCCTGAATTTTTCCTCTCCCTGCATTAGCAGCTGTGAGCTTTGGGAACAGGGGTGTGGGTGATGAATGCACACAGCTCCTGACCCTGACTCTGGCCTTAGTGATAAACACTGGGAAAAATGTAAGGTGAAATGGTGCAGTGTGATCTGAACTGATTCTGAAAGAATGAGCAATAGTGCTGCGGCCTTGCAAAGCTCTGAGTAGGCTAATTAGCCAGAATGATGGCATGGCTAATTGGACAAGGCTGGGTGCGGTGCTGGTACAGCTGTTTTGCTCGTATATACAGGGAGGAAGCCTTCTTGATTGAAAATAAACTGCCTCTAGATCCTGATTGAGGTTTCCTTTTGGTGGGGCCAGATGCCACCTGATCCATAGAAAAGATACAGGATGTCCTATCTGTCCTTGCTTTTTGTTGGACCAGATGGTTCTGATCCCCTTCCAAACCTCTGTTACTCCATGAGTAAGACTTGAGAGTCTTCCCCAAAACAAGCAAACAAGCCAACAAATTGCCCCCAGTGAACCAGAAAATCATAGATCAGCAATCAGCTCAAACCCCATTGATCTTTGCCTCAACCCAGCATAGCAACTGAGGAGCAGTACCTTGGACTCTCCACCAGTTTGCTCTGGGACACACGTTCCAGGGGCTGCAGGTGCCTGGTTTGGCAGGGAATGTGCATGGCTCCGACTGAACCAGGTGCCAGAGATGCTGCTGCTGTGTCTAAGTAATGGGCAGACGCTTGTGTTCTGGGGAGCAGCTGTTGAACAGAAATCAGGGGGGGTCCTTTAGCTGAAATTAAAGCAGAATCAAACAACAAATCCTCTGCCAGAGCAGCTGTGTTGCTGCAGGCAGGGCTGTGCTGTGCACATCAGCAGTGGGCAGTCAAAGTCCATCGCAGTGTCCACCCAGTGTCCACCCCACACCCGGGGATGGGGGGGCTGGAGAGGTGTCCCCACAGCCAGAAGAAGGCAGAAGTTGTGTATTGTGTTAGATTCCCTCTTGGTCTTACCACTGCCCTGGAAATTAGCACCTGACAAGAGTCTGCTGGCCAGGCAGGAGCTGGGAAAAAGGTTTAATGTAAGGAAGAAGGTAAAGCAGCTTTGCTTTGTTTTCTGAGATGAATGAGGTAATTTCTTCCCTCCATGTCACGGTCCCAGGCTCTTGTATTTTTCATGCTTCATTAAAAGTGTTTGTAATTATATGAGTGGCTTCAGAGGCCAATTAAGCCTTCATTTAGAGGCTGCTCTGGGTGCTGGAAGCCCTCCATTAGCCTGGGCTTCTGCCAGGGAAAAACACTACGTAGCCTTTAACAACTGTACCAGCTCCTGTCTGCTTAATGTTGATTTTCCTATTAAGTTTGGCTAATACTTTTCTAATTGTGTGAGCTGGGCCCGAAGCCAGGCCCGGTGACTTTTGCCAGCTGCTTTCAAGGCTGAATCAGAGATGAGCAAAACCCTCCAGAACACTTCCCTGTGCACATGTTCAGCCCCATCCAAACAGCTGCTCTCCCCCAAAGTGACTCAGGCTCTGATTCGTGCCCCAGGTGCTGTTTCCCAGGGCAAGCCCCATCCAGTCAGGAGATGTGGATGCCAGGCAGCACACTCAGCAGAGCACCAGGAGCCTGGCACTGTGTGGAGCTCACCCCACGAGGTGCCAGAAAGGATGCCATGGAATCAAAGGCCAGCCCACATCTCTGCTTGCCGGTGAGCCACAGAGCAGGAATTACTGTGTGGGTTCTCTGAGGCAGGTGGTTCGGTACAAACTGCCCAAGAGGGGATATCTACAAATAGAAGGATATTCACAGCTCTTCCACAACGTGGAAGGGAGGATGCTGACACGTTGGTGGGGTAGGAGATTTCAGTCAAGGAGCTCAGGGATGCCATTCACCTGCTGAGAATCTGCTGCTCGCGACAGGGTGGTAGGACAAACCTTCCAACCCAAACCATTCTATGAAATTTAAGCAAATGTATAAACTCATTTCTAACTAGCAATGAACCTAAGCACATCTGATTTTATTTAATAATTTAATTGCTTTCTTTAATTAAAAATGGCCAGGCAATTAAATAATTCAATTTTAAAAATCTTATTTAATTTCAATTAGCTCTGATTAATGGCTATTCCTTCGAATCAAAATACCAGTATGACAGAAAGCACTAGTTTTGAATTTTTCCTTTTAGGAACATTGCTGTCTTTTAACTTTAAAACCCTTGCAGCTCTAATACAATTAATATGTGCCAGTCACATTTTAATGCCTTACTACATCCTGACACCGACAAATGCAAGAGACTCCGAGCTCGTGTTTGGAGCTGGTTTGCTTCTGCAAATCCCTGTGTTTGAAGCCCCTGTGGGCCTGGCTGCAGCCAGTCTCTCACAGGGAGTCTGGGCTGTGTGACAGCACCTGGTGCTGGCCAGGGCCCTGGGGTGACAGCAGGCCACCAGAGCTCACTGACGGCCACAGGACTCCCACGTGCTTGGACCGTGCAGAGCTTTTGGAGCGTTTGTTTGTCAAGAGTTTATTCCTTTACTAAGGCAGACTTAAGATTTACATGTTCGAAATAGGAAATAAGGTCTAGAAGCCAAAATCATATTTCTTTTCTTGAGCATAAAGATTAAAATTTAAAAGGCAGCCATGTGACAGGTTCAAAACCTATTTCATCGTGGAATTTCTGGCAGCAAAACACAGCTCCTGTGTAAGGTGTTTGGTACACAGGGAGGGAAGTTTAGAGAGCTTGTAATTCACTGCAACACAGCACTAGACATCCAAGGAAGTCATTATTGTAGATGGTTTCCTGGTAGCATAAAGAAGCAGGAGGGAGCTGGGCCTGTTTCAGAGCGAAGTTGAAAACACTAATTGACTTTTACTCACTGGGAAAGAAGATGTAGCATGACAAATGGCCTTGTGGTTTGAATCATTAAAGACCGAGGAGAGAGTGGCTGGCTAATGGGGCTGTACTGGGCAGAAATGGCCGTGTTAGGATCGCTGTGAGCAATTTGCAAGATGTGCTCAGAAAGCACAGGAGGAGTCAGCAGGACCCTGGCTGGCGGCGATGGCCAGGCGGGAAGAGAGGCTGGAAAGGATCAGAGAGGAACCGGCCAGCACCTGATGGTTGCCATGGCCTGTGGGAAGAGCGCAGCTCCTCGCGGGGAGGACGGAGATGGCTCGGAGAGCGGAGCAGTGCATCAGAGCCCCTGAGGGCACTAACACGCCTTAGCTGCCCCAATCAGCCCCGCCGGGGCCCCCACCCACACCCTCTGCTCACGGACCGGGGGCTCTGTTTAAACTCAGGCCTTGAGCCGCACTGTGGGTCAGTCTGCCTCCAACCCCATCTCCTGCCAGGCCTCCCTAAGCGTCCCCCGCGATCCATCCCAGGGCTGTGGATGAATCACTGGTCGGTCCCTGTGCAGCCTGCCATGCTCAGGTGCTGTGGGATGGTGCCCTCAGTGAGGACACAGCCTACGCTGGGGCTGTGCTCAGCTCCTGGCTTGTCCCCCTTTATGGAGCATCTCCCCTTCTGCTGCCTCCTTACACAGCACATTTTGCAGCACATCCTCCTGAGAAGGTCACTGGAAGTCTGCTGGGCTGCAGAAGGGTCACCAGAAAAGCCCTGGGATGAAGGAGCTGCTCTGTCTTTGGCCTGTCACCTGGGAGAGAGGTGCCTTCTCCCTACAGCAGTCAAAGACATTTCTTTGTTGAAATAAGGTATGAGTCCAGTGCTCCTTATTTCACATCATACACATCGGGGTTTATTCTAGCTCTTGTAAGAAGTGAGCTCAGAAATAATCCAAGGGTCAGTTTTCTAACATTAGGCTGGAATTGTCTTTATTTACTTTTACAAACTTGGCCAAAGCTCAAGGCATTCTAATGCTATGTATTCTTCAGTAAACACAATTAACTGGAAACTCAGAAACACTGATATCATCTTTCCCTTGGGACTGGTCACTGTGAACTGCAGGCTCCAGCCAGAAAATCAACTTCCTTTTCCCCCAAGGTTGCAGAGTAGATGGAAATCCATTTAGTA